>OZ024810.1:468110-812103 GCA_964017045.1 Omphiscola glabra
AGAGATTGAGAGAGAGATTGAGAGAGAGATTGAGAGAGAGAGATTGAGAGAGAGAGAGATTGAGAGAGAGAGAGATTGAGAGAGAGAGATTGAGAGAGAGATTGAGAGAGAGATTGAGAGAGAGAGTGAGAGAGATTGAGAGAGAGATTGAGAGAGATTGAGAGAGAGAGATTGAGAGAGATTGAGAGAGAGATTGAGAGAGAGAGATTGAGAGAGAGATTGAAAGAGAGAGAGATTGAGAGAGAGATTGAGAGAGAGAGATTGAGAGAGAGATTGGCAGAGAGAGTGAGAGAGATTGAGAGAGAGATTGAGAGAGATTGAGAGAGAGATTGAAAGAGAGATTGAGAGAGAGATTGAGAGAGAGAGATTGAGAGAGAGATTGAAAGAGAGAGAGATTGAAAGAGAGAGATATTGAGAGAAAGTGCAAGAGCGACGGATATTGAGAGAGAGAGATTGAGAGAGAGAGATTGAGAGAGAGAGATTGAGAGAGAGAGAGATTGAGAGAGAGAGAGAGATTGAGAGAGATTGAGAGAGATTGAGAGAAAGTGCAGGAGCGGCGGATATTGAGAGAGAAAAAGATGTAAAAATACTAAGGAAACGGGAGACAACAAAAAAGAATGCGTGTCTGAGAGAGAGAGAGAAAGAGAGAGAGCGAGAGAGAGACAGAGGAGGATGCGATAGAGAGGTAGAGGGGGGGAAATAGACAGAGAAGAGAGAGAGAGGGGAGTTGGAGGGGGAAATAGAGAGAGAAAGAGACGAGGAAAGCTAACTGACTCATTACAGAACAACACCCGTTATAAGCTATAATGATGTCAGACATCTTGACAGCACAAAGAATCAATCTGTTGGCTTGGTTCATGTTTGATTGAGCCGGGGTTTCAGCGGGGTGGAGGTGGGGGGGGGGGCGATAAGGGAGCCACTGATAAAGAACGCCAGACACCAATGTGACCAACAACACCCTCCTATTTTTGTAACTTGCTAACAGCCATCCTCTCCACATAGAGCTGAGGGGGAGGGGCTACACTAGTTGTGGGCGCCAAAATTGATTTTGGTGGTATTTTAATGATGAAAATAATTGATTTCAAAGTTGAAGGAAGTTTTAAAATTAATATTTTCCCCGGGCGCCAAACACTCTAGATACGCCCCTGACGCTCTCTAAGTCCAATATAGTGATTAAGTTATCCAAAATAAATTAACTGCTCCTCCAACATGTTGCCACCCCAATGACGTCTTGTCGCGATCTTAATTAAATCCCTCGATACGAGTTCAATAGCCTCGTGAATGGCTATTATTTTTATGGTTGGCTGTGTCGACGGTTTGTAACTGATGTCATTTTGTGTCAATGGCCGATGGGGTGTTGAGGGTTGCGAATTAGGTGTACCGCGAGGGGGGCATAGTGTTGGGAATAAGACAAAGCAAAAACCAGGGGTGCCGTATCAAATGGATGCCCCTTAGTAGGAAATTTGAAGTGACAACAGGAAAATAGGGGTTTCGGAAGTCGGAGGTTAAGGGCGCCGCGTGTTGGAGGTCAGTGGCGCCGTGAGTGTCAGATGTTTGGGGGTGTCGCGTGTAGGAAATCAATGAAATCGCCCAAATGACACCCCCCACTCAACCTATCCTACGCTATTCAAATCCACACCAGCCTGTACTCCTGGAGATAGCAGAATTTAATTTATGCAAGGGTAGGCTATTTTTAGAAGAAGAAAAAAGATGGCAGCTAGTGGATGGTTTGATGGATACGTGGGGTGGGTTGTTTGACGTCGGTATGTATAGACAAATCTAGGCATGGGCGGAGAGACTGGGTGGAAATAGATTATATTATGAGCGTGGAATAGACTGAGAAAGTTTTTAAAATTTAGACAGAGGGAGAGATTGAGAGAGAGAGATGGAAAGACATAAGGAGAGTGAGAGAGCAATAGAAAGTGAGAGTAAGACGTAAACGAAAGAAAGATATACATAGCGAAAGAGAGTGATAGAGAGAACGAGAGAGAGAGAGTAGCGACATACACAGAGAGTGACGGGACACGAGAACGGGCAGAGATTTGCAGACGTGCAGTTAAGTTTGTGGACATGTGCACTCTTAAAAACATCGCGCTATTATTATTCGCGACGTTATACATAAATAACTTAACGTGGTCCCCAGGGACTAATGCCAAATGGAAAATATTCCACACAAGTCATACGGGTATACATCGAGGTGGGGATGGGTGGGCAGCGGGGAATATGACGACTGCATAAAGACATGCCCCAGTCCCGCTGAAGCATCTAGTGGACCTGTGTGTCCGGCGAGAAGTTGGTCAATCTGTTTCCCCGCGCATATGACGTGAGATCAGCCCGACGCATAACCGTCGGGGATGACGTCACAGATCAATAAGGTCCCCACTGTGATTCGAATCTTACCATTATCCCAAACAAGGGCTGAGAAATGGCGGGGACTTGGGGGGGGGGGCGGCTGAGAAATGGCGGGACTGGGGGGCAGGGGCCGAGACATGGTGGGGACATTAGTGGGGCTGAGAATTGGTGGGGGACTGAGGGGGGGCTGAGAAATGGCGGGGACTTGGGGGGCTGAGAAATGACGGAATTTAGGGGGGGGGGAAGAAATAGTGGTCTTTGGGGGGGGGGGCAGAGAAATGGCAGGACTTTGGGTGGACTGAGAATTGGCGGGGACGTGGGGAGGGTGGTGATCGTCTACTGGACATACTCGGACATGTGTGTATTGAAGGGTAGTATACATGTGTATGAGGGCTTACTCAATATACTTGGACATGTGTATATTGAGGGTAGTATGCATGGGTATGAGGGCTTACTCAATATAATTGGACGTATGTGTGTGTGTAGGGTGTGTGCGAGAAAAAGATAAATGCGGCTGATGATATTCCTAATATACTCGGACATGTGTGTGTGTGGGGGGGATAGTTATAACCCCTGGGGGCCGGGGGAGGAAGAGAGATTATAGCGTTGATTAGAGGATACAAATAATGTGTATTAGATGATACAAATAATGTGTATGGGATGATAAAAATAATGTGTATGAGATGATACAAATAATATTGATACATTTTAGGGTTATCACGTCGGTTTTATTTTATCATTTGATGAGATCCCCTCCACCCCCCTTCCTAAAACGCCACCTCTGATCAAGAGAATAAATTTTATTTGTTTATCTTTGTTGAATGGATGAATGTAGAGATGTGGTTACGTAGCTAGGGTATGTGCCTTCAATGGATGAATGTAGAGATTTGGTTACGTAGCTAGGTATGTGCCGCCCAGGGCGCGCATACAATTTTGACACCCCTCTCACGAAAAATCTTTGCAATTGGCCAAAAATGTCACCCCTTCCATTTAAAGAAAAAAAATCACCGCCCCTCCACTTTTCCTACGCCCCTGTAGAGAGGACAATTAGAGGGAGCTAATATTTGTTGAAAACACGTTCTGTTATCTTAGAAGGGTGGGGTGGGGGCGCTGTAAATTGCCAGTATCAATCACCCCATAGGCGAACAGATTGACATAGTGATGGGCGGAGAAGAGTGAAACAGTTTGGAAGAGGTAGATAAAGTGTGCAGTGAGTAAGAGCGTATTTCTTGTCCACTCCAAATAAGACACGTGAAGAGAGTGCACTGTTCATAAGACACGCGAAGAGAGTGCACTGTTCATAAGACACGCGAAGAGAGTGCACTGTTCATAAGACACGCGAAGAGAGTGCACTGTTCATAAGACACGCGAAGAGAGTGCACTGTTCATAAGACACGCGAAGAGAGTGCACTGTTCATAAGACACGCGAAGAGAGTGCACTGTTCATAAGACACGCGAAGAGAGTGCACTGTTCATAAGACACGCGAAGAGAGTGCACTGTTCATAAGACACGCGAAGAGAGTGCACTGTTCATAAGACACGCGAAGAGAGTGCACTGTTCATAAGACACGCGAAGAGAGTGCACTGTTCATAAGACACGTGAAGAGAGTGCACTGTTCATAAGACACGTGAAGAGAGTGCACTGTTCATAAGACACGCGAAGAGAGTGCATTGTTCATAAGACACGTGAAGAGAGTGCACTGTTCATAAGACACGTGAAGAGAGTGCACTGTTCATAAGAAACGTGAAGAGAGTGCACTGTTCATAAGACACGTGAAGAGAGTGCATTTTTCATATCATTTTCAAACAATACTCTGACGCCGAATATTGTCTGATGGTCAGTTAACCGGCCCACTGACTATAGTCCAGCGCCCAATAGTGTCTGGTGGTCAGTTAACCGGTCCACTGACTATAGTCCAGCAGTCAATAGTGTCTGATGGTCAGTTAACCGGCCCACTGACTATAGTCCAGCGCCCAATAGTGTTTGATGGTCAGTTAACCGGCCGCCGTTTAAACAGTCTGAAGACACCAGCTATAAGATGTCGGTGACCAGGAGCAACATGGGTCCAAGGAAATTCAACCATTACATTTGACTTTTGCTATAACTTCAGACTTACCATTACTTTTATAATTACATTTTACCATTGCCATAACTTCAGACTTACCATTACTTTTATAATTACATTTTACCATTGCCATAACTTCAGACTTACCATTACTTTTATAATTACATTTTACATTGCCATAACTTCAGACTTACCATTACTTTTATAATTACATTTTACCATTGCCATAACTTCAGACTTACCATTACTTTTATAATTACATTTTACCATTGCCATAACTTCAGACTTACCATTACTTTTATAATTACATTTTACCATTGCCATAACTTCAGACATACCATTACTTTTATAATTACATTTTACCATTGCCATAACTTCAGACTTACCATTACTTTTATAATTACATTTTACCATTGCCATTCCCGCAGTCCAATATAAATATGTTGAAATGTTCAATACCGAGTTCCCTTTTCTCACTGACGCCCAACCTCATTTCCTGTCGTGTCACACCTCTGTCTACCAACGCCCTGGTCAAACAGAAACAAATATTAAAATCTTTAGTCCCGGCCGAAGACAATCGATTTTTAAAGGAAGTGTTCAACGATTCCAGTTTCCAGCCCCCCCCCCCTCAATTTTCAGTTGGAAGATCGACACCCCCGCCTCAGTCGAAAGCCCAAGAATGCACGCCACACTCCAGGGCGCGTTAGTGAGATTAAAACACCCCGGGTAAGTGAGGTGTGATGGTTATCTGTTCCTACACTGCCCTACACACTTGCGCCGTCTTGTGGGACCGACGATATTTGCATAGCGTGTCTGATAGCATAAAGATTTGTGGAAATGTGCATTACGTCAGCGGTTCTTAAACTATTTAGATAGCAATCAACATCTTATTATCTATATTGTTTTATTCTATAGTGATTTCATTAGGGATTCACAGGTGTGTGTCGGGGCAGTGGTGTAGCTAGAGTGTGTGTCGGGGCAGTGGTGTAGCTAGAGTGTGTGTCGGGGTAGTGGTGTAACAAGGGTGTGTGTCGGGGCAGTGGTATAGCTAGGGTGAGTGTCAGGGCAGTGGTGTAGCTAGGGTGTGTGTCGGGGCCAAGCTTTTTGTTGCCCCCGTTCCACAAAAAGAAACTCTGCAGTTGGCCGAAAATTCCGCCCCACAAAATAAATGCGGAGAGCCCTCTCTGCACCCCATTCCTAGGGCCACTATGAGAGGATTAGGGTTAAGGTGTTGGATGTGGTGCAACTCCTTTGTTTTGTTGAAACATAAATACATACATATAGAGTAAAAAAATTCTCTATAGGACATCGCATTTCTTCCTATTTGCGCAACCTTTCGTTAAAAAAAAAACAAACCTGTTCCTCTCCCCCCCCCCCCCCCCTCCGCTTTCCAAGATCTTGTTTGTAAATGAAAATAAAAATAAGTATGAGGTGATCGTCTATGTTAGGTGGGTCAGATTGTAAAAATATAAGTACTGATGGCTAAACAATGTATATCGCTTCCATCCATTCAGCGCCCCCATCATCACGTCCCTCCATTCAGCGCCCCCCATCATCACGTCCCTCCATTCAGCGCCCCCATCATCACGTCCCTCCATTCAGCGCCCCCCACCCCATAGAGCCTTCGATTGACTTTTAGAGGTCTCCTGCCAATTTTCGGTTTTGGGCTCACTGCTTTTAAGGTTTATCCCCCCCCCCCTCGCATGACATCTTTGGGCTCCTTGGTATATTGCCATTCGAGTACCAATGAATTCTGTGCCCTCAAGTGCACCAATAAATTCTGTGCCCTCACGTATACCAATTAATTCTGTGCCCTCAAGTGCACCCATGAATTATGTGCCCTCCAGTGCACCTATGAATTATGTGCCCTCCAGTGCACCAATGAATTCTGTGCCCTTCAGTGCACCAATGAATTCTGTGCCCTCCAGTGCACCAATGAACTCTGTGGAAATTTGACGAACATTTTAACGTGTGAACTTAAAAAAAGATTCTACCAAATTTCCTTTCGATCAAATTTCTGGTAACCATCTATAGATAAGAATAACCCACCCAAGTCCCTTGAAAATAATAAGTTGGCTAGTTACCTAACCCAAACCAAGTCTCCCACACATAACAAGATGGCCAAGTTTCCTAACCCATACCAAGTGTCCAACACATAACAAGATTGCCATGTCCTCAACACATAACAAGATGGCCATGTCCCCAACACATAACAAGATGGCCATCTTCCCAAAAGTTCATGTAGATTTTGTTTTTGAGTCCTATTAAAATGATTTTGTTTTTAAATAAGGGAATAAAAAGAGAGTTTCTCTGTTGTCTGTCTAGTGTGTCCTTGGCGAGGATCAATATATTTGTCTCATGAAGGAACTAAATGAGACCATTGGTTCGATGGGATCAGTTCCAAATAAAGTAACTAAATGAGACCATTGGTTTGATAGGATCAGTTCCAAATAAAGTAACTTAATGAGACCATTGGTTTGATAGGATCAGTTCCAAATAAAGTAACTTAATGAGACCATTGGTTTGATAGGATCAGTTCCAAATAAAGTAACTAAATGAGACCATTGGTTTGATAGGATCAGTTCCAAATAAAGTAACTAAATGAGACCATTGGTTTGATGGGATCAGTTCCAAATAAAGTAACTAAATGAGACCATTGGTTCGATGGGATCAGTTCCAAATAAAGTAACTAAATGAGACCATTGGTTTGATAGGATCAGTTCCAAATAAAGTAACTTAATGAGACCATTGGTTTGATAGGATCAGTTCCAAATAAAGTAACTTAATGAGACCATTGGTTTGATAGGATCAGTTCCAAATAAAGTAACTAAATGAGACCATTGGTTTGATGGGATCAGTTCCAAATAAAGTAACTAAATGAGACCATTGGTTCGATGGGATCAGTTCCAAATAAAGTAACTAAATGAGACCATTGGTTTGATAGGATCAGTTCCAAATAAAGTAACTAAATGAGACCATTGGTTTGATGGGATCAGTTCCAAATAAAGTAACTAAATGAGACCATTGGTTTGATGGGATCAGTTCCAAATAAAGTAACTAAATGAGACCATTGGTTCGATGGGATCAGTTCCAAATAAAGTAACTAAATGAGACCATTGGTTTGATAGGATCAGTTCCAAATAAAGTAACTAAATGAGACCATTGGTTTGATAGGATCAGTTCCAAATAAAGTAACTAAATGAGACCATTGGTTCGATAGGATCAGTTCCAAATAAAGTAACTAAATGAGACCATTGGTTCGATGGGATCAGTTCCAAATAAAGTAACTAAATGAGACCATTGGTTCGATAGGATCAGTTCCAAATAAAGTAACTAAATGAGACCATTGGTTCGATAGGATCAGTTCCAAATAAAGTAACTAAATGAGACCATTAGTTTGATAGGATCAGTTCCAAATAAAGTAACTAAATGAGACCATTGGTTTGATACGATCAGTTCCAAATAAAGTAACTAAATGAGACCATTGGTTCGATGGGATCAGTTCCAAATAAAGTAACTAAATGAGACCATTGGTTCGATAGGATCAGTTCCAAATAAAGTAACTAAATGAGACCATTGGTTCGATAGGATCAGTTCCAAATAAAGTAACTAAATGAGACCATTAGTTTGATAGGATCAGTTCCAAATAAAGTAACTAAATGAGACCATTGGTTTGATACGATCAGTTCCAAATAAAGTAACTAAATGAGACCATTGGTTCGATAGGATCAGTTCCAAATAAAGTAACTAAATGAGACCATTGGTTTGATAGGATCAGTTCCAAATAAAGTAACTAAATGAGACCATTGGTTTGATGGGATCAGTTCCAAATAAAGTAACTAAATGAGACCATTGGTTCGATGGGATCAGTTCCAAATAAAGTAACTAAATGAGACCATTGGTTTGATAGGATCAGTTCCAAATAAAGTAACTAAATGAGACCATTGGTTTGATAGGATCAGTTCCAAATAAAGTAACTAAATGAGACCATTGGTTCGATAGGATCAGTTCCAAATAAAGTAACTAAATGAGACCATTGGTTCGATGGGATCAGTTCCAAATAAAGTAACTAAATGAGACCATTGGTTCGATAGGATCAGTTCCAAATAAAGTAACTAAATGAGACCATTGGTTCGATAGGATCAGTTCCAAATAAAGTAACTAAATGAGACCATTAGTTTGATAGGATCAGTTCCAAATAAAGTAACTAAATGAGACCATTGGTTTGATACGATCAGTTCCAAATAAAGTAACTAAATGAGACCATTGGTTCGATGGGATCAGTTCCAAATAAAGTAACTAAATGAGACCATTGGTTCGATAGGATCAGTTCCAAATAAAGTAACTAAATGAGACCATTGGTTCGATAGGATCAGTTCCAAATAAAGTAACTAAATGAGACCATTAGTTTGATAGGATCAGTTCCAAATAAAGTAACTAAATGAGACCATTGGTTTGATACGATCAGTTCCAAATAAAGTAACTAAATGAGACCATTGGTTCGATAGGATCAGTTCCAAATAAAGTAACTAAATGAGACCATTGGTTTGATAGGATCAGTTCCAAATAAAGTAACTAAATGAGACCATTGGTTCGATAGGATCAGTTCCAAATAAAGTAACTAAATGAGACCATTGGTTTGATAGGATCAGTTCCAAATAAAGTAACTAAATGAGACCATTGGTTCGATGGGATCAGTTCCAAATAAAGTAACTAAATGAGACCATTGGTTTGATAGGATCAGTTCCAAATAAAGTAACTAAATGAGACCATTAGTTCGATGGGATCAGTTCCAAATAAAGTAACTAAATGAGACCATTGGTTTGATAGGATCAGTTCCAAATAAAGTAACTAAATGAGACCATTGGTTCGATAGGATCAGTTCCAAATAAAGAAACTAAATGAGACCATTGGTTCGATAGGATCAGTTCCAAATAAAGTAACTAAATGAGACCATTGGTTCGATGGGATCAGTTCCAAATAAAGTAACTAAATGAGACCATTGGTTCGATAGGATCAGTTCCAAATAAAGTAACTAAATGAGACCATTGGTTCGATGGGATCAGTTCCAAATAAAGTAACTAAATGAGACCATTGGTTCGATGGGATCAGTTCCAAATAAAGTAACTAAATGAGACCATTGGTTTGATAGGATCAGTTCCAAATAAAGTAACTTAATGAGACCATTGGTTTGATAGGATCAGTTCCAAATAAAGTAACTAAATGAGACCATTGGTTCGATGGGATCAGTTCCAAATAAAGTAACTAAATGAGACCATTGGTTCGATGGGATCAGTTCCAAATAAAGTAACTAAATGAGACCATTGGTTTGATAGGATCAGTTCCAAATAAAGTAACTAAATGAGACCATTGGTTTGATAGGATCAGTTCCAAATAAAGTAACTAAATGAGACCATTGGTTTGATCAGGTCCAAAAATAAGTTGCTAAATGAGGCCATTGGTTCGATCAGTACGAAAATGTACTATGCCTAGGATAGATCACCTGGTGGCTGAACAGCGCCACATGCCTAGGATAGATCACCTGGTGGTGTAACAGAGCCACATGCCTAGGATAGATCACCTGGTGGTGTAACAGAGCCACATGTCTGGGATAGATCACCTGGTGGTGTAACAGAGCAACATGTCGAGGATAGATCACCTGGTGGTGTAACAGAGCCACATGTCTGGGATTGAACAAGCGGTGGCTGAACAGAGCCACATGCCTGGGATAGATCACCTGGTGGTGCAACAGAGCCACATGTCTGGGTTGAATCACCCGGTGGTGTAACAGAGCCACATGTCTGGGTTAGATTACCTGGTGGTGTAACAGAGCCGCATGTCTGGGATAGATCACCCGGTGGTGTAACAGAGCCACATGTATGGGATAGATCACCCGGTGGTGTAACAGAGCCACATGCCTAGGATAGATCACCCGGTGGTGTAACAGCGCCACATGTCGAGGATAGATCCCCTGGTGGCTGAATAGAGCCACATGTCTGTGATAGATCACCTGGTGGTGTAACAGAGCCACATGTCGAGGATAGATCACCTGGTGGTGTAACAGAGCCACATGTCTGGGATAGATCACATGGTGGTGTAACAGCGCCACATGTCTGGGATAGATCACCTGGTGGTGTAACAGAGCCACATGTCTGTGATAGATCACCTGGTGGCTGAACAGAGCCACATGTCTGGGATAGATCACCTGGTGGTGTAACAGAGCCACATGTCTGAGATAGATCACCTGGTGGCCGAACAGAGCCACAAGCCTGTGATAGATCACCTGGTGGTGTAACAGAGCCACATGCCTAAGATAGATCACCTGGTGGTGTAACAGAGCCACATGTCTGAGATAGATCACCTGGTGGTGTAACAGAGCCACATGGCTGTGATAGATCACCCGGTGGTGCAACAGCGCCACATGTCTGGGTTTGATCACCCGGTGGTGTAACAGAGCCACATGTCGAGGATAGATTACCTGGTGGCTGAACAGAGCCACATGTCTGAGATAGATCACCTGGTGGCCGAACAGAGCCACATGTCGAGGATAGATCACCTGGTGGTGTAACAGAGCCACATATCTGTGATAGATCACCTGGTGGCCGAACAGAGCCATGTGTCTGTGATAGATCCCCTGGTGGCTGAACAGAGCCACATGTCGAGGATAGATTACCTGGTGGTGTAACAGAGGTACTGTTTAGGGGAAGAAATGCGGGTTAAAGAAGGTGGTGGGGTCGAAGTTATTGATGATGTTTGTATATGGTTAAAAATATCTACCTTGGTATACTCCTACTATTATATGATATGTTGCACTGTGGCAGTACTGTCTTGGTATACTCCTACTATTATATGATATGTGGCACTGTGGCAGTACTGTCTTGGTATACTCCTATTATTATATGACATGTGGCAGTGACGCAGTATACCTTTATCTATATACTTTATGTATATGACATTCTATCTCCATACTTTATTTATATGACATTCTATCTCCATACTTTATGTGTATGACATTCTATCTCCATACTTTATGTATATGACATTCTATCTCCATACTTTATGTATATGACATTCTATCTCCATACTTTATGTATATGACATTCTATCTCCATACTTTATGTATATGACAATCTATCTCCATACTTTATGCATATGACATTCTATCTCCATACTTTATGTATAAGACATTCTATCTCCATACTTTATGTATATGACATTCTATCTCCATACTTTATGTATATGACATTCTATCTTTAGCCCATTACATCTGTAAGTCGGTCATGCGCCATTGCTGCCGTCCACTTATATCTACATGATGGCATTTAACCGACAAATCGCAAATTAATAAATGCTATGTCTACCCAATGTATTTATTTTTCTTAATCGATGAACTCTATCGTCTGCTAAACTTTTTACAACGCCGAAACTCTTTTGATTTTAAAACATTTCCAGCACTCTCCCAGACAAAAGATGCCAATAAACCTTATAGTCTGGGTCTTCCCGCATCCATCGACACTAACTCAGTCTGTCTCTCGTATCTTTAGACACTACCTCAGTCTGTCTCTCGTATCTTTAGACATACCTCAGTCTGTCTCTCGTTTCTTTACACACTACCTCAGTCTGTCTCTCGTTTCTTTAGACACTACCTCTGTCTGTCTCTCGTATCTTTAGACACTACCTCAGTCTGTCTTTCGTATCTTTACACACTACCTCAGTCTCTCTCCCGTATCCAATGACACTACATTAGTCTGTCTCCTGCATCCAACAACAGGAGGTTTCTAAGAACCCTTGATGTACACGGACGCGATAAACAAGCGTGTTGGACTACGATGAGACTTAATGAGATTCAAACACAAGCAAAGCAGGTCAGCGTACAAGATAACTTGGCTACGATGAGACTTAATGAGATTCAAACACAAGCAAAGCGTGTCAGCGTACAAGATAACTTGACTACGATGAGACTTAATGAGATTCAAACACAAGACAAGTGTGTCAGTGTACAAGATAACTTGACTACGAGGAGACTTAATGAGATTCAAACACAAGCAAAGCGTGTCAGTGTACAAGATAACTTGACTACGATGAGACTTAATGAGATTCAAACACAAGCAAAGCGTGTCAGTGTACAAGATAACTTGACTTCGACGAGACTTAATGAGATTCAAACACAAGACAAGTGTGTCAGTGTACAAGATAACTTGACTACGATGAGACTTAATGAGATTCAAACACAAGACAAGTGTGTCAGTGTACAAGATAACTTGACTACGATGAGACTTAATGAGATTCAAACACAAGACAAGTGTGTCAGTGTACAAGATAACTTCACTACGATGAGACTTAATGAGATTCAAACACAAGACAAGTGTGTCAGTGTATAAGATAACTTGAAATAAAGTAGACGAGACGTTTATCCTACTTGCCTTAATCAGTATATGACCCAGCCGAGTTCGCAAACCCCCCCCCCCAACCCAAGAGCATGGATCAGTATATATGCAAATACATTCAATACATATTAAAAAACTAACAACTGGTTCTACTGTGTAGTTGTAAACGCTACCAAACATATTAAACCAAATAACTTGTAGTACAGTATAGTAGTATAGACGCTACCAAATAACTGGTTCTACAGTGTAGTAGTATAGACGCTACCAAATAACTGGTTCTACAGTGTAGTAGTATAGACGCTACCAAACAACTGGTTCTACAGTGTAGTAGTATAGACGCTACCAAAGTTTTACCCAAGATTTTTATTAAAAAACCCACTCAAGTGAACAACCAGGCTCTACTAAAAAAAAATCTTCCTCTGGAATAACTGATCACTCCCACCCTACCCTGCCTTATAACCCATATCAGGTACACACTTGTTAGGTCCCTCCGCTGACCGTCTGAGCACCCACAAGCACGTATCTTGTCACTACTTGACGAGCGTCCGTCAAAGTTTGTTTTTAAGAATTTTTTTTAAAGGTTAGATCTTGCACAGTCTTCAGAAGTGGTTCGTCAAAGTACGACGTCCATCTTGGTATTGACCGGTCGATACACCCGATGTAATAGTAGTACGACCTCCATCTTGGTATTGACCGATCCATACACCGGATGTAATAGTAGTACATCGTCCATCTTGGTATTGACCGGTCGATACACCGGATGTAATAGTAGTACGACCTCCATCTTGGTATTGACCGGTCGATACACCTTATGTAATAGTAGTACGACCTCCATCTTGGTATTGACCGGTCGATACACCCTATGTAATAGTAAGAACGACCTCCATCTTGGTATTGACCGGTCGATACACCGGATGTAATAGTAGTACGACCTCCATCTTGGTATTGACCGGTCGATACACCGGATGTAATAGTAGTACGACCTCCATCTTGGTATTGACCGGTCGAAACACCGGATGTAATAGTAGCACGACCTCCATCTTGGTATTCACCGGTCGAGACACCGGATGTAATAGTAGTACGACCTCCATCTTGGTACTGACCGGTCGATACACAGGATGTAATAGTAGTACGACCTCCATCTTGGTATTGACCGGTCGATACACCGGATGTAATAGTAGTACGACGTCCATCTTGGTATTGACCGGTCGATACACCGGATGTAATAGTAGTACGACCTCCATCTTGGTATTGACCTGTCGATACACCGGATGTAATAGTAGTACGACCTCCATCTTGGTATTGACCGGTCGATACACCGGATGTAATAGTACGACCTCCATCTTGGTA
The DNA here is from genome assembly GCA_964017045.1 of Omphiscola glabra. Taxonomy (NCBI): domain Eukaryota; kingdom Metazoa; phylum Mollusca; class Gastropoda; family Lymnaeidae; genus Omphiscola; species Omphiscola glabra. The sequence goes on from OZ024810.1 coordinate 482,266, forward strand.
TTGACCGGTCGATACACCGGATGTAATAGTAGTACGACCTCCATCTTGGTATTGACCGGTCGATACACCGAATGTAATAGTAGTACGACCTCCAACTTGGTATTGACCGGTCGATACACCGGATGTAATAGTAGTACGACCTCCATCTTGGTATTGACCGGTCGATACACCGGATGTAATAGTAGTACGACCTCCATCTTGGCATTGACCGGTCGATACACCGGATGTAATAGTAGTACGACCTCCATCTTGGTATTGACCGGTCGATACACCGGATGTAATAGTTGTGGCGAAAAGTACGTTGTCTAGGAGATTAGGTCCCTTCTGTAGCCACAGAAAATCGTTTCAGAGTCTACAACTCCGTTTCTTAAGCTTCTGGAAAGCTGGTACTTGTACATTTTCCTGGCTCCTATAAAGCCGATAGTTTAAAAGGAAAAACCACGCAACGTAGTTTAAGAGTCATCGAATATGTTTATTACTTGTTGAAAATATAAGTGTTCAAACACAGCACCTTCTATTGAATAGTCATGTGAAGTGACTAACAAATCCAATGCATACACAAAACAGCATCATAAAGTTATACGAAGTCCTCACTCCAAAACACTCTGTCGAATCCACACGCATATAATAAATCGTTCTCTCCCTAATAATAATATGTCTCTCCTTTTATACCATTATTGCCCATGCACTCGTGATAACAAGAAAAATGTTCGTTTTCATTCACCACTCTAATGTTTTCACAACTCACAACAAACACTTTCTCCCCTGGGTCCCCCCCCCCCTGCCAAGACGGTCATACTCGTGGAAAAATATAGCCAATACCACGAGCATTCTCTTTCCGCCCCCCCCAAACATACACACAAAAAATTAACCCCACAATCTGACCGTGACACCCCCCTCCTCACGAGTGACATTAGGTGAAACCCAATGTTGCGAGTTTATATAAAATAACAACGGTCAGGTCGTGTGCATGTTCTGCGTATATGACATCAATACTAGCATATAAAGATCAAATAGATATGTACAAATGAATCAGTAATAACAAAAAATGTAATATGAGACATTTTTGTCACCATTTCTAAATTGAAAGTAAATGGTAAGAACATGGCAATACATAATAGAATTATGACAATTATAATGAAACACATATAGTAAAAGGTAAATTAATCACGATCGGTATCATCTCATTGTTATTCAAAATCAAATGGAGTATTTATGTCAATACATTGTTACAAATATTTAAATGTTTACAGTACTTCGAAACATTCTTTATTAATTGAAATGTGAAAAAGAGAAAAAAAATTGTCAACATCTGGGCTTGTGTGGACAGCCATGATTTGTCCAGCCTGCAAATTAAATTTATGATGGCGGGATATTCCGCTTGTCAGACGGTAGCCTGAAAGCATGCAAATTTTTTCCCCAGCTCACAACTCCGCTGTAAAATCTCACATTTTTCAACAAGCTCGTCACATTGTCCATATACAAAAGTAACATGAATATCATTTTAAACAAACAATCTTCACCTCCCAACTCATGGAAAACCCTCACCTCCACAACAAAATCAAATTTTTCAACAACATAATGTTTCTCCCTGACCCCCACATGACATAATTTATTAACAATGTTATCAAAAACAAAAATATTTATTTCCCTTAACCTCACCTCAGGGACAATGCTCACTTCCTCAACATCCCCGTGATCAAGGCCAACCACTTTTTCCTGAACACAATTGTCACAGTCAAAGCTGGACTCACGGTTCTCAAGTCTTGAGTAACCTGTGTCACCCACACTACAACTTTCCCCGATTGGACTATGACCCTCATAACTCCACGTGAATTCATTGGAAATGAATTCAACCTTGTTGAATCTACGTCCCCGTCTCGGGACTGAACTTGACAAATCCACCACCTCTACCTCGTGACAACCGTAATTTGTCCAGGTCCTCACCCCCTCATTTGACACAATTATCATGGTTCAATAGTGGCAAACATTTTACATTAACAGGCATATCTTGAATATCATTAAAAGTAAAATATTGTATATCATCACATTTCTTATCTAGCACGTCTTCAATATTAATGTCTGACAACTCAGTCATTGCGAAGTTCAACTCTGGAGCAGTTGAAACCTGCTCTCTCCCCTCCTCCTCAACACATAACTCGCCTGAGTTTGACTCAGGGGTTTTTGTGAACTTTATACAAAGTTCACCTTGACGACATGTAATGGTCGTTATACTGGTCAATGCTACGGTCTCCACTTCTTGGATACCGAAGCTTGACTCAGTTATACTCATGACACCTCGCTTGTGTGGAAGCGGTAGGTTGTTCATGCACTCAACACCCGTGGGTGTGTTATCTAAATCATCACAGTTATTCATGACACCTCGCTTGCTTGGAAGCGGTAGGTTGTTCATGCATTCAACACCCGTGGGTGTGTTATCTAAATCATCACAGTTATTCATGACCCCTCGCTTGCTTGGAAGCGGTAGGTGGTTCATGCATTCAGCACCCGTGGGTGTGTTATCTAAATTATCTAAAGTGCTGGGTACACAATAAATCTTAGGCAATCTCTCAACATCCATATGTGGAGAATCAATACTCATAAATTCACAATTAATAATAGTTTCCACCTTGCCAGGTGAAAACTCAGTAACAATGTGTTCGTAATGAATTTTACAATTAACATCATCACGGGAAGCATCAATAATACTTGATTTATACTCACTATTTGCATCAAAGTCACCATGTGACCTAACAATATCATTAGTTTCCCTATCATCAGTTTTATCAAAATGACCACATGAAGCATCCCTAACACTAGGTTCATGAGGAATATTATCAAAGTCACAATACAAAGCCTCAAAAATACTGGGTTCTAAATCAAAACTAGCATCAAATTCACAATTAGTGTCATCAATAACAGTAGTCTTATCAAAATTACCATCTAAAGTATCCGTAACACTTGGTTCATAATCATCAAAATCACCCTGGTAAATATCACTATAACTAAATTCATAATCACTATTATTATCAAAATCATAACCTGAACCATGAATTATACTCTGTTCACTCTTGTTGTCAGGGCGATAGCCATCTTGTACCTTCTCTAACCCATCATCACTATCAAAAGTATTCAGCTTATCTGTGTCTTCAAAATATTCGTCACTTATACTAAACTGAAAAAATTCCGGTTCATCATTTTTCTTTATATTCCTATTGACCTCTTTTATAGTTGGATCTATAGTTTCCCAAGCCTTCTTCTTGTAATTCCATCTAAATTGATTTATTTCCGTTTCCCTTTCTGCCCCGTAATCATAATCTTCTTCTTCTGACCAGTCACTATAATCACTGTCGCTAATTACACCACTAATCCAATTTTCCCCTCCCCACTCACTACAGTCACTGTCATAATACTCCTGATCACTATTTTCTTTTGCCAAAATGTATCCCCTTAAATTTGCATCTAAGTATCTCTCTATTTCTAATGATGTTCTCTCATCTTCACACCATGTTTGGAATTTTCTATCTTCTTTTCCTATATGAGCGTTCCTTTTTGCTGTCTTACTTTCTGCCCTTGGTCCCTCGTTCGACAAATACGACGTTCTGTCTACTCCCCCCCTTGAAAATATGTTTACCCTTTTTATCCTCCTCTATAGCCTTATCTTGTGAAAATTGCCCCCTTTCTGAACAAGTTAGTACACTTGTAATGTGCTCATTTGACTCTTCCTCTAATTTCTCTCTATCTATCTCAGCCATTTTTATTTCATGTTCTTGTCTTTCTTTTCTCTGTCTTTCTTCCCTCTCATACGCACGAATGTCTCGTTCCTCGTCGTCTTTTTTTTTTCTAGGTCTCGCCTATGTTCCTCTTCTGCTTTTCTACGTTCCCATTCTAACCTTTTATCATCAAATTCCTTGTCGCGAATGGCTTTTTCTTGGGCTCGCCTATGTTCCTCTTCTGCTTTTCTACGTTCCCATTCTCACTTTTTATCATTAAATTCCTTGTCGCGAATGGCTTTTTCTTGTTCCCTTTCTAATTCTTTTAATCTATCCACGGCATATTTAATAATATCCTTTCCTTCTAATCCTATATCTATGGCCTCCTGCTTAATTTCTGGGATCGTTTTCATTTTAACGATTTCGATTTATAAGGTATTATTTGAATATAAGGTATAAAAATATTTATATTCTCCAACAATAATTTTGCAACCCCCAAAAAAAATCAGTTTACAGAAATCTCCTCAATTCAAAAGAGCTTAGCATAATTTAACAATATATCAATAAATATAAATGAACTTAATTACCCGGACTTGTACGTAGGTGGCTTGCTCCTTGCAACATCAATTAGTAGTGGTGGTGTGCAGTAGCAGTCACACAAGGATAGCGGTTACTGGAACAGCACTGGAACAGCAAGTACTGATACAGCGGTTAATGGAACAGCGGGTACTGGAACAGCGGGTAATGGAACAGCGGGTACTGGAACCATCAAGAACAGGAACGGCAGGAAAAGGCAACATCAGGAACATCGGTAGCAACTGGATACATGATCGTCGGGTACAGGATCAGAGTAAAACAGCGGCTGGTGACATGATCAACGGCATAGCAGCGGCAGCGATGTACCGGACAGCAAAATTGACATTATTGAAAAAAAATTGTCATTCAAACATAACTTATGAATCTCTGGTATCACTGGCTTTGGATTGGCCGTACTGTGAGCGATGGCGAAAAGACACATTGGCTTGGCTGGTTCGGACGGGCTGGCTTCGACGGCCTGTGGGCGATGGTATGATGTACTATGGCTTCGACGGGCCTTCATTGTGGCGATGGTAGGATTTGATTATTAGGGTTGAGACGGCTTCGACTGGCTGGCTTCGACGGGAATTCACTGTGAGCGATAGTAGGCCTGGATGGTTCGGTCGGCTAGCGTTAACGGGCCTGTGGGTGATGGTAGGATTCAGCTTGCTTTGGTCGGGCTCCCATTGTGTCTGATGGTGGGCTTGGATGGTTCGGACGGGCTGGCTTCGACGGGCCCCCACTGTGGCGAAAAGTACGTTGTCTAGGAGATTAGGTCCCTTCTGTAGCCACAGAAAATCGTTTCAGAGTCTACAACTCCGTTTCTTAAGCTTCTGGAAAGCTGGTACTTGTACATTTTCCTGGCTCCTATAAAGCCGATAGTTTAAAAGGAAAAACCACGCAACGTAGTTTAAGAGTCATCGAATATGTTTATTACTTGTTGAAAATATAAGTGTTCAAACACAGCACCTTCTATTGAATAGTCATGTGAAGTGACTAACAAATCCAATGCATACACAAAACAGCATCTTAAAGTTATACGAAGTCCTCACTCCAAAACACTCTGTCGAATCCACACGCATATAATAAATCGTTCTCCCCCTAATAATAATCTGTCTCTCCTTTTATACCATTATTGCCCATGCACTCGTGATAACAAGAAAAATGTTCACATTCATTCACCACTCTAATGTTTTCACAACTCACAACAAACACTTTCTCCCCTGGGTCCCCCCCCCCTGCCAAGACGGTCATACTCGTGGAAAAATATAGCCAATACCACGAGCATTCCCTTTCCGCCCCCCCAAACATACACACAAAAAAGTAACCCCACAATCTGACCGTGACAAAAATTAGCACGACCTCCATCTTGGTATTGACCGGTCGAGACACTGGATGTAATAGTAGTACGACCTCCATCTTGGTATTGACCGGTCGATACACCGGATGTAATAGTAGTACGACCTCCATCTTGGTATTGACCGGTCGATACACCGGATGTAATAGTAGTACGACGTCCATCTTGGTATTGACCGGTCGATACACCGAATGTAATAGTAGTACGACCTCCATCTTGGTATTGACCGGTCGATACACCGGATGTAATAGTAGTACGACCACCATCTTGGTATTGACCGATCGATACACCGGATGTAATAGTAGTACGACGTCCATCTTGGTATTGACCGGTCGATACACCGGATGTAATAGTAGTACGACCTCCATCTTGGCATTGACCGGTCGATACACCGGATGTAATAGTAGTACGACCTCCATCTTGGTATTGACCGATCGATACACCGGATGTAATAGTAGTACGACGTCCATCTTGGTATTGACCGGTCGATACACCGGATGTAATAGTAGTACGACCTCCATCTTGGTATTGACCGGTCGATACACCTTATGTAATAGTAGTACGACCTCCATCTTGGCATTGACCGGTCGATACACCGGATGTAATAGTAGTACGACCTCCATCTTGGTATTGACCGGTCGATACACCGGATGTAATAGTACGATCTCCATCTTGGTATTGACCGGTCGATACACCGGATGTAATAGTAGTACGACCTCCATCTTGGTATTGACCGGTCGATACACCGGATGTAATAGTAGTACGACGTCCATCTTGGTATTGACCGGTCGATACAACGGATGTAATAGTAGTACGACCTCAAACTTGGTATTGACCGGTCGATACACCGGATGTAATAGTAGTACGACCTCCATCTTGGTATTGACCTGTCAATACACCGGATGTAATAGTAGCACGACCTCCATCTTGGTATTGTCCTGGCGATCCACCCTATGTAATAGTAGTACGACCTCCTTCTTGGTATTGTCCTGGCGATCCACCCTATGTAATAGTAGCACGACCTCCATCTTGGTATTGACCTGACGATCCACCCTATGTAATAGTAGTACGACCTCCTTCTTGGTATTGACCTGGCGATCCACCCTATGTAATAGTAGTACGACCTCCTTCTTGGTATTGACCTGGCGATCCACCTTATGTAATAGTAGTACGACCTCCTTCTTGGTATTGACCTGGCGATCCACCCTATGTAATAGTAGTAAAACCTCCTTCTTGGTATTGACCTGGCGATCCACCCTATGTAATAGTAGTACGACCTCCTTCTTGGTATTGACCTGGCGATCCACCCTATGTAATAGTAGTACGACCTCCATCTTGGTATTGACCTGGCGATCCACCCGATGTAATAGTAGCACGACCTCCATCTTGGTATTGACTTGGCGATCCATCGGATGTAATAGTAGCACGACATCCATCTTGGTATTGACCTGGCGATCCACCTGATGTAATAGTAGCACGACCTCCATCTTGGTATTGACCTGGCGATCCACCGGCTGTAATAGTAGCACGACCTCCATCTTGGTATTGACCTGGCGATCCACACGATGTAATAGTAGCATGACCTCCATCTTGGTATTTACCTGGCGATCCACCCGATGTAATAGTAGCACGAGCTCCATCTTGGTATTGACCTGGCGATCCACCGGATGAGACAGTTGCACACGCTAATGAGTGTTTTGGATGTCCGATCTTTGTTTCAAATTGGACAATCCCCCCATCCCCCACCACTTACTTTTCAATCAATGACCTCTACTTGTCACACCAATAACCTCTACTTCTCACAACAATGACCTCTTCTTGTCACATCAATAACCTCCACTCGTCACAACAATGACCTGTACTTATCACAACAAAGTCCTCTACTTGTCACAACAAAGTCATCTGTTTGTCGCAACAATGGCCTCTACTTGTCACAACAATGTCCTCTACTTGTCACAACATGACCTCTACTGTCACAACAATGACCTCTACTTGTCACAACAATGTCATTTACTTGTCACAACAATGACCTCTACTTGTCACAACAATGTCCTCTACTTGTCACAACATGACCTCTACTGTCACAACAATGACCTCTACTTGTCACAACAATGTCATTTACTTGTCACAACAATATTCTCTACTTAAGTTTTGCTCAAGCGGTAGTCCGCAGACCTATGCTGGTCCAACATCATGCTCTTTGTGTCATCATCCAACATCATGCTCTTTGTGTCATCATCCAACATCATGCTCTTTGTGTCATCATCCAACATCATGCTCTTTGTGTCATCATCCAACATCATGCTCTTTGTGTCATTATCATCCAACATCATGCTCTTTGTGTCATCATCCAACATCATGCTCTTTGTGTCATTATCATCCAACATCATGCTCTTTGTGTCATTATCATTCAACATCATGCTCTTTGTGTCATTATCATCCAACATCATGCTCTTTGTGTCATTATCATCCAACATCATGCTCTTTGTGTCATTATCATCCAACATCATGCTCTTTGTGTCATTATCATCCAACATCATGCTCTTTGTGTCATTGTCTTCCAACGTAAGACTTTAACAAGAATTTTAATCGAATTTTGATTTTAAGAACTTTTTAAAATACAATTGAAATATTTCAATATATTTGTCAAGAGTTTGGGTAATGAGTTGAGGTCGTAAAAAGACGGTGGTAAAGTTGTAACATGTTTTACACGTTTTAACCCCCCCCCCCCCCCCCCCCCTTTTAAATGTTGTCCTGAATGATTCTCAGGTTCTTATTAGCGGCTCTAAAGTCCTGGCCATTTTTCAGGTGGTCTACAGTGGTTCTCGGGTCCTGAACAAGTCTTGGGTCTTGACAGATTCTGGGATTTTTTAGCGGTTCTCGAGTCCTGGACAGTTTTCATCTCCTGAGCGGTTCTCAAGTCCTGAATGGTTTTTGGGTCTTGAGTGGCTATGAGGCATCTAATAGATTCACGAATATTTGGCACATACTCAGCTTTTTTATATTTCAGACTTGGTTACACCCACTCATTTCCGTTTTTGAACCGCCCATGTATTAATCATATCCATATGAATGTATATATTTAATTATGTATGTGTGTTAATGTGTGTACGAGTGTATGCATGTGTGTACATGCGTGTGCGAGAGTGTGCGAGAGTGTGCGAGAGTGTGCATGAGTGTGGATGTGTGTGCGAGAGTGTGCGAGTGTGTGCATGCGTGTGCATGAGTGTGTATGCGTGTACATGAGTGTGCGAGAGTGTGTATGCGTGTACATGAGTATGCATGAGTGTACATGAGTGTGCATGTGTGTGCGAGAGTGTACGAGTGTGTGAATGCGTGTGCATGAGTGTGCGAGAGTGTGCATGAGTGTGCGAGAGTGTGCATGAGTGTGCGAGAGTGTGCATGTGTGTGCGAGAGTGTGCATGCGAGTGCATGAGTGTGCGAGAGTGTACATGCGAGTGCATGAGTGTGCGAGAGTGTGCATGCGAGTGTGTGCATGTTAACTTATATTTGTGAACCTGTGTGTGTGATTGATCAACTGAATCATATATTTATTTGTGCCTCCTTACCCACTTCTTTAAAAAACCACTTTCTTTCTTCAGTTATACCTCCTAGCTCACCTCCTCAAAACCCACTTTCCTCCTTCAGTTGTGCCTCCTATCTCACCTCCTTAAAACCCACTTTCCTCCTTCAGTTGTGCCTCCTATCTCACCTTCTTAAAACCCACTTTCCTTCTTCAGTTGTGCCTCCTATATCACCTCCTTAAAACCCACTTTCCTCTTTCAGTTGTGCTTCCTATCTCACCTTCTTAAAACCCACTTTCCTCCTTCAGTTGTGCCTCCTATCTCACCTCCTTAAAACCCTTTTTCCTCCTTCAGTTGTGCCTCCTATCTCACCTTCTTAAAACCCACTTTCCTCCTTCAGTTGTGCCTCCTATCTCACCTCCTTAAAACCCACTTTCCCATTTCAGTTGCGGCTCCTATCTCACCTCCTCAAAACCCACTTTCCTCTTTCAGTTGCGGCTCCTATCTCACCTCTTCAAAACCCACTTTCCTCTTTCAGTTGCGGCTCCTATCTCACCTCCTCAAAACCCACTTTCCTCTTTCAGTTGCGGCTCCAGTTCTTTTATTGGTCGTTCAAGAAAGCACATTGCATTAAGAGTTAGCATTTCAGGAAGAGTTAGCATTTCAGGAAGAGTTAGCATTTCAGGAAGAGTTAGCATTTCAGGAAGAGTTAGCATTTCAGGAAGAGTTAGCATTGCAGGAAGAGTTAGCATTGCATGAAGAGTTAGCATTGCAGGAAGAGTTAGCATTTCAGGAAGAGTTAGCATTTCAGGAAGAGTTAGCATTTCAGGAAAAGTTAGCATTTCAGGAAGAGTTAGCATTTCAGGAAGAGTTAGCATTGCAGGAAGAGTTAGCATTGCAGGAAGAGTTAGCATTGCAGGAAGAGTTAGCATTGCAGGAAGAGTTAGCATTTCAGGAAGAGTTAGCATTTCAGGAAGAGTTAGCATTTCAGGAAGAGTTAGCATTTCAGGAAAAGTTAGCATTTCAGGAAAAGTTAGCATTTCAGGAAGAGTTAGCATTTCAGGAAGAGTTAGCATTGCAGGAAGAGTTAGCATTGCAGGAAGAGTTAGCATTGCAGGAAGAGTTAGCATTTCAGGAAGAGTTAGCATTTCAGGAAGAGTTAGCATTTCAGGAAGAGTTAGCATTGCAGGAAGAGTTAGCATTTCAGGAAGAGTTAGCATTGCAGGAAGAGTTAGCATTGCAGGAAGAGTTAGCATTGCAGGAAGAGTTAGCATTGCAGGAAGAGTTAGCATTGCAGGAAGAGTTAGCATTCAGGAAGAGTTAGCATTTCAGGAAGAGTTAGCAGTTCAGGAAGAGTTAGCATTGCAGGAAGAGTTAGCATTTCAGGAAGACAAAATAAAAAGATAAGACCTGTACTGTTGTTGAGAGGTTATCGTGGACCCTGGTCATAGCCTACAAATAGACATAAGAGTGTCCGAGTAGGGCATAGCCTACAAATAGACATAAGAGTGTCCGAGTAAGGCATAGCCTACAACAAGACATAAGAGTGTCCGAGTAGGGCATAGCCTACAAATAGACATAACAGTGCTTAAGTATGACATGACCTACAAATAGACATAAGATTGCCTGTGCAGGGCATGGACTACAAATAGACTTTAGATTGCCTGTGAAGGGCATGGCCTACACATAGACAAGATTGCCTGTAAAGGGCATGGCCTACAAATAGACATAGCAGTACCCTACAAAAAGCAGACCCTGACACACTGAGTGTCTTAAGCTTGGCTACAGGCATGTTGCGTAATTTGTATCTCTATAGCTTTGATAAATAAACCGGTTACTACACCGGTTATTTTACTGGTTAACAATCTATAATCGCTTTTTTGTGTTATGTACCCTAGGAAGTTTATAAGGCTGTCTTAATGTAACTTAGGAAGCTTATCAAGCTGTCTGAATGTTACTTAGGAAGAATATCAGGCTGTCTTATGTAACCCAGGAAGTTTATTAGGATGTCTTCGTTTAACTTAGGAAGCTAATCAGGCTGTCTTAATGTAACCTAGAAACTTATTAAGCTGTCTTAATGTAACCTATAAAACTTATCAAGCTGTCTTAATGTAACCTAGGAAACTTATCAAGCTGTCTTAATGTAACTTAGGAAACTTATCAAGCTGTCTTAATGTAACTTAGGAAACTTATCAAGCTGTCTTAATGTAACCTAGGAAACTTATCAAGCTGTCTTAATGTAACTTAGGAAACTTATCAAGCTGTCTTAATGTAACCTAGAAACTTATCAAGCTGTCTTAATGTAACTTAGGAAACTTATCAAGCTGTCTTAATGTAGCCTAGGAAACTTATCAAGCTGTCTTAATGTAACCTAGAAACTTATCAAGCTGTCTTAATGTAACGTTGGAAACTTATCAGGCTCATAATTATAATTTTAAAAAACACAAAGAAACGTTGCACCATATTTACAGAAGACGCGCCCTTTAGGGATTCTACGACGATTTAAAAAAAATGATATAAGGCTAAAGGCGTATGTGGGTCTATGACTGTGGTGGGTATGCGCGTGTGTGGCTGTGGTTGGGTAGGGGCGTGTGTGGCTGTGGTTGGGTAGGGGCGTGTGTGGTTGGGGATGGGTATGTGGAGTGCTCAAAAGCTAGCAACTTGAATCCGCACTTGCACCCTCCTCAACATCTGATTTCCCCCGTCCTCAGCCGAACTCCATTGTTGAGAATCTGCTCATGCTGATAAGCCACGCATGCATCGGCCGTCATTGAATGCTCGTCCGTCTCCGACCGATACTGGACAATCCGTCAATCAAAGACGCTACCGGCCAGTTCAGTTTTCAAATACATTTTTATAGATTTTTTTATATTCTTTAAATATATGTTTATAAGCTTTATATATTTTAACAATAAATTTGTGCGTGGTTGGGGGGGGGGGTGGGGGAGAGTGGGGGAGAAACAATTTTGAAAAGCGGAAGAGTGGGTAGGTGCTGTTTGTGAGGTGGGTTGTAGGTGCTGTTTGTGAGGTGGATTGTAGGTGCTGTTTGTGAGGTGGGTTGTAGGTGCTGTTTGTGAGGTGGGTTGTAGGTGCTGTTTGTGAGGTGGGTTGTAGGTGCTGTTTGTGAGGTGGGTTGTAGGTGCTGTTTGTGAGATGGGTTGTAGGTGCTGTTTGTGAGGTGGGTTGTAGGTGCTGTTTGTGATGTGGGTTTTAGGTGCTGTGTGTGAGATGGGTTGTAGGTGCTGTTTGTGAGGTGGGTTGTAGGTGCTGTTTGTGAGGTGGATTGTAGGTGCTGTTTGTGAGGTGGGTTGTAGGTGCTGTTTGTGAGGTGGGTTGTAGGTGCTGTTTGTGAGGTGGGTTGTAGGTGCTGTTTGTGAGGTGGGTTGTAGGTGCTGTTTGTGAGATGGGTTGTAGGTGCTGTTTGTGAGGTGGGTTGTAGGTGCTGTTTGTGATGTGGGTTTTAGGTGCTGTGTGTGAGATGGGTTGTAGGTGCTGTTTGTGAGGTGGGTTGTAGGTGCTGTTTGTGAGATGGGTTGTAGGTGCTGTTTAATGATGTGGGTTGTAGGTGGTGTTTGTGACGTGGGTTGTAGGTGCTGTTTGTGACGTGGTTGTAGGTGCTGTTTAGTGACGTGGGTTGTAGGTGCTGTTTGTGACGTGGGTTGTAGTTGCTGTTTAGTGATGTAGGTTGTAGGTGCTGTTTGTGCCGTGGGTTGCAGGTGCTGTTTGTGACGTGGGTTGCAGGTGCTGTTTGTGCCGTGGGTTGTAGGTTAATTGGTTTGGTATCTGTTTCTCCGATATTGTTAGCCTTGTGGTTCGGTCAGTTTGCGGTGTTAACATGTGGTCATTGGTGCCGGTCAAACTGCGAAGAATTCGGGGTTCTAAAAGGGAGTGGTGGGAGGGGACACAATCCAACAATTTTTTAGGAGAGAAATTTTAAAGAAGAAAAGACAAAAGTGATATGTCCATAAAGGATGAAGTATCGACCAGGCACAAGACATCAGACATCATGACATGATACTTGGCCTGCGACATAACATGAGACACGGCATGTGACATGACTCAAGACACGTCATGCAACCACCAACCCTAACACGGCATGTGACATTACATGAGACACGGCATGTGACATTACATGAGACACGACATGTGACATTACATGAGACACGGCATGTGACATTACGTGAGACACGGCATGTGACATGACTCAAGACACGTCATGCAACCACCAACCCTAACCAAAATAAATATCCTTACCCAAACACTAATCCTTACCCAAACACGTACCCTAACCTAAAACCAACCCTAACCCAAACACTAACTCAAACACTTAACCGAATACTGCTATAGGTTGAGACTGAAAAATAACGAAATTCCGGTCACTATACAAATCTACAAGCGTGGAACCATGAGGAGAGAAATAACCTTGTGTTTGGATTGGCCGCTTCGCGCCCATAATAGCGTTTACTGCGGGACTAAAGCAGCGAAATGATGCCGTTGTTAAATCGAAGATGGTGATGTTATCCACAGCTGCAGTTGTTAAAACAAAGATGGTTATGTTGATCACAGCTGCAGTTATTAAAAAGAAGATGGTGATGTTGACCACAGCTGTAGTTATTAAAAAGAAGATGGTGATGTTGACCACAGCTGTACTTATTAAAACAAAGTTCAAAGAAGTTATTGAGTGAAACAAGGAAACAAAAGAAGCAAGGAAAAATTCAATGATTTTTTTCTGCTTGAGTGCTAACGATTATAATGGGAGACAACCAATGAATTAAGAGAAAGGGAGACAACTCTATATGTTTTTAGTTCATCAAGAGATCAATCATGACATAACTTAAAATGTTTGTTCAAATTATTAATTTTTTAAAAATGTTATCGTAAGAAATATCATTACAAAAGAAATAAAATGCCTGCAAGGTATATTTTGACACTTGGGTTGTTTTAAATAGTAACTTTGTAAACCTTTTTTATGGGAGAGATGGTGTGATGGGAGATTATATGGTGTACTGGTGGAGTTGCTGTAGCGTTGGATATGGTGTATTTGGAAAATTCAATGAGGGTGAATGGAAGACAAAATTCTCCAGCATAGTTCTGCGCCAATCTCATCTTCCCAATGACATGGGACTGAACTGGACTGAGTGATGGTCAGTACACGTTATTTACGTCTTCACGTGAACTGGTGGGTCATTCGTTACCCCAGGGCTACAACACAACCCACTGATTGAAGTTTGACCGATTGGGGATGGGTGTGGGGGATTGGGGGAGGCAGAGAGTGGGGAGGTAGGGTTAGACGGTTAACGACAGTGTTAACTCTTCTGAATTTAGTGCGGTGGGGTTTCGAGTGTCACAGAAGAGATTACCGGAGAAGGACTGTGGTCTCTCACTCTTTCCCCTTTTCTCTCACTCTCAGCACGCCCTCTACTCCGAAACCTCTCTCCATCCTCACCCTCCCCACCCTGTTTCTCTCCCCCAACACACCCCAACATATTCTACTTCATAATTTACCCATTTCATTAACCAAAGGTCATTTATAGGTCAGTCCATCTCTCGTCTTGTCGGCAGCCACGTCCCGTTTCTACGGTCAGCGAATCGAACCTTAGGTAAACACAACAGATCGTTGACGTCAGATCGATATGAGTAGATACGAGTAGACCTGGACGACCCTACCTGGCGTAAAATGGACCAGACAACTACTATATGCGAGGTTCTCCTCGCCTTGAGTCTCACTGACTTGGGTCCTGACATTCTTTTCAGTTTTTGGCAGACGCCAATTTCGACATACACCGCTATTTTTAAAAAAATGAATGTCAGACTATACAACTCATAGCTTGGGGTGTGTCATAGAATGTGTCATGTAGTTTGTCATATAATGTGTCATTTAGGTAGTGTGTGATGGAGTATGTTATGGAGTGTGTCATAGAATGTGTAATGTAGTGTGTCATATAATGTGTCATGGAGTGTGTAATATAATGTGTCATGGAGTGTGTCATGGAATGAGTCATGGGGTGTGTCATATAATGTGTCGGTCTCGTGCAGTCTGTGGTACTTCATGTCGGTCTCGTGCAGTCTGTGGTACTTCATGACGGTCTGGTGCAGTCTGTGGTACTTCATGTCGGTCTCGTGCAGTCTGTGTTTCTTCATGTCGGTCTCGTGCAGTCTGTGGTACTTCATGTCGGTCTGGTGCAGTCTGTGGTACTTCATGTCGGTCTCGTGCAGTCTGTGTTTCTTCATGTCGGTCTCGTGCAGTCTGTGGTACTTCATGTCGGTCTGGTGCAGTCTGTGGTACTTCATGTCGGTCTGGTGCAGTCTGTGGTACTTCATGTCGGTCTGGTGCAGTCTGTGGTACTTCATGTCGGTCTGGTGCAGTCTGTGGTACTTCATGACGGTCTCGTGCAGTCTGTGGCACTTCATGTCGGTCTGGTGCAGTCTGTGGTACTTCATGTCGGTCTGGTGCAGTCTGTGGTACTTCATGTCGGTCTGGTGCAGTCTGTGGTACTTCATGTCGGTCTGGTGCAGTCTGTGGCGCTTCATGTCGGTCTGGTGCAGTCTGTGGTACTTCATGTCGGTCTGGTGCAGTCTGTGGTACTTCATGTCGGTCTGGTGCAGTCTGTGGTACTTCATGACGGTCTCGTGCAGTATGTGGTACTTCATGTCGGTCTCGTGCAGTCTGTGGTACTTCATGTCGGTCTCGTGCAGTCTGTGGTACTTCATGTCGGTCTCGTGCAGTCTGGTGCCGTATTGCATTTGTTAAAATATAAAATTTGTTTCATTGAAGTCTTGTTTTTCATCTTGAGTTTCCTCCCCTGAATAGCACGTGCGGCAAACATAGAACCATGCGTACCCGCACACACAAACATACACATATATGTGCGGAATCATCTATTTGGGAAATTTACCATAGGGGGAATATTCTGAATGACTATTCCGGTTGGAAGGTTTCCTGTGTGCCTTATCTTTGAGGGAGGAATAATCCTGTGTGGAGTTTTCGTGTGTGTGTGTGTGTGGGGGGGGGGTAATAATCCTTTCACCACAAGTCACTATACTCGGGTCTGGCTGTAGCAATACCACGGGCCACGCCCAGCGAATCTGTCTCGTGGCCCCTATAGCATTTACAGCCCTTGTTAAAGTCTCGTTTCTAATCGGGACACTTTCTTGATGACGATTGCATAGACACTTCATAATTTCACGAGCAGATTATTTTGGTCCGTATGCTTGCACGTCGAGTGGTTAAAACGTTTGTCCACACGTGGTCAAGACAAAGGTGATTGAAATGATAAGTTTCGGCACTCGTGTGGTCACACAGATTTCACTGATGACGTATTATTCAAACACGGATATTTCAGGGGCGTAGTTTTTTTCAAGAGGCGGAAATTGACTTGGAAATGAGGCTAATGACATATTCTTTTGCAAGCAAGCTACAGTGTCTGCCAGGCAAAGAGATTTTTTCTTTTAGATTATTAACTTAGATTGGATGTCCTTGAATCGAAGTCGTTTAATTTGGGCCGTTTATGAAAGGTAATGCCGTAATCGGAATCGCTATAGTCAAATACTAAGATGGTATCGGAATCGGAAACGCTATTGTTTAATACAAATATATACAAGAATTAGAATCGCTATTGTCAAAGACAAATGTGATATCAGAATCGTAATCGCTATTGTGAAATACAAAACCCGAGTGCGGGGTGACTTGAAATACATCAATGAGACCCAAACAACTAAATCTTTTCATTCATTCATTGTCCACATAAATTCTATCAGGCGTTCGATTCGTTTGACCACGGCATACTTCTCCACCGATACAGATGGTTCCGCTCGTATCTGACAAATCGGGTCCAATCAGTTATCGCAACGGCTTGACCTCGTTCGCGGATGATACCGAACTTCAGCAGTCCGTGATCCCCTCTCAGTTCTCTCAGCTTCTTAGTATGATACAGAAGACAGCGGAGTCGGTGATGCACTGGATGACAATTAAGAAGCTCAAATTGAACGATGAAAAGACTGAGCTGATCCCCATTGCTATTGAGCTGATCCCCATTGCTACTGAGCTGATCCCCATTGCTATTGAGCTGATCCCCATTGCTACTGAGCTGATCCCCATTGCTATTGAGCTGATCCCCATTGCTATTGAGCTGATCCCCATTGCCACCACCCAGAAGCTAAAATCTGTAAATAACACACCATCCCTTACTCTCTCAAGTGTGCAGATTGAGTTTGCTCAAACAGTGCGAAACCTGAGTGTCTACTTAGACAGAACACTAACTATGGAAAATCACATTAACTTGCTTTGCAAGGCGTTCTTTCTAGAGCTGCGCACACTTTGTCACATCAGACCTTTTTTAACGTTTGATGGATCAAAGAGGTTGATGTCTGCATTCGTGCTATCACGCATGTACTACTGCGATGCTTTCATGATGGGACTTTCGGTTACGCTCCTGGATAGAATTCAAAAAGCACAGAATAATGCGGCTCGCATTGTTCTGCGCAAACGCAAATTTGACCATGCCAAAACACTTCCGAGAGAGCTGCATTGGCTGCCGGTCCGTTCTAGCATAGAGTACACAATTGCAACTCTGTGCTACCGCTACTTGCATGACCTGGCGCCGTCATATCTCAAAACACTCATGACGCCTTGTGTACCCACTAGATCACTCCGTTCATCCAATAGTGGCAAACTCTGGATACCGCGAGTCCGCCCTGAGACTTATACGGAAGGCGCACTTTCGCTTTTGCTGATCCAAGAATCTGGAACGGCCTTCCTGTCGCTCTCAGAAACAGTCAGACACTGGAGTCTTTCAAAACTGAGTTGAAAAAACCTCTTTTTTGCACTCACCTGCTGGGGTGATGTAGTCTACCTCCTTGTTTACAAGGAGCTTGCTCATATTCCTTGATGTATATTGGATTGTATTGTCCATTAGCTTGTGTGTAGATTTTGTATTGTTGTGTTTTGTGTTTTACAGCGCTTCGAGACTTAGCAGGGATCAATCGTGTTTTTTAAATGAACTTTATTATTATTAATTTTTCTCGCATACTATATACCATGAACTGCATTGTTCAATATTCCATTATGGTTAGGACTATTGAAATGTTTTGAAACTGGACAAGGGGCTGTTTGTTGATGTTTCACTAGTGATCTATAAAATGGTCTCCAAAGCGATAAACTGTCTCCCCCTAAAATAGATGAATGTTGAAACAGTAGCGAACTAGAGCTTTGTTTGGTTAATGTTATGTGGTTAAACTGTGCACCACTCACTATGCACCACGCACTACGCACCACGCACTACGCACTGTCTTCAAGTTCAGCCCGGTGCACATAGTTATCTGGTGAAGCAACGCCCACAAGGGAAATGGAACATGGTCAATTTTGTCTAACACAGGATTGTGTCATGATTGGATAGTTTAATCGCCAAAACCGTATGTGTATATGTCAAAATTTACATATTAAAATTCATATTAGTGTCGTAGTCAGGGCCGGGTGAATGGTGTCTGGAGGGGTGATGGTGGCTGGGACGTGTGGGGCAAATGGTGTGTGGAGAGGTGATGGTGGCTGGGAAGTGTGGGGCGAATGGTGTCTAGAGGGGTGATGGTGGCTGGGAAGTGTGGGGCGAATGGTGTCTAGAGGGGTGATGGTGGCTGGGAAGTGTGGGGCGAATGGTGTCTAGAGGGGTGATGGTGGCTGGGACGTGTGCCCGTGCGTTTAAGGAGTGGGATGTTGTGGTGGGCAGTATAGGAGACGAGGTGACACACTCAGACACACACCACTGACTATTTTCTGTATACACGCTGGATATAGTTTGAATACATTGATGCACACACACACACACCCCGAGCATAGTTTGCAAACATTGATACACACACAGACATACATACACACACCGGATATAGTTTGAAAACATTGATGCATAAAATAGATGAAAATAATGATTAAATCTTTAATATATAATGTTTATATTAACTTAATGTCAATGACATTTATCACCCCCAAGTCATATGGCCCCCCACGTGATATGGCCCCCCACGTGATATGGCGATCTTAACTTACTAAATCCCGTACGATACTTCCGCCACTTGATTCCCCTCCCGAAGACCCGACATCTTTACACGCCCTTGAATCGTGACACAGCTGTTTTCTTTACACCCCCACACACACACACTGACCTGTCACAAATGGTGAAAACAACGATAAAAACTCTTAATTAGCCTCGAACCTGACAAATGACATTCTGTTCTTGGCTTGGAATCTATTTTTATCCCATTATTTTGATTATAACTTACTTGTTTCTTGTATTTGGATATGAATGTGATCCTCATCTGCTATATTTTTATTTGTTTCTTGTTTTAAAAAACCCACATCTCTTTGCTTTGTAGTAGCCCATGACGTTTTTTTGATCTACCTTATTTGCTTACATCAGTGGCTCTCGAAACGTTAGAATTTAGCACAGTAAACTGCTCAGTTGTATGAACCACCATGCATGTTTCAGATTTTGGTATACACTTTAATATGCGCAAGTATTTTTGTCGAATCTGTTTACAAGCTGGAAATATATTATTGACCACAGCAGGGGCACGTACCGCATTTTGGGAAACACTGAATTAAAGTCATTAACCTTTTTGAAAGTTATCGAACCAACAAAAAAAATATTAAAAAATTACATAAAACCTAAATATTAAAAATAATTTCTCATTGTTCTCTCATAAATTCAACAGTAGAGGTTCATTCATTAATTCAACAGTAGAGGTTCATTCATTAATTCAACAGTAGAGGTTCATTCATTAATTCAACAGTAGAGGTTCATTCATTAATTCAACAGTAGATGTTCATTCATTAATTCAACAGTAGAGGTTCATTCATTAATTCAACAGTAGAGGTTCATTCATTAATTCAACAGTAGAGGTTCATTCATTAATTCAACAGTAGAGGTTCATTCATTAATTCAACAGTAGAGGTTCATTCATTAATTCAACAGTAGAGGTTCATTCATTAATTCAACAGTAGAGGTTCATTCATTAATTCAACAGTAGAGGTTCATTCATTAATTCAACAGTAGAGGTTCATTCATTAATTCAACAGTAGATGTTCATTCATTAATTCAACAGTAGAGGTTCATTCATTAATTCAACAGTAGAGGTTCATTCATTAATTCAACAGTAGAGGTTCATTCATTAATTCAACAGTAGAGGTTCATTCATTAATTCAACAGTAGAGGTTCATTCATTAATTCAACAGTAGAGGTTCATTCATTAATTCAACAGTAGAGGTTCATTCATTAATTCAACAGTAGAGGTTCATTCATTAATTCAACAGTAGAGGTTCATTCATTATTTTCAACAAGATGTCTTGCGGATCGTATTAAATGTCTCGGCGGGCCGCATGTTCACCGCGGGCCGCATGTTCACCGCGGGCCGCATGTTCACCGCGGATCGCTGTTTGCCCACCCCTGCGTAGGGAGAAAGTACTGCCGCCCCACCCCATCCCACCCCATTAAGGACACGTCGAGGGAAAAGGTCGCTGAGAGATCGAAAGACCCGTCAAGACACTGAGAAATTGAAAGTCATAAATTGAACGACATCTGTATAAGACGGTCACACACACATGGCTTCATCTCAGATGGCAGCTGTACAAGACGGCCATACACACGTGGTTCAATACCAGATGGAAACTGTACAAGACGGCCTCCCCCCTCTCCTATTTTGATGACATTGGACTGTCAAAATCATTTTAATAAATGAAATGGATTGTCTCCCCTTTCTCTGTTATTTCCCCCACTTCATTTTCATATATTGTATGCGTCAATTTTTGGTCTTCATCACAAACACAGACATCACTATCACCAAAAAAGATAATATTTAGAGTTGTACTTTTAGTGATAATATGAAAATAAAGTGGAACTTAAGCGAAGCCCCTCCCCGCCCCCCCCCCCCATTTTTTTTTCTTTTTCAAAAATGTAATCAGGGCTTTGCCAATCGAATTACATGTAGTGGACTTTCATTTTTTTTCCTTCTTAAAGTTATGTCTCAGTGGTAAAGTTATGTCTCAGAGGTCAAGTTATGTCTCAGTGGTCATGTTATGTCTCAGTGTTAAAGTTATGTCTCAGTGGTCAAGTTATGTCTCAGTGTTAAAGTTATGTCTCAGTGGTCAAGTTATGTCTCAGTGGTCAAGTTATGTCTCAGTGTTAAAGTTATGTCTCAGTGGTCAAGTTATGTCTCAGTGGTCAAGTTATGTCTCAGTTGTAAAGTTATGTCTCAGTGGTCAAGTTATGTCTCAGTTGTAAAGTTATGTCTCAGTGGTCAAGTTTTGTCTCAGTGGTCAAGTTATGTCTCAGTGGTCAAGTTTTGTCTCAGTGGTCAAGTTATGTCTCAGTGGTACAGTTATGTCTCAGTGGTACAGTTTTGTCTCAGTGGCCAAGTTATGTCTCAGTGGTACAGTTATGTCTCAGTGGTCTAGCTATGTCAGACTAAGTGGTTTAAAAAAACAACGGTGTAAAAATATAACAAAATGGACGACTCGTTAAATATTTGAGCTATTCAACAGTAAGTAGTTGTTGTACCAACTAAGAGACGATGGGGAAGTCAGCAGATGCTGTTGTACCAACTAAGAGACGATGGGGAAGTCAGCAGATGCTGTTGTACCAACTAAGAGACGATGGGGAAGTCAGCAGATGCTGTTGTACCAACTAAGAGACGATGGGGAAGTCAGCAGATGCTTGCCAACAGCCCGCAAAAAACCCCCAAAAAAACTTATACCCACAATGATGTTTCCGTATTAGTCTGGAAGAGTTTGAAGATGTACGTAAAAAAAAAAAAGAAGTGCATGTGGGAAACATGTTGGGAACCAGTCAACAAGGACCCACACATCCAAACTAAAAAAAAAAACATACAACAACAAAAACGGTCATGTTTTATTTTTGACGTGCCCTTTGACCTCTGCTAAGTAAGTTAATATAATTTACTTACGAGTCGCTTTTAAGGGTTACTGCCCCTTGAATCGAGTTTTAAACTGCACAAACTGGCCTGCATCACTAAGTGTTGCCATGGGAACCTGATGCACCATTGCGTAAGTACCGCCAGCGTAATTAGATAACCGGGTTGGCTTGTAAGCAAGGGAACTAATCAGCTAATGCCGTTCGCTTTGGTGCAGACCCTTCTTCCATTCGTGATGACTTACCTCCCCTGCACCAAGAGTTACTCATTGGCTTTTGAAAGCTATTTTTATTTTTTTCTATCACGTGATTAATTGATCCAATGTCAGAGCTTCTCAAACCTTTTCATTTCAATCACCACAAAAATGAAAGGTAACTAACCCCTGTACCCCCCCCCCCCCAACTGACCTTTACCATATTCTCCACCATACTTCCGAATACCCCCCTCCCCCAGAGTGTAAATGCACTAAAAGTAGAAAATAATGAATTTTAAGAAAGTTATTTTCTCTTTTTGTTAGTGCGTTTAAACTCTTATTGGAAAGAAAGTTTTTAAAATAAGTTTGTCTATTTTCACTTGGCAACTTTGAATAAGCATAAAAGATTGCATGCCAATCTACTTATTCCAATACCCTCCTATACTCACGATCGTTACAAAATGTGTGTGGGGGGGGGGGGCGGGTTGAAGGGTGGTCCGCCCCGGGCGGCAATTGTTTTGGGTGCGGCCATTCAGTCCACATTATACACGTTACATTGGGATGGGATTACTGCAAAATTAAACAACTGTCCTCTTCCTATCAAGTTCAAGATGAAAGGGTCCACTATTGCCCATTTTAGAAGCTCTGATCAGACGACCATCTTAACATTGGACATCTCGACGCAATTTGCATAAAACGCAGTGTCCCCCCCCCCCCCCCCGACAGTGTCACACCCTTCTTCTACCAGATGGCTGCGTTGGAAACCAAAAATATTGGTGACGCTCGTTTCAATCTCGGACATTGCAACATCCTCGCTCGTGGTCAATATTAACATTGAGTTATGCGGCCCTCTCCTCCCTCAGAGCTTTTCGTGAGAATATCTCCTCTATAACACTGGGATTCTCTCACGGGATGGGTGGTATCTCCACTATAACACAGGGATTCTCTCACAGTATGGGTGGTATCTCCTCTATAACACAGGGATTCTCTCACAGTATGGGTGGTATCTCCTCTAAAGCACCCGTATTCTCTCACGGTATGGGTAGTATCTCCTCTAAAGCACAGGGATTCTCGCACGATATGGATGGTATCTCCTCTAAAGCACATAAATTCACTTACAGTATGGGTGGTATCTCCTCTAAAGCACAGGGATTCTCTCACGGTATGGGTGGTATCTCCTCTATAACATGACTTATTCCACATGAAAGAGAAAATGATTGCCAAACTTACGTACATTTACGGATAGTCACTTGACCTCAAATGACCTGTTCGGATAGTCACTTGATCTCAAATGACCTGTTCGGATAGTCACTTGACCTCAAATGACCTGTCCGTAAAAGTTTTAAAATCTTTGAAGCTCGTCAAAACTAAACATTTCAAGGTTATCCAGTAGAAACGTCCATAGAATTGTTCTGTTTCGTCTGTCTTTGTTTGTTTTTCTCCAATTCAAACTCTCACATATGTTGTTATAGTATCACATATGTTGTTATAGTATCACATATGTTGTTATAGTAGTTCCGTCCCTCGCTAGTCCGTCGTATGGTATGATTTGTGTCTTGCTTGTAAATTCTGAGAAATTTCAGAGGGAAAGGTGACCGTCTTATGAGTTATCATTGGAATGAATGTTGTATTGCGTTGTGTTGTATGGTGTTGTGTTGTATTGCGTTGCGTTGTATGGTGTTGTGTTGTATGGTGTTGTGTTGTATGGTGTTGTGTTGTATTGCGTTGTGTTGTATGGTGTTGTGTTGTATTGCGTTGTGTTGTATGGTGTTGTGTTGTATTGTGTTGTGTTGTATGGTGTTGTGTTGTATGGTGTTGTGTTGTATGGTGTTGTGTTGTATTGTGTTGTGTTGTATTGCGTTGTGTTGTATTGTGTTGTGTTGTGTTGTATTGTGTTGTGTTGTATTGTGTTGTATTGTGTTGTGTTGTGTTGTATTGTATTGTGTTGTGTTGGCTGCTATGAAAGATGCACGCGTCTTTGTGAAGTTGTTATGTGAGCACCAGAGAGCTTAGAGCTCGGACCACAGCCTAGAGCTCGAACCACAGCTTAGAGCTCGTACCACAGCCTAGAGCTCGGACCACAGGTTAAAGCTCGGACCACAGCTTAGAGCTCGGACCACAGCTTAGAGCTCGTACCACAGCCTAGAGCTCGGACCACAGCTTAGAGCTCGGACCACAGCTTAGCGTTGTTGTGAATTGTAATCTTTCAAAGTTTGATGGATCGTCCATTTACCGTCGGTCTCTCAGTCAGTCTGTCTATCTGAAAGGGATGCGTCAGATGACATTTGCGCAACCTGTAGTTTTAGTCCAACGAGCTTGCTGTTGTGAACAAGGGGACGTACAACGAGCTTGCTGTTGTGCACAAGGGGACATAAAGATTATGGACGAAACGAATCACGCGCAAATGCGTAGTTCCTTCCCCTGAGTTAACACGACAGCAGGACGGGGAGCAACTCGTATTCATTCGTAGAAATCTTGACCTGACGTCAACGTTAAGGAATGTCCTGTGAGGCAGGCGACAAGGGTTATCAATCATTTGAGCATGGAACCTGCCAGTCGGAGGCAGAGGGACGTGCGATTAGCCCTGTTGATTGCCGGCTTTCTGCTTTTATTTTTTTGTTGATTGGGTTGGTTACTGCCCCTGTGGGTGAACTGTGGTCTCAATGAATCTCCACATGATGAAGCGTTTTCTTCCGTGATCAGCCTTTCTGGCTAAATTTTCACCACACACTTCCCAATTGTTATTCACCTGGAAACTATTAGACCAAGTAGTCTCAAATTATGACGTTACCACCCGAGCCCCGACTTTTTATCAAAACAGGCTGACACATTTTAAATTAATAATGAGTTGACCTTCTGAATGAGTTGACCTTCTTCTTCTATACATTAATAATGAGTTTACCTTGTTCTTCTATAAATTAATAATGAGTTTACCTTCTTCTTATATAAATTAATAATGAGTTTACCTTCTTCTTCTATAAATTAATAATGAGTTTACCTTGTTCTTCTATAAATTAAAGGGCGCAAGATCTATGTATTATATCACAGCTGCCAACTCAATCACCTCCAGCCAATCTTAAAAAAGAAACGATAATAAATATCTTAAAATGTATGTGTTAAAATAGTGTTAACAATTATTTCTTGATTGTTAAATTTTTATTTTGGACTAGCTGAAAAAACATTTCCTGAATATTCGTTATTCTTTAGCAAGGGTCAGCAAATTTTTTACCTTCATATTCGGCAGCAAACTTGACCTTCTTATTCGGTATTCTATAGCAGGGATCGGTAAACTTTTGACCTTCATATCCGGTTTTCTATAGCTGGGGTCGGTAAACTTTTGACGATGGACGGTAATAAGGTATCTTCGGGATGTGTGGGTCGAATAGTTTGAGAACCATTCAAGGTGGACCACATGTATGATTGGAGTGTCTTCAAACGTTTATTGAATAAAAAAACTCATTTAAATAAAACATGTAAGACGCCGTTTTTCCCCCTTTAGTTAAAATGCAAGATGGCGTCAGAAGTACGTCAGAAGTACGTCAGAAGTAAGTCAGAAGTAAGTCAGCAGTACGTCAGCAGTAAGTCAGAAGTAAGTCAGAAGTAAGTCAGAAGTTGATGTTTTTGTGATATAATCAGATGACATTAGTTTAATTGTTTGTGATATAGTCAGATGGCATTAATTTAATAGAGATCACACATGAAATATGGTTACACGAAAGAAATAATTGAATTGTGAAAGTGGTGATTTCTTCTAATCAATGAAGGACTGCGGTCAAGGAAGTAGTAGATCAAGGTATGTGGAAGCTTGAAATAGAAAGACGGGACAATAAAATAAGAACTTTTAGGCCAACAGCCTTCCAGACTGTACAAATGAAGAAGAAAAAAGTAGTTGAAAAACGTAAGTGTTTGGAGTTCGTCATTAATGTTATTACGGGAAATGGATTTTTCCAACACCAAGATTATATGAAGTAACGAATACAATGTTATTTATTTGAGGCCCAAAGCTAGTACTAGTGCTCACTTCAAAATTGTTTGCTAGTGTTGAAATGATCAGGCTGCTCTGTGTGCATCTGATAACACTGCTCTCTATTCATCTTATAAGACTGCTTTGTACTCATCATGTGATAAGAATGCTCTGTACTCATCATGTGATAAGACTCCTCCGCAGCTAGATATAACATATTTCATTTTTGAAAATGTCTTTTCACACATGCAGGCAGTGCCAAAACTAAAAATGCATTTATCAGCAATTTCTTTTACATCTATATTCGTATTTTGTTTCTCTGGAGAAACTCTAAAAGTTCAGATAGAAGATCATCAACAATACAACAGACATCATCACCACAATTATCAACAACACCACAATCATCAACAACACAATCAAACCGGTTTTGAAATATTCTTTATTTTTTCCACTTGCAACGAGATCCAGAAAACTGCCGTCACATGTCAGAAAGCGCACCTTGCACCATAAAGTGCACCTTGCACAATAAATTGCACCTTGCACCATAAAGTGTGCCTGCACAATAAAGTGCACCTTGCTTCATAAAGTAAACCTTGCACCATAAAGTGTGCCTGCACTATAAAGTGCACCTTGCTTCATAAAGTAGACATTGCACCATAAAGTGCACCTTGCACCATAACGTGCACCTTGCTTAATAAAGAGCACATTGCTTCATAAAGTACACCTTGCACCATAAAGTGTGCCTTGCACCAGAAATTGCAACTTGCACCAGAATGTACACATTGCACAAACTTACGAGGATTGGGTCTGTTGTTTCTTGCGCAAATGTACATCCTGTAAATTGAGTCAATCAACCCCCCCCCCCCCCCAACCCAACCAACACTTACTAACTAACACACATATTCTGGTGAAGGTCTGAGATTACTCTCTTAAGACCCCGGCTAGTAAATTGGCAATCAACTCCATAATCTGAGCTGTGCCATACAACATTTTCCTCACATAGGGTTCCCCCTCCGCCCTGGCCTCCCCCGGAAACTCCAGTGATGGACATTCGGTCAACAGATGCGCCAGCGTTTCCGGGACCAGGTTGCAATGTCGGCAGGTAGGTTCCCGATTGTTGTCTAGACGCCAGAAGTATGTGCCTATGGGGCAATGCTCGGTGCGCATTTGCGTCACTAAACTTTGCTGTTTGCGCCCTAACCCCCACCATGGGTCTTGTTTGCTAGGAGTTTGCAAGTTTAAATAAACGCCTCTAGCGGTCGTATTGTCCGCCCACTGCCTGTACCACTTTTTCCTAAAATGGTCCGCCAGCCAGTTCTTTATTCCCAATCCAGTCATTGGTATTTCTGGCTGAGGCTGGGCAGCCCCGGTTTTCGCAAGAGTGTCTGCTTTCACATTGCCACTGATGTCGACGTGGCCAGGGATCCATTGCACTGTTACCTTGCCTCCTAGTTCGCCGATTCTGCACACGTAATCAATGATGACGTCAACGAAGTGAGTGGTACCCTGTCTCTTTCCCAAGATCTCGAGAGCAGATCTTGAGTCCGAGAACACGACCACATCGAGTCCCACAAGTTCATTTTCTCTCAGTGTGTAATACACGCTCTCCAGAGCCCTGTGTATAGCTTCAAGCTCCGCATCAAAGTTTGATGCTGTGGTCCCACAGGGTCCAGAGCTAGAATGTCTTTAACTTCAAATTATTATTCTTTTAAAGTCCTCATATCTTTATCTGTGATTTTAATCTCATATTCGTTTTGATCAATGACACTATAGAAACCTTCAATGGTAGCTGGAGTCTTTCCCAAACCATTTGAGAACCTTCATTTGAACTTGCTTCTATAAGCTTTGATTTTTAAAAAAAATATATTTTGTTCACCCTCACTTTCAACCGTACAAGTAGTAAAGACACTAGCAGGGTTGTCGATACTCTCTTTGATTTGTGACGGTATCGATCCTGCCCATCAGTGTGGAAAGCCCTCTTGACGGTATCGATCCTGCCCATCAGTGTGGAAAGCCCTCTTGACGGTATCGATCCTGCCCATCAGTGTGGAAAGCCCTCTTGACGGTATCGGACGGGAAATTTTGTACTTGATGGGAAGCTGAAACCTACTTCAATTAGGGGAAATTTTGTGCTCCGTCAGGCGAGATGGCTCCTTGTCCTGTGTCAAAGCTGGCATTTACGCAAGGTCACATTTGTTGGATGACATTTACGCAATGTCATATTTGTTGGATGACATTTACGCAATGTCACATATAATGGATGGCATTAACGCAATGCCACATGTGTTAGATTTCATTTACGATAAAATACTTGCTAAAATATGGTTTAATTATGGCTTAAAAGCCCACATATTGTTAGAAAATATCTAATGGCACATATAGATGAACTCACGCCCTTATAACATACGACACATGATCATGACACCGCATATATTCTTTATATAATTGTAACTGCCTTATAATGCAACCTTATAAGAATTGGCTAAGTAAAGAATAGGCTAAGTAAAGAATAGGCTAAGTAAAAAATATACTAAATAAAGAATAGGCTAAATAAAGAATAGGCTAATTATAGAATACAATAAGTAAAGAATTGGTTAAGTAATGAATAGGCTAAGTAAAGAATAGGCTAATTATAGAATACAATAAGTAAAGAATTGGTTAAGTAATGAATAGGCTACGTAAAGAATAGGCTAATTATAGAATACAATAAGTAAAGAATTGGTTAAGTAATGAATAGGCTAAGTAAAGAATAGGCTAAGTAAAGCATAGGCTAAGTAAAGAATAGACTAAGTAATGAATAGGCTGAGTAAAGAATAGACTAAGTAATGAATAGACTAAGTAAAGAATAGACTAAGTAATGAATAGACTAAGTAATGAATAGGCTGAGTAAAGAATAGACTAAGTAATGAATAGACTAAGTAAAGAATAGACTAAGTAATGAATAGACTAAGTAAAGCATAGGCTAAGTAAAGAATTGGCTAAATAATGAATAGGCTATGTAAATAATAGACTAAGTAATGAATGAGCTAAGTAAAGAATATGCTAAGTAAAGAATTGGCTAAGTAAAGAATTGGCTAAGTAAAGAATTGGCTAAGTAATGAATAGGCTAAGTAAAGAATAGGCTAAGTAAAGAACAGGCTAAGTAAAGAACAGACTAAGTAAAGAATAGACTAAGTAAAGAATAGGCTAAGTAAAGAACAGGCTAAGTAAAGAATAGGCTAAGTAAAGAACAGGCTAAGTAAAGAACAGACTAAGTAAAGAATAGGCTAAGTAAAGAACATATTATTTTTAAAATTCCGACAACTCCTGCGACGTGGTGCACACTGAGAGAGTGGGGCTGACGAGTATAGCAACTCTCACTCACTTAAAAAAAGTACTGCTCAAGTAAAGGGTACTACCTAAGTCACCGCTATTCGAGTTGAATATGACCCTGGTCATCTTCGCATACGAAGGACTAACAGAAATGTACATTTGAGGCAGTAGCGGAGTTAACAGGTCACCTTCTAGCTCCATTGACCTCGACATGTTCATTGTTGGTTATAGACCAAAACAGCTTCCTAAATTATTTGTATAAACTGAAAGGCATCACTTGTTAGTTCTTTGAAAATCAATAGTGCAGGCAGAGTGCAGTCAAGCAATATTTTCTTTGAATATTAAGGGTGCAGGCAACCAATATTTTCTTTGAATATTAGGAGTGCAGGCAACCAATATTTTCTTTGAATAATAGGAGTGCAGTCAAGCAATATTTTCTTTGAATATTAGGAGTGCAGTCAAGCAATATTTTCTTTAAATATTAGGAGTGCAGTCAAGCAATATTTTCTTTAAAAATCAAGAGCAGACCTGATTACTCTTACGATTTTTGCGTACAATGTACGATTTTGACGTGTGTACATTATATATACTGTTTGGTTATTTTTTTAATATTACGATAATGTATTGAATGATTTTGTGATGATATTGTACGATTTTAAGAGTTTGAGGGTAAACAGGTCTGCAAGAGTGTAGGCAAGCAATATTTTCTTTGAATATCAAGAGTGTAATCAAGCAATATTTTCTTTCAATATCAAGAGTGTAGGCAATCAATATTTTCTTTGAATATAAAGAGTGCAGGCTTGTAATTTTTTGTCACTATTCAGATGAGTTATTCAATTTCATATTTTAAGCCTTTACTTTTAACTTTAAAAAAAAAGGATTTTGAGGAAAGGGATTGTAGACATATTGAATCTAAAAATGGGGGCATCGTATGGGTCGTTGTGAAACAATTAAGTACTTTATTTAGGTGGAATACAGTCCCTACGTCTGTCTTCCCTTCGATAAGCTACTTCTCTTGAACTTTCTCTTTATTTCTCCTCGCTCTTCCCAATATGAAAATGACCTTTCCGGCTAAACCTCGTTTTCACCGTCCCTTGTCTCGGTAATTAGTTTGACACCTAGTTACCGCCTCAGGTCACTATGGTGGCAGAGTCCCGAAAAGACCATACAAAAAAAGAAGAGATATTTCGTTGTCCGACTTAAGAACTCATGACGTCGCTGAGGCGGTTAGCGATGCCTCATACATTAGATAATTAGGGCACACATTTTTCATGTTTACATGTTTATTTCAAACGTTGGGAATCTTGACTTAACAATAGGAAGTCATGGGAGAATCTTGACTTAACAATAGGAAGTCATGAGAATCTTGACTTAACAATAGGAAGTCATGATAATCTTGACTTAACAATAGGAAGTCATGAGAATCTTGACTTAACAATAGGAAGTCATGGGAGAAACTGGTCATTGCATACACCATTAATGCAGCCTACAGTCACATGACTCCATCAATTGTGGAACTGACCATCGCTGGGGTTCCTTTACAAACTACTGCCCAGTTATAGCTCCCGACAATGCGCTCCCCTAACTCACCCCAACATTATTTATATGATGTCATATATAGACCCCAAAAGTTCTGCCCGTTATATTCCCTCTTCGCTCAACCCTGGTTGTAGCACTGAAATGACCATCAGTTGTAGCACTGAAATGACCATCAGTTGTAGCACTGAAATGACCATCATTTGTAGCACTGAAATGACCATCAGTTGTAGCACTGAATGACCATCAGTTGTATCACTGAAATGACCATCAGTTGTAGCACTGAAATGACCATCAGTTGTAGCACTGAAATGACCATCAGTTGTAGCATTGAAATGACCATCAATTGTAGCATTGAAATGAACATCAGTTGTTGTACTGAAATGACCATCAGTTGTAGCACTGAAATGACCATCAGTTGTAGCACTGAAATGCATTGTGTAATCTTGTCTCTGTTCATGAAGCACGGGTTGGAACACTTATTTCATTTAAGAGACATGTTCATATCTGTGAACTCTTACAATCATTCTCATAATTCGTCACATTGTAATTGTCCTTTTGGTTTGACATAATTCGTCACATGTAATTGTCCATTTGGTTTGACTTTTATTGACTTCTAATTGAATTCAACCGCCGCCGTGCGCCTGGAACCAACTCCCCTGTAAGAAGCCAGTTAGCTCCATCGTTACCAGGCATCACTTCCGCAAGGGGCATTCACCTATCTCTTCCAGCGGACGAGTCCATTATGTTCACCCTAACGGAATAGTCCCCCTTTGTCTCTGTGAGTGATGCCGGTTAAGGCCGCAGCAAACAAGATTACTGATTGAATTCGTTACTCCCCCTCCCCGTCCCCCTTTTCACCCCGGGCCTTATTTGGGAGATTTATTACCAAGAAAACAATTGTTAACATTTTAGGTTAAATATATTTGGCGAATATTTGTCTAGAGGTAGGTCCCCTCCGAACGGCCACAGAAAATAATTTCTGAGTCTAAAACTCCGTTTCTCTCTCCTAACCCCTACAATGCTGATGCGTTGTCAGTCTCCTAGCCCCTACAACTACAAGGCTTATGCGTTGTCAGTCTCCTAGCCCCTACAACTACAAGGCTGATGCGTGGTCAGTCTCCAGATATATTTCTCAAGCGAATTTTCTCTCCCCCCCCCACCCCCACATTTGTTTTCCTGAAACAGTTTATGGGCATTGTTTTAAATAACGATGATGCCTCTCGACATGGTAACAAGTTTGGACATGGCAGGGGAGCCTACCTGTGTCAAGCCTACATTTTCTTTACTGATTCCCTTTCCTTTAGTTGCGGGATTTTTCCTTGTCTCACTAAGATATATCTTTTCGACGCCGCCCCTCTCAGCTGTAGACCGTCTGTAGCTGGTCGATAGCTCAACAAAGGTTTGAATTAAGGTCTCTATTTCCTAGAAAACCCCAATCAATGGGTAAATCCGATGGTGCCTACAATGAAGACAATTTCCTGCTAAAATTAAGCGCACCGTGCCTTAAGGCGATCTGCTGTTTCAAGGTTAGACTATTGCCTGGCTGTTCAGGTTATTTGGTGGTCTAGGGTTTACAAAAACACACACACCCCAACTAAATAACGAACGTGTCGGCAAGAAGTCTTCGTTAGCGAATAAAACACTGTAAAAACCTAAGCTGAAAATAAAAAAAAAATATTATATAACAGTTATAAAAACTTATTTGTGTCGGCGATGAATGAAAAATAATAGTAACTCTGAATAGGTAAAAAGGGAAGAAAATAGATTTAAAATAAAGAAAAAGAAGTAAACTTTGATTAATTGTAGGTAAGAAAGGGGCGGAAAAAGGGGCGGAGAAAGAGTTAGCACAGGGGTTGTTAACCGTTTTGCATTGGTGTAACCCCCAACCACGATTTTAAAATGTATTTCCCAGACCCTCACGATATAAAATGTAAACTTAATTTTTTGGGTCTTCCCCCAACCCCTCGGATACTTGCTACCGCACCCCCACATCCTCTACATTGTGTCCACTGTCTTGTAGTGCCCTTCTTTAGCTGCTCCTCTACTCTGTGTCCACTGTCTTGTAGTGTCCTTCTTTAGCTGCTTTTCTACCCTGTGTCCACTGTCTTGTAGTGCCCTTCTTTAGCTGCTCCTCTACTCTGTGTCCACTGTCTTGTAGTGCCCTTCTTTAGCTGCTCCTCTACCCTGTGTCCACTGTCTTGTAGTGTCCTTCTTTAGCTGCTCCTCTACCCTGTGTCCACTGTCTTGTAGTGTCCTTCTTTAGCTGCTCCTCTACCCTGTGTCCACTGTCTTGTAGTGTCCTTCTTTAGCTGCTCCTCTACCCTGTGTCCACTGTCTTGTAGTGTCCTTCTTTAGCTGCTCCTCTACCCTGTGTCCACTGTCTTGTAGTGTCCTTCTTTAGCTGCTCCTCTACCCTGTGTCCACTGTCTTGTAGTGTCCTTCTTTAGCTGCTCCTCTACCCTGTGTATATGTATTATTGCATCAACCCGAACCATGTGCTTCCCGTTTTCCCCCCATGTGTTAACCCTAACCCTTACCCTAACCCTAAGTTTCGCTTATTTCACTACTTTTCTACACAGATAGTTATCGCGATGGTAGACACAATTCGATGTTGAAAGTGGGGGGGGGGGGGGGGGCAACATCAGGGAGGAGCCAAAATCATCTTGAGATAGAACCTTAATAATGAATAAATGTGTAACATCCCATGTACTCAGCAAAGACTGTAAGGCGCTGAACTCGTCTTTTTACTTGTTCGCCTCAAGGGATACTTTTTCTAAATATTGAGAACCTGCATTTTCAGGCTTTGCCCCGAGCAACGCTCATCCTCGACACAGCCCCGGGCACCGCTTACCCTCGACACAGCCCCGAAGACAGAGAAACAAGCTTTCATTTACACTTAATTCTTAATTTTTTCCCTCAGAGGTCCCGCCAAGCAATCAGAATTCCTGCCACTCAATTAGAGGTTGCGCCACCCAATGCACTGACCAGAGGTCCCGCCACCCAATGCACTGACCAGATCCCATGGGTTGCTCCGCGTCGTCATCGGCAGCATTGGGTCAAGGTGACGTCATCAACAAAAAGGACGCCGGTCCCGGGATGGAGAAGCGTGCCAAAAAGGAGAAGATTGTAGCGTCCAGGAGCAACAGAGTGTCCGTCTACAGCAAGGGGAAGGGCTCGGACATGCCAAACATCAACACAGGTCAGTGGCGCAGCCAGGGTTAGTGCTGCTAAGATTATTGCCGGCCCCCTTTTCACGAAAACAAAACTCCACAGTTGGCTGACAATCCCACCCCTCCCCTTTCCTACGCCACTGCACATGTATAATTTGAAGACTATATCATCTCCTTATCATAAAAAAAACAAAAATTAGGTCAATGGAACAGACTATGAGGAGAATTGAATCTTATTAAGTTAAGTCACCATATATTAAGTTGTTAAGTCACCATATATTAAGTTGTTAAGACACTACATATTAAGTTGTTAATACACTACATATTAAGTTGTTTAGACACTACATATTAAGTTGTTAAGACACTACATATTAAGTTGTTTAGACACTACATATTAAGTTGTTAAGACACTACATATTAAGTTGTTTAGACACTACATATTAAGTTGTTAAGACACTACATATTAAGTTGTTAAGACACTACATATTAAGTTGTTAAGACACTACATATTAAGTTGTTAAGACCCTACAAATTAAGTTGTTAAGACACTACATATTAAGTTGTTAAGACACTACATATTAAGTTGTTAAGACACTACATATTAAGTTGTTAAGACACTACATATTAAGTTGTTAAGACACTACATATTAAGTTGTTAAGACCCTACAAATTAAGTTGTTAAGACACTACATATTAAGTTGTTAAGACACTACATATTAAGTTGTTAAGACACTACATATTAAGTTGTTAAGACACTACATATTAAGTTGTTAAGACCCTACAAATTAAGTTGTTAAGACACTACATATTAAGTTGTTAAGACACTACAGATTAAGTTGTTAAGACACTACATATTAAGTTGTTAAGACCCTACAAATTAAGTTGTTAAGACACTACATATTAAGTTGTTAAGACACTACATATTAAGTTGTTAAGACACTACATATTAAGTTGTTAAGACACTACATATTAAGTTGTTAAGACACTACATATTAAGTTGTTAAGACCCTACAAATTAAGTTGTTAAGACACTACATATTAAGTTGTTAAGACACTACATATTAAGTTGTTAAGACACTACATATTAAGTTGTTAAGACACTACATATTAAGTTGTTAAGACCCTACAAATTAAGTTGTTAAGACACTACATATTAAGTTGTTAAGACACTACATATTAAGTTGTTAAGACACTACATATTAAGTTGTTAAGACACTACATATTTATTAAGTTGTTAAGACACTACATATTAAGTTGTTAAGACACTACATATTAAGTTGTTAGGACACTACATATTAAGTTGTTAAGACACTACATATTAAGTTGTTAAGACCCTACAAATTAAGTTGTTAAGACACTACATATTAAGTTGTTAAGACACTACATATTAAGTTGTTAAGACACTACATATTAAGTTGTTAAGACACTACATATTAAGTTGTTAAGACACTACATATTAAGTTGTTAAGACACTACATATTAAGTTGTTTAGACACTACATATTAAGTTGTTAAGTCACCATATATTAAGTTGTTAAGTCACCATATATTAAGTTGTTAAGACACTACATATTAAGTTGTTAAGACACTACATATTAAGTTGTTAAGACACTACATATTAAGTTGTTAAGACACTACATATTAAGTTGTTAAGACACTACATATTAAGTTGTTAAGACACTACATATTAAGTTGTTAAGACACTACATATTAAGTTGTTAAGACACTACATATTAAGTTGTTTAGACACTACATATTAAGTTGTTAAGTCACCATATATTAAGTTGTTAAGTCACCATATATTAAGTTGTTAAGACACTACATATTAAGTTGTTAAGACACTACATATTAAGTTGTTAAGACACTACATATTAAGTTGTTAAGACACTACATATTAAGTTGTTTAGACACTACATATTAAGTTGTTAAGACCCTACAAATTAAGTTGTTAAGACACCATATATTAAGTTGTTAAGACACTACATATTAGGTTGTTTAGACACCATATCGTTCGCTTTTGAAAACAAAAGTGATTCAGTTTGACCTATACGATTTCCCTCCCGGAAAAAATTTTGAACTTTTGGTGTATATAAATAAATGAATAATTCAATAACAGCTTTACATGTATTTTTGTTTCTTTATAAAAACGTTCTCATTCTTCTTTTACGGGTTTGATTTCTTATCTTTAAAATGAAATTATTTTTCAA
Source organism: Omphiscola glabra (assembly GCA_964017045.1). Classification (NCBI taxonomy): domain Eukaryota; kingdom Metazoa; phylum Mollusca; class Gastropoda; family Lymnaeidae; genus Omphiscola; species Omphiscola glabra. The sequence continues at coordinate 518,738 of OZ024810.1, forward strand.
TGAAAAGTTGCTCGTTTTAAATATCATTATGTGCATTAAAATCCAGTTCTAAAATAAGTAATGAAATATATATTTTTTATTGAAAAAAAAAATACAAAAACCTTTCATTTTGTAAAAAAAAAATGATTGACCTACAAGGTAATATTTATAGATATCAGATTGACACTGACCATTTCTTTATAGCTATCCGGTTGTCCACTAAGACCCCAAAGGAGCAGGTTCCACCGGAAAGGCCAAGTCTAACAGAGGGGCCATCGGCTGCCGTTAATAGCAGCCACAATACCAACGTTGGGGTGTCAAGGAAACTAGTGGGGTATGTATTGCTTTATGACATTGTACGCAAGGTCAGTGACTTGATGGAGGTCTGTAGTCAATTTCAAGTGGGAAAAGTCTGAAGTAGATAGATGGGGTAGATTTCTGGGGTAAATGTCAGGGGTGGGGTTGATTTCTGGGGTATATTTATGTGAAAATTTCTTTTTAGGCTACCACGTATTCCTCTACAACTGCACCTTAAAAATTTTAACACACAATTATTTTGTCTGTATTAAATCAGAGACAATAAAGTATCGAGTCCATATAGCAAGGACCTCACGAAAGAGCTTCCGGTCAACCGGCCGCTGGTCACTGTGCGTACAGTTAAAACGATTGAAATCCAGCGGAAAAGCAACGTCATCACGAGGGTTCTGGAGAACGACCGGATCATCAGGGAGGAGTCCACCGAGAGCAAACTGTCGACTCCACCAGCCAACGAGTGCCTATCACAAGACCAATCGCCACCCACCAAAAGGTCTTCGGCCAAATCGTCCCCCGTAAAAAGGTCTTCGGCCAAAGTGTCCCCGATCGAAATGACACTGGACAAAATATCGCCCAGTACAAAATCCCAGGGAAGTCTAAACAACGTCCACGAACCGGGGATATTAAAAACCGTGGACACAGTTGACCAGTCACCGTCCAAGGAGCCAGCAAGAGACGCAGAGGACAGAAGCGCGTCGGTGGTGTTAAAGAGACAGGATTCCATTGAGTTGCTTGGACACGAGAAAGAAAACGCCACGAATGTACACGCTGATGGCATCATAACGCTGGAGCCGATCCTCGTCGCGACCGTCTCGACAAAAGATTCGAAGAACACAAGCAACGAGAACAAATTAGAGGAAGTCGAATCCCTAGGTGGGGTCACTGTGGATACCGAAACGACGGCTTTGTCGCCGCAGCTGAGCATGAATATAGAGGCGTCGCCGTCGGTCGTGTCTCACGACGGCAGGCCTCGACCACAGTCTGGGAAGCACCACCGACATCACCCTCCGGGCTACCATCAGAACCACCAGCACTTGCACCGCCACCACAGCAGGACGTCCATTGCGCCACCCGCGGTCAAGTCAGGGTCCTCGCCGGAGAAGACGATACGGATAACGTCCCAGGACGAGCGGACTCAGTTTGTTTTCAAAACGATAAAGTCACGTGCCGATACCGAAGGGGCCCCCGGAGACACCAGGGACATCCTCATTCAGACAGACGTCATCTCACTAAACGACAACAACGAAAAAACTAAGAAGAAAATGTTGATAAAGATGAGGAAGATTGGTAGCAAAGGTCACGAAGGTCAGTGCTAAAAATTATTTCATTATACTCTTGTTTACATTTATATATCATTCATTATTTCTTTTCGTAATGCGTTTAAAGAAATGTCAAATTATGTTCCACAGTGTTTAAACTCGTCTTTGATAGATTGATCATTTTGTTTACTCCGTTAGCTGAATTCCAATACGTCTAAAACATCTCTTGTGCCATTATATCATGACTTTGACGTCTAAAACATCTCTTGTGCCATTATATCATGACTCTAACCACACCGTACAATTTAACGGTTAGCGTGTTAGGTTGACCTCTACGTAACCTAACTGCATTCTTGAAAAGTATAACATAAATGTTGACAAAAAAGTTAAATTCATTCCCCCCACCCCCACCAGATTTCAGAACCGTTGAAACCGCCCAACCCACACAATGTTTTCTCCCTCTTTTGTTGTATATTATGTATATCACTACACCGCAATTGCTTCTCAAAAAGGGAAAGAAATAGGTCCTCTTCCCATAAGGGTATTTTAAATCTTATTACGAATTCAAATCTCTACGCCTCTGAAATGATAATCATGAACTACTGAAACCATGAAATTACCCAGCGCCCTATTACACCCCTAAAGCACCCCTATAGCACCCCTACCAAACATGGAATGCTACAATCTGGATTATTTGTAATAGTTATTAAACAAACTAACAACTGACATTGGTTTTCTTTTATTAGTAAAGAAAGCGGCAATATTCAAACAAGCACCCTGCTCTGGTGACACTCTGCTCTGCTGACACTGTGCCCTGCTGACACGTTGCTCTGGTGACACCCTGCTCTCCTAACACCCTGTTCTGCTAATAATCCTGTTCTGGTTACAGTCTGCTATGGTGATAGCCTGCTATGGTGACATGCTGCTATGGTGACAGCCTGCTATGGTGTCAGCCTGCTATGGTGTCAGCCTCCTATGGTGACAGCCTGCTATGGTGTCAGCCTGCTATGGTGGCAGCCTGCTATGGTGTCAGCCTCCTATGGTGACAGCCTGCTATGGTGTACAACCATTTAATTTTCAATTTTCCATCTGGTGTCAATTCCTCTGTGAGGGTGTCATCCAATGATGTCTGCACACCCGCCCCTGGCGCCCTTCTTGACGATGCTGACAATTTTGACTGGCAGGTACTCTCAACATTAATGTGTCATCATCTTTATCGATTAACTGATTGAATGAATTCCCTGCCTATCAGGAGACCCCAACTTATATAATTACATTCAATCCCTCACAAGTGACCCCAACACATTCAATCACTCACAAGTGACCCCCACACATTCAATCACTCACAAGTGATCCCCACACATTCAATGCCTTACAAGTAACCCCACAGATTCAATCCCTTAAAAGTGGCCCCCACACATTCAGTCCCTCACAAGTGACCCCACAGATTCAATCCGTCACAAGTGTACCCCCACATTCAATGTCTCACAAGTGACCCCCCCACACATTCAGTCCCTCACAAGTGTACCCCACACATTCAACACCTAACAAGTGACCCCAAAATATTCAGTCCCTCACAAGTGGCCCCACAGATTCAATCCCATACAAATGGTCCCCACACATTCAGTCCCTCACAAGTGTCCCCCACACATTCAATGCCTCATAAGTAAAACCCTCACATCCAATCCCTAACAAGTGTCCCCCACACATTCAATGCATCACAAGTGACCACCACACACTCAGTACCTCACAAGTGACCCCACACATTCAATGCATCACAAGTGACCACCACACATTCAGTCCCTCACAAGTGACCCCACACATTAAGTCCCTCACAAGTTGCCCCACACATTCAGTCTCTCACAAGTGGCCCCACACATTCCGTCCCTCACAAGTGACCCCACACATCCAATCACTCACAAGTGACCCCCACACATACAATCACTCGCAAGTGACCCCCACACATCCAATCCCTCACAAGTGACCCCAACACATCCAATCACTCACAAGTGACCCCCACACATCCAATCACTCACAAGTGACCCTCACACATACAATCACTCACAAGTGACCCCCATACATCCAATCACTCACAAGTGACCCCCACACATCCAATCACTCACAAGTGACCCCCACACATCCAATCACTCACAAGTGACCCCCTCACATCCAATCACTCACAAGTGACCCCAACACATCCAATCACTCACAAGTGACCCCAACACATCCAATCTCTAACAAGTGTCCCCCCACACATTCAATACATCACAAATGACCACAACACATTCAGTCCTTCACAAGTGGCCCCACAAATTTAATCTCTTACAAGTGGCCCCCACACATTCAGTCCCTCACAAGTGGCCCCCAAACATCCAATCACTCACAAGTGACCCCCACACATCCAGTCACTCACAAGTGACCCCAACACATTTAATCCCTAAAAAGTGACCCCACACATTCAGTCGATGACAAGTGACCCCACACATTCAGTCCCTCACAAGTGACCCCACACATTCACTGCCTCACAAAATACCCCACACATTCAGTCCCTCACAAGTGACCCCACACATTCACTCCCTCACAAGTGACCCCACACATTCAGTCCCTCACAAGTGTCCCCACACATTCACTGCCTCACAAGTGACCCCACACATTCAGTCCCTCACAAGTGACCCCACACATTCAGTCCCTCACAAGTGACCCCACACATTCAGTCCCTCACAAGTGACCCCACACATTCACTGCCTCACAAGTGATCCCACACATTCAGTCCCTCACAAGTGACCCCACACATTCACTGCCTCACAAGTGACCCAACACATTCAGTCCCTCACAAGTGACCCCACACATTCAGACCCTCACAAGTGACCCCACACATTCAGTCCCCCACAAGTGACCCCACACATTCAGTCCCTCACAAGTGACCCCATACATTCAGTCTTTCACAAGTGACCCCACACATTCAATCCCTCACAAGTGACCCAACACATTCAGTCCCTCACAAGTGACCCCACACATTCAGTCCCCCACAAGTGACCCCACACATTCAGTCCCCTCACAAGTGACCCCACACATTCAGTCCCTCACAAGTGACCCCAGACATTCACTGCCTCACAAGTGACCCCACACATTCAGTCCCTCACAAGTGACCCCACACATTCACTGCCTCACAAGTGACCCCACACATTCAGTCTTTCACAAGTGACCCCACACATTCAGTCCCTCACAAGTGACCCCCCACATTCAGTCCCTCACAAGTGACCCCCACACATTCAGTCCATCACAAGTGACCCCACACATTTAGTCCTGATAAAAGTTTTGGGGCACACTTAACGGGTCAGGGGCGTATCGTGTCAATCAACTGGAGAACATGGCTACCCATTTATTGAATTAACAAAAACAACTTTGAATAAATATAGTTTACGTTTTAAAATTTAGAAAATGTATAAACACCCCCTGCCACACCCTGCCACACCTTGCCACACCCTGCCACCCCCTACCAAACCCTTTCAAACAACCCCCCCCCCAACCCCCCCCCCCCCCCACAAAAAAAAGAATTTAAAAAAAAAAAATGTTACCTTTTATTTGTTGCTATTGGGCATTGGGCAGTCTGCCGTCAGGTTTCATTTCATAAGGCACAGTTGAAAGGCTTAGAATGTAAGATGAAATAAGGTGGGCGTGATCACAATGTATTAGATACGTCTCTACGTTGATTAAAGTGTCATCAAACAACTACAACTACTGCAACAACTACAACAACTACAACAACTACAAACATAACTATTGAAAAGTGGGACCCAAAAAACTACAATTTTATTTTAATTTTTAAAAAAGTATATGTTAAAAATTTTTATTTTTTAAAATTATTAAAACATTGTTATTTTTATAATAATAATAATAATATTAATCATAATTATTATTTTGTGTGTTTGTGTGTGCCTATAAGACCACTGCGAAAGGGATGACCAATAACCGGGTGAAACGCGATGGTCAACCAAACAAGAAATCAATTTCATACCCCACCTGTGATATAAACAGGGCAATAATTGGCAATTAGTTAATAGTGAAATTAACGATAAATGATAAATAGGAAAGACAAGGGGCAGACAAAATATAATAACTAATATACATGCTCCCCTTCCTCTACATTTATGACAGACACGTCCAATCATCTGCATGTATGAATAGACACGCCTTTTCCTCTGCATTTATAGAAGATACACCCATTCCTCTGCAGTCACTCTTGATAGTCCGCTGTCCCGCCCCTCCCACCCTCCTCCCCAAGCAAACAGATTCGATTTTTTGGATACATACGCAATCCGATTACGATGATGCCAAAAGCAACAACAATCTGTCCACGAATATGGATTCGATTATCTGCCATAAATACCCGTTGGGGTTTACAACATCGGCCACGCTTCGTCTGTTTGCCAAGCAGTCGACTACCTACAACATCGGCCACGCTTCGTCTGTTTGCCAAGTAGTCGACTACCATAAATCTTTGACGATTTTCTTTCTGTTTTATTTTCCCTCTTTTCAAGACGTAATGTTTAGTCTTGTTAGCAGTGCTGGACAGTCAATAAACACGTGTTAATTGGAGACAACCCATCGATCGTTTGAGAAGCGCTGCGAATCGAAGGGAGGGTTGAAAGAATAGTTAATGGTCGTGACGTCAAAGCTCGCTAGTTGAGGAAATGGATACGACAGTGGATGAAGAAGAAAAGGCAAGACTAAACAATGGATGAAGAAGGGGGAAAAAAAGAAAAATCATAAGTATTTCTGGTGTTGCTCTTTCTGATAGATTTATAATGACACAATGTTTTGTCAGTAGTCTGTAGTAACTCATAGATTTATAATGACAAAATGTTTAGTCAGTAGTCAGTAGTAACTCATAGATTTATAGTGACAAAATGTTTAGTCAGTAGCCAGTAGTAACTCATAGATTTATAATGACAAAATGTTTAGTCAGTAGTCAGTAGTAACTCATAGATTTATAATGATAAAATGTTTAGTCAGTAGTCAGTAGTAACTCATAGATTTATAATGACAAAATGTTTAGTCAGTAGCCCGTAGTAACTCATAGATTTATAATGACAAAATTTTTTGTCAGTAGTCAGTAGTAACTCATATATTTATAATGGCTAAATGTTTAGTCAGTAGCCAGTAGTAACTCATAGATTTAAAATGACAAAATGTTTAGTCAGTAGTCAGTAGTAACTCATATATTTATAATGATAAAATGTTTTGTCAGTAGTCAGTAGTAACTCATAGATTTATAATGACAAAATGTTTTGTCAGTAGTCAGTAGTAACTCATAGATTTATAATGGCAAAATATTTTTGAGAGTAGTCAGTATTAAGACAAAGGAAAGTATATGTCGGTAAATTGTGAATTCATTCATGGCATACAACTTCCAGAAACTGAATTTTTAAACTTCTAAGAATGGAAACCAGGTCAATTTTGGTCTCGTGTCTTGTAGCCAGCTTTATATATGTCTTGTGTCTGGTAGCCAGCTTCATATTTGTCTCGCGTCTTGTAGCCAGCTTCATATGTGTCTCGTTGCTATGAAAACTTATTTCTGACATTTTGACAACGCTCCGCATCTGTTGATTATATGTTGACAAAGGTCTGCATCTGTTGATCATATGTTGACAAAGGTCTGCAGCTGTTGATCATATGTTATAGATTTTAGATTGAAATCACAGTTGTTTTATTTAGTTGTAATGCATCAACATACACGAAACATGAACAGTTGCATGTCACAGTTGCATGTCACAGTTGCATGTCACAGTTGCATATCACAGCTGCATGTCACAGTTGCATGTCACAGTTGCATGTCACAGCTGCATGTCACAGCTGCATATCATAGCGGCATATCACAGCTGCATGTCACAGTTGCATATCACAGCTGCATGTCACAGCTGCATGTCACAGCTGCATATCACAGCTGCACTATTCAATGAAACAATTTTTTTTCATACTGGCTGAGATTCAGAATATTATTCAACGCCGTTTTGCATTAACGATGAACTGGGATCTGATGAACTGGGATCTGATGAACTGGGATCTGATGAACTGGAATCTGATGAACTGAGATCTGATGAAATGGGATCTGATGAAATGGGATCTGATGAACTGGGATCTGATGAACTGGGATTTGATGAACTGGGATCTGATGAAATGGGATCTGATGAACTGGGATCTGATGAACTGGGATCTGATGAAATGGGATCTGATGAACTGGGATCTGAAAAAATTGAATTCAGGTCATGTAGAGTCTGCCACCCGTTGTCTGTACTTTTTGATGTGGTACTCTTTGCTGAAACTGGCGTGACAGACTCATGTATCATTAGTCATAGACCGGAAACTTCAATGACCGGCTTTAGACAGGTGGCTGGAATACCCTCATGTTGACACGTGACTGGAATACCCACCTTTAGACAGGTAACTGGAATACCCACCTTTTGACGGGGGACGGGAATACCCACCTTTAGACAGGTGACTGGAATATCCAAATTTGACAAGGGACTGAAATACCCACCTTTAGACAGGTAACTGGAATACCCACCTTTTGACGGGGGACGGGAATACCCACCTTTAGACAGGTGACTGGAATACCCAAATTTGACAAGGGACTGGAATACACACCTTTAGACAGGTGACTGGAATACCCAAATTTGACAATGGACTGGAATACCCACCTTTAGACAGGTGACTGGAATACCCACATTTGACAAGGGACTGGAATACCCACCTTTAGACAGGTGACTGGAATATCCATTTTTTCAATGTAGACTCTAAGTTACAGCTTTTCACCTTGGAGTCTTAATGTCTGCCGCCTTTAAACTCGGGACCCTGATGTCCGGCTTTAGACTGGGGACTCTGATGTCCGGCTTTAGACTTGGGACTCTGATGTCCGGCTTTAGACTGGGGACCCTGATGTCCGGCTTTAGACTGGGGACTCTGATGTCCGGCTTTAGACTGGGGACTCTGATGTACGGCTTTAGACTGGGGACTCTGATGTCCGGCTTTAGACTGGGGACTCTGATGTCCGGCTTTAGACTGGGGACTCTGATGTCCGGCTTTAGACTGGGGACTCTGATGTCCGGCTTTAGACTGGGGACTCTGATGTCCGGCTTTAGACTGGGGACTCTGATGTCCGGCTTTAGACTGGGGACTCTGATGTCCGGCTTTAGACTGGGGACTCTGATGTCCGGCTTTAGACTGGGGACTCTGATGTCCGGCTTTAGACTGGGGACTCTGATGTCCGGCTTTAGACTGGGGACTCTGATGTCCGGCTTTAGACTTGGGACTCTGGTGTCCGGCTTTAGACTGGGAACTCTGATATCCGGCTTTAGACTGGGGACTCTGATGTCCGGCTTTAGACTGGGGACCCTGATGTCCGGCTTTAGACTGTGGACTCTGATGTCCAGCTTTAGACTGGGGACTCTGATGTCCAGCTTTAGACTGGGGACTCTGATGTCCGGCTTTAGACTGGGGACTCTGATGTCCGGCTTTAGACTGGGGACTCTCATATCCGGCTTTAGAATGGGGACTCTCATATCCGGCTTTAGACTGGGGACTCTGATGTCCGGCTTTAGACTGGGGACTCTGATGTCCGGCTTTAGACTTGGGACCCTGATGTCCGGCTTTAGACTGGATACTCTAATTATTGTCTAAAGACTGCAGATTCCAATATCCGTCTTTTGACTGGACACTTGAATGTCTCGCTTGAGACTTTTGCTTCAAAATATTAATTACGGATTCGATTCCGATTCTGATTCTGATTATAAAGGCGATTCTGACTCCAAGACCCCAAGACCTATTCCTCATTCCAGGTTAGCAATCAACTTCGTCGCCGACTCTGTTCCATGCTAGCCCCACTCCATCTATAAGATTTGTATCTTTTCACAAAAAAAAAAAAAAAAAAAAAAACAGTCCATCTGAGTAAAATTCTAATGGACTGCTGCAGGCTGATATTTGCCCATCAGCGGACTACCAGTTATTTTGACGCGCCCGTTATTTACATGTCCATGTCCCCGGCTTGTTTGCCCGTCACACTGAGTGCAGACATGGAGGGTATGATGGCATAACCAGCGATCACCGACAGGCCGTGAAATTACTTTTTATCGGAATCAACCGCTCACTGCGTTAACGCCTTTGACAGAGATTTTCCTCATTTGGTCTGTTAAAAAAAGTGCTGCCGAGGAATTATGACGTCAGAGTTTTTGTGACGTCGTTTGTCCCAGAGTTTGAGTTGAGCATTTGATCTGGGTCACTCAGCTTTCATTGGATAGTTCGCGCAGGCCAACTGCTGAAGCAACAGACATTTTTAACTTTGGAAAATTCATAACGTGCAATGTATTGAATGTTAAATTTGAAAGTGAATATCCCGTTAAAAAAAGAAATAATAATTCGTGTAATAATTCTCAATATATGAATGTCAATACCTTTTGGATATCAATTCTTTGGATGTCAATTCTTTGGATATCAATTCTTTGGATGTCAATTCTTTGGATATCAATTCTTTGGATGTCAATTCTTTGGATGCAAATTCTTTAAAAATCATTTTTTCTTGAGAATTTCATTTTATGTGTGTATTAAGTTTTATATCATCCCTGGATATAATCTATATAATATATATCATAACTTGTTTATACAGACAACGATAAATATACACATTCTAATGCTGTTTGGTTTTGAGGCTATAAGAAATTCTTTGATTACAGATGAGATAATTTGAAAAGATTTTCACGATTATAAACAACCTTTCTTCGGTATCTCGCAAATTGTCGGTTTGAAAAAGTCTTTACAATTAGCCACTGGTCTTAGCCAATCGTCTTAGCCACTGGTCTTCGCTATTCTTCTTAACCACTGGTCTTAACCACTCGTATTAGGTACTGGTCTTAGCCACTTGTCCTTGCCATTTGTCTTAGCCACTGTTCTTAGCCACTGTTCTTAGCCACTTTTCTTATCCACTGTTCTTAACCACTCGTCTTAGCCACTCGTCTTAACCACTGGTCGTAGCATTTCGTATTCGCCAATGATCTTAAACACTCGTTTTAAGCCTTGATGTCTACAAATATTGTTAAAATTATATTTTCAGACTAGAGACCGACTGAAAGTGATTTTCTGTTTTCGTCCTAAACCGAAACTAGGCCATAAATTAAAAATTACTTTTGGTCGAAACCGAAGCCAAAACCATAAGCTTAACGAGACTTTCGGCCGAAACGTAAGCCGAAGCCGAAACGTATACTTAGATAATTTGAAATTCGTTCACGCATACAATCTACATAAATCGAAAAAAAAGGGGGAAAGTATCAATATTTACAAGCTTTTTATAAAATTAATAAATACACATTTAATGAATACTTTAGTTTTTACCATTTTAATGTCAAAGTAAAATGTTTTTAAAAGTAGTATGGTATGAGAAAATTTGGACCTGGAGGGGGAGGTTTGGGAAAATTCATGCAAATAGACCTTTGTGCGCCCTTTGCTTTTATAATATAATTACAATTACAACCTAGAAGTACTAGAACATATACCTACAATAGTTATTGTGGCTCTACTGGCGCCAATTTTCAACTAAATATCAGTTATTTATGCTATAAAAATATCAGCACAATATTTCACGGTTATCGTCATATTAATGCTTAGTGTTTTCACAAATAGCTGGCAAGATATCGCTGTATTAATATTTAGCCTAGTACCAACATGCTAGGCTTTCCGTGCTGGTGACGTAATTATTTTGTTCGGCGACCAACTTCCCTCACCCCCATTGGAGGGGGAAATTAAATTTTTTTAAAACCGGGTCTCTTAAAATTGTTGTAAAAGACATGTAAATTGGTCGCCAAAATCATCAAAGTAAACAGGTCTGCAGTAGGCCTACTACAAGTGTACATGCACACACGTGTTATTTCGTCAATAACAATGTTTATGCGCATGATAATGATGAATTTCAAGAAATGAATGAATTGAAAAAGCCTACATTTCCACAGTTTTTATTTTATTTCCAAATATATAATAATAATGGAAATATTAGCATTTCCTCGGGAACACATTTTTACGACCACAAAGAAATGATCAGGACACGTGATTGCTTAGTATTAAATGATGGTCATATGAACACCGGCCAATGTCCTTCTTGTCTGGTCACAAAGTTGTTACAAATTCACTGTTACGTGTTATCGAGCTGACGCGTCACAAATCACGTGATTAATTTTTGACCACTCAAAAACCAGTTCATAAGCTATTAAAGCCATTTTTATATTTAAAATTAATTTGTATGCATGGTAACATCCCCTAATTACCCTAATGTCATATTACGGTGTCTTACAGTTTTAGATTTTGACACCGAATTTGAAACTCATTTAAAAGTAAAAATAAAAACTAAGGGGACGTCAGTGTGATTGATTTAAAGAATGTAAGAACGATTGCCTGTCCATGATTGTGATGTATACAATAGCGACACACGTCATTGACTGAGCTAAAAATAGACTTGATCTACATGAAGGAGGTTTCCGACCTTTGATGGAGGGCTGATGGGGCTCATTATATACACTCACTAAGCTGATGGGATCATTATATACACTCACTAAGCTGATGGGACCATTATATACACTCACTAAGCTGATGGGACCATTATATACACTCACTAAGCTGATGGGGCTCATTATATACACTCACTAAGCTGATGGGACCATTATATACACTCACTAAGCTGATGGGACCATTATATTCACTCACTAAGCTGATGGGACCATTATATACACTCACTAAGCTGATGGGACCATTATATACACTCACTAAGCTGATGGGGCTCATTATATTCACCCACTAAGCTGATGGGACCATTATATTCACTCACTAAGCTGATGGGACCATTATATTCACTCACTAAGCATCTATCATCATGTGTGTGTGGTGGTGTCGGGGGGGGGGTCTTTGCTGGGGGGCGGGGTGACAGGAAGGAGTATTTATCCATCTGTGAACAAGCGTCCACATCTTTGATCAATTCTGATCTATAGAGCAAGGTTTCTAATAATGTCATCGTGATGACGTCCACAGGGGTTCTAATAATGTCATGAGGATGGCATCCACAGGGGTTCTAATAATGTCATCAGGATGGCGTCCACTGTTTTAATCGTTTAGTTTTGTTCTAAGAGCGTTTTCTCCAACCCAAAGTGTCATTATTGTTTGGACACATTTGGAGTGTCATTATTATTTGGACACACTTGGAAGTGTCATTATTGATTGGACACACAATTTGGCATTTTAATCATTGTTTGGACACACACTTGGGAGTGTTATTATTGTTTGGACACACACTTGGGAGTGTCTTTATTGTTTGGACACACTTGTGTTTCTGGGGTTTTTATCTATGGATCAGTACAAATGGTTGTCGTAATGGACAACAAAGAAACGCTCATGTGGATGCAGCACCTGGAGATCCCCCCCCCCTGTTCCCCTCTATCCTTGAAGTTACTTTACAAGAGTATTTCTTGACATATTTGGCCTCAGGAGCCCTCTGTGCACCCACAGACAGAGTCGGTCTCCCGAGCCACTTGCGCACCCACATGCAGAATCGGTCTCAGGAGCCCTCTGTGCACCCACAGACAGAACCGGTCTCAGGAGCCCTCTGTGTTCCCACAGACAGAATCGGTCTCAGGAGCCCTCTGTGTTCCCACAGACAGAATCGGTCTCAGGAGCCCTCTGTGTTCCCACAGACAGAATCGGTCTCAGGAGCCCTCTGTGCACCCACAGACAGAATCGGTCTCAGGAGCCCTCTGTGCACCCACAGACAGTATCGGTCTCAGGAGCCCTCTGTGCACCCACAGACAGAATCGGTCTCAGGAGCCCTCTGTGTTCCCACAGACAGTATCTGTCTCAGGAGCCCTCTGTGCACCCACAGACAGAATCGGTCTCAGGAGCCCTCTGTGTTCCCACAGACAGTATCTGTCTCAGGAGCCCTCTGTGTTCCCACAGACAGAGTCAGTCTCACGAGCCACTTGCGCACCGACAGACAGAGTCGGTCTCACGAGCCACTTGCGCACCCACAGAATGATCCAGCCCTCGACGCGAATCGGCTTGTTAACGTTGCCCTTATCGAATAGACGGGCGAAATGACATAACCGTAGAGTAGATGATACTTTAATGGCATTCATGAACTTTGGTTCTAACTTAACAGTTGAATAGATGACATGTTAATGACATTCAAGAAATATGTTACTAAGCTTACAGTTGAATAGATGACTTTTAAATGGCATTCATGAAATATGGTCTTACTATAAATCAACGTCATCAGCTAGAATCTCTAAAACCATGTAGACATTTGTATGGGTCTTTACATTTCTGTTATCTCTGCTATATATCCACACAGTCAGTCATATTTAAAGAAGGGTGAAGTCTCATTTTGACATAAGTGTTAATGATTTTGTACCCCATTTTGTGCAGCGCTTGAAGAACAGGTGGACCTTGTTAATTTGCCGTTTTTTGTTGTTGTTGTATTCCATTATCTGCCATACTGTGAGGAACCCTGAACTCGGCTAATGGCTGCCTCAGCCAATTTACCTGCACTTGTGGCTTGTCGACCGGACACCCGGGACAGCTCGTCGACCCCCCCCCCCCCCCACCCATTCGGTTTGATTAGCCGTTATGGTCTGTTGAGGTTTGGGGGATTTCTGGCCCATGCGATGCTGTGGATGCTGGGTGGATGAGATGCGGATGCATGGCTGGATCCGATTTCAGCTGGTCTGTGGGGCACTTGGTTGATATCAGTGGATGACCGGGTACTGTCGATAGTGTTAATGTTTTTCCTCATTTAACGGAAGTGGATTTGTTATGTGAAAGTTACAGTTTTGGTCATTGCTTCAGCTGACCAATAGAAATCATTGTGTTAGATATGCATGGACATTGATCTTTTCAACCGATTTTTCATCATTATATTTGACCAATAGTTACATTTCAGCAGAATAATTGACCAATTGTGACATTTCAGGTGGGTATTTGAACAGTAGGGACATTTCAGGTGGGTATTTGACTAATGGAGACTTTTCCGGTTGAATTTGATCAGTAGGGACCTTTCACGTGTAATACTTAATCAGTAGGGACCTTTCACGTGTAATACTTAATGGAAGTACAACCAAAGTTATGGTTATTGCTGTTGCTGCTTTTATTGTTATTGTTGGATATTCGACTCATGACAAAATCGTTATACCAAACGCAGCTTGATAACATGAATTGCTTGCGTGTTATCCAGAAAAATGTTTGACGAAAGTTTCATGACATTTTATTAGGTTTATGGTTCCATGATATTTTGTTAGGTTTAGGGTTCCATGATATATTGTTAGGTTTAGGGTTCCATGATATTTTGTTAGGTTTATGGTTCCATGATATTTTGTTGGGTTTAGGGTTCCATGATATTTTGTTAGGTTTAGGGTTCCATGATATTTTGTTAGGTTTAGGGTTCCATGATATTTTGTTAGGTTTAGGGTTCCATGATATTTTGTTAGGTTTAGGGTTCCATGATATTTTGTTAGGTTTAGGGTTCCATGATATATTGTTAGGTTTAGGGTTCCATGATATTTTGTTAGGTTTATGGTTCCATGATATTTTGTTGGGTTTAGGGTTCCATGATATTTTGTTAGGTTTAGGGTTCCATGATATTTTGTTAGGTTTAGGGTTCCATGATATTTTGTTAGGTTTAGGGTTCCATGATATTTTGTTAGGTTTAGGGTTCCATGATATTTTGTTAGGTTTAGGGTTCCATGATATATTGTTAGGTTTAGGGTTCCATGATATTTTGTTAGGTTTATGGTTCCATGATATTTTGTTAGGTTTAGGGTTCCATGATATTTTGTTAGGTTTAGGGTTCCATGATATTTTGTTAGGTTTAGGGTTCCATGATATTTTGTTAGGTTTAGGGTTCCATGATATTTTGTTAGGTTTAGGGTTCCATGATATTTTGTTAGGTTTATGGTTCCATGATATTTTGTTAGGTTTAAGGTTCCATGATATTTTGTTAGGTTTAAGGTTCCATGATATTTTGTTAGGTTTATGGTTCCATGATATTTTGTTAGGTTTAGGGTTCCATGATATTTTGTTAGGTTTAGGGTTCCATGATATTTTGTTAGGTTTAGGGTTCCATGATATTTTGTTAGGTTTATGGTTCCATGATATTTTGTTAGGTTTAGGGTTTCATGATATTTTGTTAGATTTAGCGTTCCATGATATTTTGTTAGGTTTATGGTTCCATGACATTTTATTAGGTTTAGGGTTCCATGATATTTTGTTAGGTTTAGGGTTCAATGATATTTTGTTAGGTTTAGGGTTCCATGATATTTTGTTAGGTTTATGGTTCCATGATATTTTGTTAGGTTTAGGGTTTCATGATATTTTATTAGGTTTAGGGTTCCATGATATTTTGTTAAATTTAACGTTCTATGATATTTTGAGATTCAAAAACAGATTATGAGATTAAAATTTGACCATGATCGATTGGTTCACATTATATTTTATAAGTTGATTACAGTTAAATAATATTTTGTCGTTCAGCCAAAACTTGAGAATCGTGCTCATATTCCACTAGTTCAGTGACTAAATCTTATAAGCAAATAAATCCCACATGTCTACGTCCAGGGTTTCTTCCCATAGTCATCTAGAATCTAGACTATTTGTATACAGTATACTAAATCAATAATACATATAAGGTATATACATTATTTATTATATATTTATATAGATGCTAAATATTTACAAATATTGTATGCAATTTATTTAAGCAGTTTCAATCAAAATATACATACTGATATAAATGGAATATATGTGTACACATTACAATGATATAAATAGAATATGTGTGTACAAAATACAATGATATAAATAGAATATATGTGTACATATTACAATGATATAAATAGAATATATGTGTACACATTATTATCATATACATAGAATATATGTGTACACATTACAATGATATATATAGAATGTATGCGTACACATTACAATTATGTAAATAGAATATATGTGTACACATTACAGTGATATAAATAGAATATATGTGTACACATTACAATGATATAAATAGAAAATATGTGTACACATTACAATGATATAAATATAATATATGTGTACACATTACAATGATATAAATAGAATATATGTGTACACATTACAATTGAATATTGAACTAAAATAATTACATACGTAAAACTGTCCAATGTACTTTCGACTAATTGCACGTGCTCTATGTTGTTCCGTCATGCGCAGCATTGAGTAAACATGAAATGACGTCATCTGGAATATAAAAAAAACGTCCGCAGACATAAAGGTCACTGCGTGAAGAATAAAATCAATGCCATTAAGAAATTGGTCGAGAGATAAAGAGAGAGAGAGAGAGAGAGAGAGAGAGAGAAGGAAAGAAAGCACGCACTTAAAGAAGACAAACTCACCTCTTTCAAAGGCTAGAAGCGCGCGCTCCGTGCAGTAATGAGGTCAAGTGATGCGGGTCTGTAGACAACGAGGACATATGTCGACATGCCGGTGAATCAATGTTACTTCCGGTCAGTCGGTTGTGCTTGAAATAGAATGCTGTCTAGTTAGGCTGTAGACTTTACCACCAAGAGTAATTTCATTACGTCTGGTTGCTGAGTACTGAGAAGTTAAGGTAGACTGTACACAGGGTGTGCTGCTGAGTACTGAGAAGTTAAGGTAGACTGTACACAGGGGGTGCTGAAGAGTACTGAGAAGTTAAGGTAGACTGTACACAGGGGTGGGGGTGAGGTGTAACGCCGTGGATATGGGGAAAAAAATAGATAAAAGAACCGGAGGCGTAGTTAGGGTAAGTGCTGTAAGAATCAGTGTCGTAGTTAGGGTGGGGGTCGTTAGTACCAGTGGCGTAATTAGAGTGGGTGCCGTCCTTTGCGGGCCAATAATTTTACGCTCACTTCAACGACCCTTTGCGACAATTTCGCCCCCCCCCCCCCCGCAATGTAAAGGAACCGCCCCCTCCACTCTTCCTCCGCCACTGAATAGAAAAGAATACCGGATGTACAAGAGTATGACTTTATATTCAGAGTTGTCCTCCCTTGAGTTTAAAACATTATTTTAAGAAAAATAAATAAATAAATAAATAAATGAATGAATAAATATACAAATGAATATTTTAAAATGTGACATTTCCATCGAAAACATTATTTTTTGCCAGTCGCTATCAAATTTTGTAGGAATGAAAACGTAACACGAGAGACTTTAGGGATGTATTGAATAACTTGAGCTCTCAATGAATGAGGGACAACTTTGTTAAAGACTGCTGCGAATGAGATAAAGGGAAATCGGTGGCAGATTGAGTTTGGCAAACACTTAAAGTACTTATTAAACTTTGAGATTCTGCCTAAAACTTGTAAAAACATGTTATATTAATTACAACACACAAACACCCAGAGGGTCAAAGAAGCTAAGCTGACCAGTAACTTTAGCCTCTGACCCGTTGACCACACCGTAAAGCATTGGCGGCGACATCTTGGAGTACGATTATTTGTAACATTACCCCTGGACTTAAACCTTGCTTGTCTTGACCTCGCGAGATCTGGGAGTGATCTCCAGGACACGGGTTACTGTCGTGATCCAGGTGAATACGTGTTGACATATGGATTACCCATCCAGGATGTTGAAACCGGTCAACAGAACCCGGAAGTACTTAAAGTGTGAGTCATTCACATCAGGATATTACATTTATATATTACAATCTATTACATATTACAATTATATATTACAAACTATTACATTTCTATATTACAAAATATTACATTTATATATTAAAAACTATTACATTTTTATATAACAAACTATTACATTTTTAATTACAAAATATTACATTTATATTTTACAATCTATTTCATTTATATATTACAATCTAGTGTTACAACAATTTACCAACGTGCATGAGCTATGTACATTCAAACTTGAAACTAAAATAAATGTTTCTCTAATACTTTTTTTAAACAAATATCCAGGTATCGAGGTATCCACATATCCAGGTGTAGATATTTTCTTAATCTATATATTATGTTTCTTCAGTTAACATTTACAAACACAACACACAACAAAAATACATTGAACTAGCTACCGTGACTTGTTGTACACTTCACATTGAACCAACTACTGTGACTTGTTGTACACTTCACATTGAACCAACTACCGTGACTTGTTGTACATTTCCGTCTACGCAAACATCTTTTACTTGCCTCAGTCATTCTATCCCTTTTATTTATCGATCTATCAGTCTATCCCATTGTTTTATCGATCTATCAGTCTATTCCATTGTTTTATCGATCTATCAGTCTATCCCATTGTTTTATCGATCTATCAGTCTATCCCATTGTTTTATCGATCTATCAGTCTATCCCATTCTTTTATCGATCTATCGAATATCTCATTAGGAAATGGCGTCAGCGGGCCGTCGAGCTTACGCTCCTATTGCCCTCCCCGGCGCCCACTCGCACCTGCCAGCCGCCTCGGCGGCAGGCCGTGCGGGAGGGCGTCAGAGACCTCCCCGGACGTGGAGCGTCCCCGCCCGCAACCGCTCGATCGGGTTCGCCGACGGAGACCCTCCCCGCCCGGAGACATCTGGTCGACCGAAGACGCTGTGTTTCAAGCGTCCGTGGTCCACTCTCCTAGGGGCCGGGACGGTAAATTAACGTCCTAAAATCTCCCCCCACCCGTCCCGGGGAAGCATCGGACGCCCTCTAAGAGGGATTCTACAGTGGGTTTCCACCCCGCAACTAATTTGCGAGATAGCTGGGACGAAACGGTTGCCTAGGAGCAGCTTTCTCAGGGCTGCATATTTAGAATCACCGGCTATAGGCTTCCACCACAGCCTATAGCCTCATATCCCTTAACGGCAACTTGTAATCATGATCCCTACCCTGTGTTTGCCTTTTCTTCCCCCTGCGAAGTATCACAGGTGGCAGCCCTGTAGGAGCCGTTTATTCCAGCAACTACCATGCATGGCCGTGTCTGCCACGCGGGACACGCAATGGTGCTAGTGTGCCCCGGGTTAACGCCGAGGGGGTCGGTGGCCAGCGCTTCCAAATCGACAAGCCACTACAGACTTGTCAACCGGAATCCCGGGGGAGTTATCGATCTATCAGTCTATCCCATTCTTTTATCGATCTATCAGTCTATCCCAAGGGTGGCCAGACCTGTAGTAACTGAGAGCCATTTTTAAAATAAAACAAATGGCTGAGAGCCGCATTGAAGCACTATGGGTCACAACCCCACTCGCAAAGAAAAATTCCTTTTGTGATTTATTATTAAAAATTACTTTTTATTCGAATTTAATGATTTAAACATTTCAATTGCTTTAACCCTAATCGTATGTTGAGATTTAAAAAAAAAAAACTTTCATTTATTTTTGATATTATATATTTCAAACGAAAAGTTTTAATTTCATAAATTGTTCGCGAGCCGCAATGTGAACACAGAAGAGCCGCATGCGGCTCGCGAGCCACGGTTTGGCCACCGTAGGTCTATCCCATTCTTTTATCGATCTATCAGTTTATCCCATTCTTTTATCGATTATCAGTCTATCCCATTCTTTTATCGATCTATCAGTCTATCCCGTTCTTTTATCGATCTATCAGTCTATCCCAGGGGTGGGCAAACTACGGCCCGCGGGCCGCATGCGGCCCGACAACTGATATTATGCGGCCCTCTAAGGCATTTATTAATTTAAAAATAACTCTTTGTTTTTAAGTCATATTGTTGATTTTCACAGAATTTCATGTACCGTTATAATTTTTTTAACATTTTGTATCCAATTTTTTTAAATTTTCAATTTTTTAAAAACAGTCCTTGACTTTTGTCTTGTACTTGTAATGCTAAAATGCGATTTTTAATATAGAGAAATGTTTATCGACACGTAAAAATTGGACATAATATACATGCGGCCCCCAAATAGTTTTACATATGTCAATGTGGCCCTCAGCACAAAAAGTTTGCCCACCCCTGGTCTATCCCATTCTTTTATCGATCTATCAGTCTATCCCATTCTTTTATCGATCTATAAGTCTATCCCATTCTTTTATCGATCTATAAGTCTATCCCAGGGGTCACCAAACTATTTTGACGGCGGTCCGGATAACGGGGAAAATTGACCAGCGCGGGCCGGATAATAGTTATGTACAATACTTGAAAGCTAGAACGAAAGCTCTGGGGAAAAAAAGACAAAAAACTAAGTTTAGTATTCCATGTTAATCATGGGTGAGTGGCGTGCGATGTAATAATGGGTGAGTGGCGTGCAATGTAATAATGGGTGAGTGGCGGGCAATGTAATAATGGGTGAGTGGCGTGCAATGTAATCATGGGTGAGTGGCGTGCAATGTAATCATGGGTGATTGGCGTGCAATGTAATCATGGGTGAGTGGCGTGCAATGTAATCATAAAACATGGGTGATTGGCGTGCAATGTAATCATGGGTGAGTGGCGTGCAATGTAATAATGGGTGAGTGGCGTGCAATGTAATAATGGGTGAGTGGCGTGCTATGTAATCATGGGTGAGTGGCGTGCAATGTAATCATGGGTGAGTGGCGTGCAATGTAATAATGGGTGAGTGGCGTGCAATGTAATAATGGGTGAGTGGCGTGCAATGTAATAATGGGTGAGTGGCATGCACTGTAATAATGGGTGATTGGCGTGCTATGTAATAATGGGTGAGTGGCGTGCAATGTAATAATGGGTGAGTGGCGTGCAATGTAATAATGGGTGAGTGGCGTGCAATGTAATAATGGGTGAGTGGCGTGCAATGTAATAATGGGTGAGTGGCGTGCAATGTAATAATGGGTGATTGGCGTGCAATGTAATCATGGGTGAGTGGCGTGCAATGTAATCATAGGTGAGTGGCGTGCTATGTAATAATGGGTGAGTGGCATGTTATGTAATAATGGATGAGTGGCATGCAATGTAATAATGGGTGAGTGGCGTGCAATGTAATAATGGGTGAGTGGCGTGCAATGTAACCATGGGTGAGTGGCGTGCAATGCAATCATGGGTGAGTGGCGTGCAATGTAATAATGGGTGAGTGGCATGCAATGTAATCATGGGTGAGTGGCGTGCAATGTAATCATGGGTAAGTGGCGTGCAATGTAATAATGGATGAGTGGCATGCAATGTAATCATGGGTGAGTGGCGTGCAATGTAATCATGGGTAAGTGGCGTGCAATGTAATAATGGATGAGTGGCGTGCAATGTAATCATGGGTGAGTGGCGTGCAATGTAATCATGGGTGAGTGGCGTGCAATGAAAAAAAAAAGGAAAAACAAAGACAACCAACATATTTATTTACTAAAAAGTTATCAAAGAAAGCGACGTTAGATCAGACTAGTGCGCACATATTCGAATCTCACAAACTAAGCATCAGACCTAGTGCGCACATATTCGAATCTCACAAACTAAGCATCAGACGTAGAGCGCACATATTCCAATCTCACAAAGTAAGCATCAGACGTAGAGCGCACATATTCCAATCTCACAAAGTAAGCATCAGACGTAGTGCGCACATATTCGAATCTCACAAACTAAGCATCAGACGTAGTGCGCACATATTCGAATCTCACAAACTAAGCATCAGACCTAGTGGCCACATATTCGAATCTCACAAACTAAGCATCAGACGTAGTGCGCACATATTCGAATCTCACAAACTAAGCATCAGACGTAGTGCGCACATATTCGAATCTCACAAACTAAGCAGCAAAAAAGGTTAGTTAGGTTTGTGAAACTGGCGTTTGACTTTCAGGATATCATCAATATTTGGTTTGGAATTCCTGCATCCAATCAAAATAACTGTTTTCAAATGTTCATTAATCCCTCTCGTTCGATGTTTTGACTTCACATGATGTTTTCCACTTCCGGACAAGTAGCCCCCAATGTCAACTCCTATACTCCTGGATTGGATCATTCATCAAGTTCTCTTTCTATTCCAATCATTAGTGAATAACTCAAGTCCTTTAGTAACTATAACTTTAATTATCAACCAGGAATACAGGCAAGAAACACATCTCTCTTCCCTAAGGTTCTACACAATAACTGCCGCACGACTACTACTTACGTCACAATACACATAAAAATTACGTCATACAGACAAACGCGTTCATTAGCTAATAAAAACTCTTTCACACACCGCGCGTAATAAGCATGCGTTTAAACGCAACAATAACTACTGAACTCCCATACTTGACAGTCTCTACACATGTGAAGATCTCCTAGTATTCTAAACTTAATATTGACATTTAAATTGTATCACAAAGTCTCATCTTCCATACGTTTTATCCAGCAGGTTCAAGTACTGTCGGCGAGCCGGATGAACTGGCCTCGTGGGCCGGATCAGGTCCGCGGGCAGTAGTTTGGTGACCCCTGTCTATTCCATTCTTCTATCGATCTTTCAGTATATCCCATTCTTTTATCCCGCTTTGTTACAATCTCTATGACATTGCAATCTATATGTCTCTCTGTCTCTCTCTCTCTCTCTGTGTGTCTCACCCCCCCCTCTCTCTCCCCCTCTCTCTATCTCTCTCCCTCTAAATGTCTCTCCATCACTTCCCCAATATCTTTCTCTCTTTATTTCTCTATGTCTCTATTTCTGAATTGAATTTCTATATAATTTTGAAATTTTTATCTGTTTTCGACTTTGTCTCGTAAAATGAGCGATACGTCACATACTGAGAAAACCAGAACGCAGAGAAAAAATGAAACCATTTTACTAACATGTTACTAATGTTACTAACATTATTCAGTTGAATTATACGTTTAAATTTATATAAAATTCAAATTAAAATAGACAGAAAAATACTATTTCAACGCTCAGCACAGTAAATAAAAAGGTGTACAACAAAAAGGTATAAAATAAAAAGGTATAATACTCTAAAAAAACAAATATATTATCGATTAACGTGTCTCTTGTAGTTTAGCCATCATACATATAAGCATCAACTTCTATTTTATATAACTTTTATTACTCCATTTATCCATACTTTATCCATTAAAGTATCCACACATTGATTCTACTACTCATCCTTCTAGTTGATATATCTTTGCTATCCCACCTATTTATCCACTCTGATATTATCCGATTACTCACTATCCATTATGCATCATTATATCCAAACACGTATCCATCTGTTTATTTAATAGTTTATCCATCTATTTAACCAGGCAGTACAACCAGTATCCGTGTATCCAGACCTAAGCAGGCGTCGGAAAAAAAACAGAAAGAAGAAAAAGTCAAGCCGAAAGAAAAGGAGCGACAGCAGGAGCGGGAGACAGACAAACAGGAGGAATTGGAAGTATCCAGTGCCACTGAATCAGGTAGGACATTCATCTTTAACTACGACATTCATTGTTGTACATGACATTATTTGCTGTACAGGATATTCATTATTGTACATGACATTCGTCGCTGTGCGGGACAGTTAATGACGTCATTCATTTATATCTTATTGGAACAGATTATCCTCTCAAGGGGACACAACTTATTTAACAATAGTTACTGTGTGCCCCTTTCACCATGTTTCAGCCCCCCCCCCCCTTATTTTTTTACAATTTTTCCATCCAGCTTTCCGGCTCTTGATTTAATTACATTTTAAAATGTTATATTTGTATTTTTAAAAAAAATATTTTACTTTTTTGTGTTCTCTGAATAGGACAACTAAATCCCAGCCGACCTCACATGTTCAAATATCCCCCACTAACTCACCCCCACCACTTCATATATTCAGATATCCCCCACTAACTCACCCACACCACCTCATATATTCAGATATCCCCCACTAACTCACCCCCAACGCCTCACTTGTTCTTAAAGCCCACACTAATTCACCCCTCCCCTTTTTTTTTGGTTTCTTCTTTTTCTTTTAAAATTGCATTCTTTCCATTCACCAACCCTTGACCCATCCATTATCCACCGACGACTCTTGTCTGATCCATTGATCCATTCATTAATGTTCGCTGTTCATTCCACCGTCATTGTATTCAATGTTTTATTTAAATTCAGTGGATTATATTCTTCTAATTTTTGTGATAAGGGGGATAACACATAACTGGATTAACTATGCAACAATATTTGTACTGGTTGTCTCTCTTTGAATGCATCTTCAAGTCTTCCCTTCTGAATGTTTGTGTTTAACAAAGTGTCAGACACCCTGTTCCCTCCATCCTCAACACCCCAGACCTCCCTGGCTGCCACTCACGTAACTGCAGATGTTATTTCTGAATTATCCAGTTGTCCATTTAATCCAACTACATATTTATCTAGATATGGATGTATCACACTATTTAAAATGTCATTTAAAGAATATTTTAAATTCGCTCAAAGATTTTTTAGGGCCTCATATTTAGAGCACCATATTTAGTGCACCATATTTAGTGCACCATATTTAGTGCACCATATTTAGTGCACCATATTTACTGCCCCATATTTAGTGACCATATTAAAATGATCAAACCGGTAGAATGTACTCTAAGATTACTATCTGCTTCTCCTCCCACCCCCCCCCCCCCACACACACTTAAAAGCCGGCCATTGGATACTAGACAATATAACTCGTCAACAGAATCTTTTTAGAACATGAAATTGGAGATTTAAAAGAAAAATATATATGTATCGAGATCGATCTCATTTACCTGTAACGGTAGAACCTCATTTACCTGTAACAGTAGAACCTGATTTACCTGTATCGGTAGAACCTCATTTACATGTAACAGTAGAACCTCATTTACCTGTAACGGCAGAACCTCATTTATCTGTAACGGTAGAACGTCATTTACCTGTAACAGTAGAACCTCATTTACCTGTAACGGTAGAACCTCATTTACCTGTAACGGTAGAACCTCATTTACCTGTAACGGTAGAACCTCATTTATCTGTAACGGTAGAACCTCATTTATCTGTAACGGTAGAACCTCATTTACCTGTAACAGCAGAACCTCATTTATCTGTAACGGTAGAACCTCATTTACCTGTAACGGTAGAACCTCATTTACCTGTAACGGTAGAACCTCATTTATCTGTAACGGTAGAACCTCATTTATCTGTAACGGTAGAACCTCATTTATCTGTAACGGTAGAACCTCATTTACCTGTAACAGCAGAACCTCATTTACCTGTAACGGTAGAACCTCATTTACCTGTAACGGTAGAACCTCATTTACCTGTAACGGTAGAACCTCATTTATCTGTAACGGTAGAACCTCATTTATCTGTAACGGTAGAACCTCATTTACCTGTAACAGTAGAACCTCATTTATCTGTAACGGTAGAACCTCATTTACCTGTAACAGTAGAACCTGATTTACCTGTAACGTTAGAACCTCACTTACCTGTAACGGTAGATACCAGTAACTGTAACGGATAATATCCCATTGGGTTAAGTACTTTTGGGATATTTTAAAACGGGACGATGGGCTTGGTTATGTATGTGGCTCACGATGGGCTTGGTTATGTATGTGGCGCACGATGGGCTTGGTTATGTATGTGGCGCACGATGGGCTTGGTTATGCATGTGGCGCACGATGGGCTTGGTTATGTATGTGGCGCACAATGGGCTTGGTTATGGATGTGGCGCACGATGGGCTTGGTTATGCATGTGGCACACGATGGGCTTGGTTATGTATGTGGCGCACGATGTGCTTGGTTATGTATTTGGCGCACGATGGGCTTGGTTATGGATGTGGCGCACGATGGGCTTGGTTATGGATGTGGCGCACGATGGGCTTGGTTATGTATGTGGCGCACGATGGGCTTGGTTATGGATGTGGCGCACGATGGGCTTAGTTATGGATGTGGCGCACGATGGGCTTGGTTATGTATGTGGCGCACGATGGGCTTGGTTATGGATGTGGCGCACGATGGGCTTGGTTATGGATGTGGCGCACGATGGGCTTGGTTATGGATGTGGCGCACGATGGGCTTGGTTATGGATGTGGCGCACGATGGGCTTGGTTATGGATGTGGCGCACGATGGGCTTGGTTATGGATGTGGTGCACGCGTTCTCCAAAACGGTCTACAACTGTCGTCACTGCGTGGCATTGTTTGCCATTTTTATTAAGTAGGTCAAGGGAACCAAATCATGAAAAATTTACTTGATGCCTGCGTCAAATTATTCCTCTCATTTGCTGCTCTCTCTCTCCCCATCTGTCTCCCTCTCTTCGCCCAATATCCTTTCTCTTTCCTTCTCTCTTTATTTCTCTCTCGCTCTTCATCTCCCCCTCCTCTCTCTATTTTCGCCTCTCTATATTCCCCCCTCTCTCTCTCCCTCTCTCTGCCCTCTGTCCTCTCTCTCTCACGCTCGCTATCTCTTTTTTCATTCTTCCTCCCCTCTCTCTCCCTTTCGTCTACTCTCTCGACCAGCTCCAACTATCCCACCACCCTCGCCCAGCTCCAACTATCCCACCACCCTCGCCCAGCTCCAACTATCCTACCCCCTCTGTCTTTTCTCTCTATGTATCCCTCCAACCAACAAAAGAAACTTATAATCCAGCACCTAAACTTTTCCTCGGGTAGGTCATCGTGACCTTGAAGTCAACAAAAAATCTAACGTAATGTGGTAGAATTCCATTTCATCAAATATTATTACATAAATATTGGTATATAAAGGTCAAGGGCAGCGGGTAGGGGGAGCTTCGTCACAGTGATGTGTTGGGGCGTGGGGGTAGGGGGGGGGCGCTCCGTCACAGTGATGTGTTGGGGCGTGGGGGTAAGGGGGTGGGGAGAGATCAGGCGAATAACTCTCGTGATTATCTCGTTTATGGGAGATAATTCATCGTTGACACTGTCATCTTATGTCTGTCACATTGTAGACATTGTCATCTCATGTCTGTCACATTGTAGACATTGTCATCTCATGTCTGTCACATTGTAGACATTGTCATCTCATGTCTGTCACATTGTAGACATTGTCATCTCATGTCTGTCACATTGTAGACATTGTCATCTCATGTCTGTCACATTGTAGACATTGTCATCTCATGTCTGTCACATTGTAGACATTGTCATTTCATGTCTGTCACATTGTAGACATTGTCATCTCATGTATGTCACATTGTAGACATGGTCATCTCATGTAACAAGGTCATCTCATATGTATCACAATGTGGTCAAATTAAATATAGTTAGTGTGTTTGTTACCTTTTTCGCGTTTGTTACCTGTAGGTGTTTGTTACCTGTTGGTGTTTGTTACCTGCTGGTGTGTGCTACCTTTCTGGTGTTGCTACTTGTTGGGGTTTGCTACCTGCTGTTGTTGTCTACCTGTTGGTGTTTGTTACCTGCTCGTGTTTGTTACCTGCTCGTGTTTGTTACCTGCTGGTGTAACATGTGTAACATATTTCAGAGTAAATATTTTGGATGAGTTAGAAAGAACATCAGATTGAAGTTGGATGAACCGCCGGTAATTTTGATGAACACCTGTATGGATAACTTTATATGTATGTATGCATACATGGATAGTTATGAATGTATATATTATGGATTTGCATGGATAATGGACATGCATGCATGAATAAATGGATTTATATATATATTTATATGAATAGATCTACATGGATTGATATATATATATATATGATATAAAAGATGGATAAGCATATGGCTGGATTGATTCATATGGATGGATGTATAAGAAGCCGGATTTAAGTAGGATTAAACAATTACACATTTATTTATATATTCACGGTGTTTGCAAGATGTTTGGATAATTGGATTAATGGATGGTAACTAGCGAGGTATGGATACTGTTTCTTTGTGTGTTTATGTTTAAGATGATAGGTGTGTGTGTAAGTTGATAGGTGTGTGTAAGTTGATAGGTGTGTGTGTTTGTAAGTTGATAGGTGTGTGTGTAAGTTGATATGTGTGCGTGTAAGTTGATAGGTGTGCGTGTAAGTTGATAGGTGTGTGTAAGTTGATAGGTGTGTGTGTGAGTAAGTTGGTAGTTGTTTGTAAGTTGATAAGTGTGTGTGTGTAAGTTGATAGGTGTGTGTGTAAGTTGATAGGTGTGTGTATACGTTGATAGGTGTGTGTGTAAGTTGATAGGTGTGTGTGTACGTTGAAATGTGTGTGAATTGCTCGATTCTTGAGTTAGTAGATAGCGTTCCGTTTAAAATTTAATGAACACAATGAATGATCTGTTTAGTTTCCTATATTACTTTAGCATGTGGCATTTGGATGAGTTAAGTGTCTTATTTTTTAAAAATAACGAAACAAAACTATTTCTGAATACAAAATTAAAAGTAGAATTTCGCCCATCAGCTCTCATCAGTGCAAACAGATATGAAAAAAAAACGTAATTTAAAATAATCGATTCCATGCGAGCCCGTTTCTACATCCGTTACGTCATCATGCCAAGCTATCACGTGGTCAATGGCCGCATGATTGGTCTTATTAGAGCCGTCATTTAACTGATTTTGTTGTTTTATAAATCCAATCAACGACTTTTGATGGGTCAGGGTATCGAAAATACGATACCAACATTTTACGGGGTTTAATGATAGCTTTAATTTAGAAAAATTTTTTGTTTTAGTTTTTATATCCATCTTCATATTCCTTAATGCGTTTGTTCTAAAATTGTGGATTGCAATAATCATTCTTAAATCGAATTCTTATATCAAATAATCTGAAAGTACTTTATTCCATCAAATTGCGTTTTTCTATCGGCAAGTCTATGGTCGGCAAGATTATGGTCGGAAAGTCTATGGTCGGCAAGATTATGGTCGGAAAGTCTATGATCGGCAAGATTATGGTCCGAAAGTCTATGGTCGGCAAGTTTATAGTCTGAAAATCTATGGTCGGCTATGGTCAGTATGTTTATGGTCGGAAACTTTATGGTCGTTATCATTTAGGAAGTTTGCAAAGTGGGAGCTCTTAACTACGTCAGGAAACAGAAAAATTGCCTGTCTGTGTGGCAGTCTGTGTGCAGACGTAGCTGGTATTGTGTTCGCGGTGTAATCACTTCAGTGATTAATTTGATGGATCGTCTCGCATCGGCATCCAAGATTTAGTGCTGGTATCGACCAGGCGCCATGGTATCGATTACCATGTTAGCACAGGAGTAGTTAGCATAGTTAAGAGGTCAAAAAGACCACAAAAAGACCACAAAGGAATTACTGTGTATAATAAAGTAAGCAAAATATGGCAACAACAGCTCAGCTATTTATGTGATGGTAATAATTATTGGAGTAGTCGAGTGGTTAGGAGAATCTTAAGAGGGGGGGGGGGGAGTGGCAAGATTTCATGTCCTATGTACTAGTAGGGGTGGCCAGATTTCATGTCCTATGCACTAATAGGGGTGGCCATATTTCATGTCCTATGTACTAGTAGGTTGGCCAGATTTCATGTCCTATGTACTAGTAGGGTGGCCAGATTACGTGTCCTATGTACTAGTAGGGTGGCCAGATTACGTGTCCTATGTACTAGTAGGGTGGCCAGATTACGTGTCCTATGTAATATAACGTTGAACTTGGATCTCGTGTCTCTATTACTATGGATCTGTAGGTTCCCCCCTCCCCCACAGCGCCCACACTGTAGACATCAGGAAACTCTGACGTCATTGTGAGACACTCGGGAGACATTGGAGGGACCCTCTAATTCTAGACTTTTAAAGACGCTCTAGAAATTTACAGACACTTAAGACAATTTTTTACAGACACTTAAGACACTTGAGACATTTAAAGACACTTGAGACATTTAAAGACACTTGAGACATTTAAAGACATTGTGATACACTTTGGAGATACTCAAGAAGCAAGGAGAAACTATATATACTCCCCTCAAAGGTGGGCCAAAGAGTCTGAAATACCTTATCCCAGTGGCTCCCAACTTTTGCTACAGAGCCCCGTGACTAATCGAAGGATCTCCGGCATGCCAGAAACTTATAGAGCACAAAGAAGGAACCAACGAAAATAAAATTGATGCTAAAAATGGGATCCACGAGTCAAACAGGTTGAGAACCACTGCCTTATCTCAATGATACTCTCCAGTCAAGACACATTTCGTTACACTCGATACAATCTCATCCAAGATGAAACATGAGTGCTATCAAAACAGTTTGTGTAGCTTTTTATAAAGAAATTTGAGTGTGTATACCATTACCGAAACTTTTCTCTTTCAATCCTATACCCTTCTATCCCAACCTCCCATCCCAATGTCCACTTTCTTTGATCCCTCATCTCTTTACCATATTGTCCATTAGCTTGACCACGCCACCTTGACACCGTCCCCCACCTGAAAAATCCCCCACCCCGCTCTTTCCCCTCCCACCCCGATGTCCATCAGTTGTCCCTCTCTTTCATTCACCATCTGACCACTCAATTGACCCTCGAAACCTCTTGCCCCCTCCTGTTTCCCTCATACACATCTAGTGCTCCCTCCCACCCCAATGCCCACGAGTTGTACCTCTCTTTCATTCATCATCTGCTCATCACGTTATCCACCCACTGGACCCTCTTGACCACTCACTTGACCCTACTGTCCACTAACTTAACTCTGTTGACCACTCACTTGACCCTACTGTCCACGCTCTTAACCCTGCTGTCCACTTACTTAACACTGCTGTCCAATCACTTGACCCTCTTGACCACTCACTTAACTCTGTTGACCTCTCACTTGACCCTGTTATCCACTCACTTAACCATGCTGTCCACTTACTTAACACTGCTGTCCACTAACTTGACCCTGATGTCCACTCACTTGACCCTGCTGTCCACTTACTTAACACTGCTGTCCACTCACTTGACCCTCTTGACCACTCACTTAACTCTGTTGACCTCTCACTTGACCCTGTTATCCACTCACTTAACCATGCTGTCCACTCACTTAACCCTGCTGTCCACTTACTTAACACTGCTGTCCACTCACTTGACCCTCTTGACCACTCACTTAACTCTGTTGACCTCTCACTTGACCCTGTTATCCACTCACTTAACCATGCTGTCCACTTACTTGATCCTGATGTCCACTCATTTAACTTTGTTGTCCAGTCACCTGACCCTGTTGTCCACTAACTTAACTCTGTTGACCACTCAATTGACCCTGGTGTCCACTCACTTGACCCTGCGCTCGACGTCAGCCTTTTGATGACATCACGTGTCGTCTAGCTCCGCTATCGACCAACACTACAAGCTGATATTTGTCTTCATCGTAATACTCTGTAGCGTTGGGGAGTTGCTGGGTGGTGTGGGGGAAGTGTGGGGGAGGTTGTGGGGTGGTGTGGGGGATGTGTGGGGGAGGTTGTGGGGTGGGCGGCAACAGCATTGTTTTCATTACCCACAGACCAAGATCAACTGTTCGGGAATACTAAATGGTATTTCCAACAGACTGGAGAAACTACTTAAACAAAAATGACATGAAAAGACAGAAGAATGGAATAATGAAAGAAATAACAAATAAATATTTGAAATACAAAGAGTGAGTCCAGAAAAGATTGACGAAGAGGAAACTAAATAGGAGGAAATTGAGAGGAATCTACAGATATGAAGACAGTAAACGAGAGATAGCAAAATGATCAAGCGAAGACTAGAGGCAGGACAAATGTACACAGATAAGAAGGCGAGGACATGAGAAAGGACAATTGTAAAAAAATAAGCAGGCGATGACAAGAGTCAGGACAAATGTACAAAAGTGAACCAGCGAGGACATGAGACAGGACAATTGTATAAAGATGAGCAGGCGAGGACATGAGACAGGACAAGTGTACTAAAATGAGCAGGCGAGGACATGAAAAAGGACAATTGTTCAAAGATGAACATATCAATTAAGACGATGCTCTAATAGAAGCTTCATTCATGAGCCAGGGGGAGAGAATGTCCTAGTTTTGACCTTTCCCATCAGTTAACCCCCCCCCCCCCCCTTTTTACCCTCATTTTGCAAGATTGCAGCGACTCTTTGGGTAGTTCGCTTTTTGTAGCCATCGGGCGGGACTGATGTGAGAAAGAAAAAAAGGGGAAAAGGAAAGATAACCAACGGGAAATCAGACTGCGAGGACTCGTATGATGGTGAATTTACATGGTCCGACCTTTGTCGAGGGCGACGATATCTAACCGTCGGGGCGTGAGTTTATGTGAATGCGGGGCGTAGTTTTGGATGTTTAAAAAGACAACCACCACCAACATCGTTGGATGAGATTTTTGTATTAAGATAAATAAACTGACCGTCTATGACGTCGTCCTGTGGCTATGGATAGTGTTATGGTAATACGAGACGGGGGATGAACATTTTGTGAACATTTTTAGCTAGATATTATCTTGAACAAACGTTACATCATTCACCCCTCCCTCTTCTCTCTCATGAGCTCCACTCCCCCTACCCCCTTCTCAATAACAAATGAACACTGACATCACAAAAAGGTCACTTTTGGAGACTAGTGGGGTTCAAAACAGGGGTAGTGTCTTCCCAAACAGGGGTTGATGTAGTCCCAAACAGGGGTGGTGTCGTCATAAAGAGGGGTGTAGCCAGGGTTATTGACGACCGGGGCAGGCCAAGCTTATTGCCACCCCTATCTTTTCCACGAAAAGAACTGCTGTTAGCCAAAAAATGCCACCCTTCAATATAAATAAAAAGTCCCCCCTCCGCACCCCCCTTCTTACGTGACTGATTCCAAAGCTTACTGGAGCTGACCGAACTGACCTCTGTACCCCCCTTCTCATGTGACTGGTTCCAAAGCTTACTGGAACTGATTTCTGACCTCTGTCGTCATCTTGCCCAAGTCTCATGCCATATCCCAGAATCCCTGTGTATGCTAATTAGTTGCCGTTGCACTGGATTGGTGCAAAGTTTAGCCTCGTGAGCACGTGACTTTTTCCCAATTCGGAGAATTCAGGGAGGAAACAGAGGAGGAAACAGGAGCATCATAGATTCTCATCCTACGACATTGGCTTTCAAGTTGTGGGAGGGCGTCTCCCTGGGGGGCGAAATGGGGTGGGGCGTCTCCTAGGGGCGGGATGGTGTGGGGCGTCTCCCAGGGGGCGGGATGGGGTGGGGCGTCTCCCAGGGGGCGGTATGGGGTGGGGCGTGTAGTTTTGTTGGTGCAAAGATTTTATTTTTAATCTTAGCAATATATTGGCCTAAATTATTCATGCACGGCGCCAAGAATGAGATGCACTGGGCGACAAGAATGAGATGCACTGGGCGCTAAGGATTAGATGCACTGGGCGCCAAGAATGAGCTGCACTGGGCGCCAAGGATTAGATGAACTGGGTGTCAAGGATTAGTTGAACTGGGCGCCAAGAAGATTTGAACAAACAACAAATGGGAGGTGGGGTGGGGGTGCCAATAATTTACCAACAAAACACAATTTCATAACATCGATTTCAAAAAGCTTTGTTTGACCTTTAAATTAGAAAATAAACTCTGGCAAGGACAATGAAGGGATATTGTGCAAAAAGTTTAAAAAGTTGTATCGTCTAACGTCTTGTATCAAAAGCGTAAGACAAGTGACGTCATCTACAACAAGTTTAGACCAAATAATGTCAGACACCAAAATGGTAAACCCAGTGACGTCATAAAACACGTAAACACAATTGACGTATGGAAATCCAATATGGCGGCTCATTGACGTCTCGTGCCGGAAGTGTGACGACACGGCGCCATAGATGGCGGCTCATTGACGTCTCGTGCCGGAAGTGTAACGACACGGCGCCATAGATTTTAAGTGTTCATTGAGTGACGTCATGGATTCAGTGCGTCACAAAAGTGACAATATATTTATTAGATTCTCAAATCGTATTTTAAAACAACGTGTTCTACCTCTAACAGAGCTTTAAAAGATCATTAGAAGATGAACGATAATAAATAATCCAGCTGCCGGTGCTTCCTGCGATTTGGTTAATTCTCTTCCGGTACACTATTTCCGTGGGGAAAAAAAGTTTGAGAACCACCGACGTCATTTTGATAATCTATTGCTTCAGATTCTAATTAGGGGCGTAGCTCGGGTCATTGTTGGGGTTCGTCCCTCGCACGCCATCGGTTGGAATAGGGTCAAGCCGCCTGTGACGGGCCTAGCATTCCACAAACATTTCTCTGCAGTTGGCCGAAATATTCCGCACCTGAATATAAGGGGGAAAACACTTTCACCCGGGGCTGACCTCCCTCCTCCACACCCCACTTCATACGCCGCTGATTCCTATGCACCGCTCAAACATGATTCATCCAACAATTTTTGTTCGTAAAGCTAAAATTCTCAATGCTGGGCAGAGTGGGTTATTTTCCTGGGGGGTCTGGAATATAAAACCCACTTCGGAAGCTGCTCTACAAATGACATTCTCTTTTCTTTTTTGTTTCTTTCTTCTTTCTTAAATCAATTTTGAAAGGTCATTTTGACCTCTGGATTCTTTCTCCAACCTTACGGGTATTTAAAGGAACTGGCAGTGGGTCCGGTGGGGCTATTTTAGTACAGTGGTTGCCGTCTGTTCTCTCCGGACAGAGTAAAGGGTGGGGGGGGGGTAAACGTGGCATTTAGATAGGGGGAGAACTGTCCTTCGTTACAACGTCGGGTGGGGCAGGTGTCATGGTTTTAGGGGGGGGGGGCAAGTGAACACTACTCAGGTTTGAGATAATGTCACACCAGGGGCGAATATGAGAGAGGCGCAAGAAAGGGGGATAAGAGAACAGAACTCAGGTTCGAGATAATGTCATGCCAAGGGCGGAATATGGGAGAGGGGCATGGATGAGGGACAAGAGAACAGAACTCAAGTTCCAGATGAGGATACAGCAGGGATAGGAGAGGGGGAGGGATGTGTGGGGTGCGAGGTGCGGGGGCGTGCTGGTTTTCAACTTAATACAAGATGACTTAGAAGAGCGGGGTTACTGAGTGCATGATAAGGTAAACCTCGGTAAGGGGGTAGTCTGGGGTGGGTTAGGCTGGGGTGGGTTAGGCTGTGGTGGGTTAGTCTGGGGTGGGTAGGTTTGGGTGGCGTGGGTAGGGGTGATGTAAGGTGGGGTGGGAATTGAGAAGAGTTCATTTCAGAATAGTTGTGGTGTAGTTTGCTACTAAAGCAGGCCTGCACAACTCAAAATGTAAGGCGGCCGTAATACTTTATGAAAAACTTGTGCGGGCCGAAAGATAATAGGGCAGGGGCGAAAGCTATTAAGAAAATAATATAATAAAGTATATTTCGTTGCTTCGTGGGCCGCTAAGTGGGTGCTGGCGGTCCGCATGTGGCCCGGCCCGCGGGCCTTATGTTGTGCAGGCCTGTTGTAAGGAATTAAGCAAATTACGTGGGCACGAATCACGTGGTCGTGAGGCAAAGATCATGGGAGTCGCTAACTGGTAAATTAGGTCAGAGACGATACAATTGTAATAACGATGTTTGAACCCATGGCATATGCGATATTAACATTTTGTTTACAGAACACACCAGCCAGCATTCATTCCTTTTGTACACACCAGCCAGCATTCATTCCTTTTGTACACACCAGCCAGCATTCATTCCTTCTGTACACACCAGCCATCATTCATTCCTTTTGTACATACCAGCCAGCATTCATTCCTTTTGTACACACCAGCCAGCATTCTTTCCTTTTGTACACACCAGGCAGCATTCATTCCTTTTGTACACACCAGCCATCATTCATTCCTTTTGTACACACCAGCCATCATTTATTCCTTTTGTACACACCAGCCAGCATTCATTTCTTTTGTACACACCAGCCAACATTCATTCCTTCTGTACACACCAGCCAGCATTTATTCCTTTTGTACACACCAGCCAGCATTCATTCCTTTTGTACACACCAGCCATCATTCATTCCTTTTGTACACACCAGCCAGCATTCATTCCTTTTGTACACACCAGCCAGCATTCATTCCTTTTGTAGCATTATGTGTCGAGTCAGTGGTTCTCAACCTATAAAAAAATGTAAACATTTAAAGATTTAGTTAGCTGCTGACATCTACTGATAGAATTATAGCTGTGTGTGTGTGTGTAGCTGTAGTGTAATGACTAATGCAGTAACCAGTGTAGCATTTAGCTGTTTTTAGCTGTTGTTAGTTGTTTTAAGATTTTGTTAGCTGTTGGCAGCTGTTGTTAGCTGTTGGCAGCTGTTGGTAGCTGCCTTTTCAGTCATTCATTTAATATTAAAATAAGTTCATTTAGGAAATGACACTCCCCTCCTCCTCCTCCGCCCATTCCCCCCATACCAAACTCACCTCCACCCCTTTGCCTCCCCTCCACCACTCCGCCACCCAACCTTTGTCATCCCCCCCCCCACACTTTTTTTTCGAACTCACAATACTCTCCACTCATCTATCAATCTCTACTCCATACTTTAAAAAAAAAAAAAAAATTTAAAGTAATAAAAAATAAGAAAAAAAATTGCCGTACCATTAAATCCTATTGACTAATTTGAGTACATCTCTGGCCAATAGGAAAGCTTGATTTCTGTCATGTGCCATGACCACATCTCGACTATTGATTGGTTGAGTGGAATGGTCTAAAATTAGCGACCTAACACAGCACCATTAGTTCCTCTTTTATTTGCTTGTCTTTAGTGGCTACCGCGATGTCCCACTTGAGAATTTTGTTTATTGGTAGGCTGGCATGACCAAATAGAGCCATCTAACGATCGTCTGTCTATAGATGTAGGCTGGCATGACAACAAATAGCGCCATCTAACGATCGTCTGTCTATAGATGTAGGCTGGCATGACAACAAATAGCGCCATCTAACGGTCGTCTAACTATACAAATCAAATATATTATTATAATTTGATTTCAAAATGTTTTCCCACAGATAAATAATTGTCAAAAATATGTTTTCCTTGTGGTGATGGTAGTGATGTTTGGTGATGGTAGTGATGTTTGGTGATGGTAGTGATGTTTGGTGATGGTAGTGATGTTTGTTGATGGTAGTGATGTTTGGTGATGGTAGTGATGTTTGGTGATGGTAGTGATGTTTGGTGATGGTAGTGATGTTTGGTGATGGTAGTGATGTTTGGTGATGGCCAGTGATGTTTGGTGATGGCCAGTGATCTTTGGTGATGGCCAGTGATGTTTGGTGATGGCCAGTGATGTTTGGTGATGGCCAGTGATGTTTGGTGATGGCCAGTTATGTTTGGTGATGGCCAGTGATGTTTGGTGATGGCCAGTGATGTTTGGTGATGGCCAGTGATGTTTGGTGATATAGTGATGTATGGTGATGGTAGTGATGTTTGTTGATGGCCAGTTATGTTTGGTGATGGCCAGTGATGTTTGGTGATGGCCAATGATGTTTGGTGATGGTCAATGATGTTTGGTGATGGCCAGTGATGTTTGGTGATGGCCAATGATGTTTGGTGATGGCCAGTTATGTTTGGTGATGGTAGGTGATGTTTGGTGATGGCCAATGATGTTTGGTGATGGCCAGTGATGTTTGGTGATGGTAGTGATGTTTGGTGAAGGCCAGTGATTTTTGGTGATGGCCAATGATGTTTGGTGATGGCCAGTGATGTTTGGTGATGGCCAGTGATGTTTGGTGATGGCCAGTGATGTTTGGTGATGTAGTGATGTTTGGTGATGGTAGTGATGTTTGGTGATGGTAGTGATAGTTGGTGATGGTAGTGATGTTTGGTGATGGTAGTGATGTTTAGTGATGGTAGTGATGTTTGGTGATGGCCAGTGATGTTTGGTGATGGTAGTGATGTTTGGTGATGGCCAGTGATGTTTGTTGATGGCCAATGATGTTTGATGATGGCCAATGATGTTTGATGATGGCCAGTGATGTTTGGTGATGGTAGTGATGTTTGGTGATGGTAGTGATGGCTATTGATAGGTGGTGACATCTTTTTCTGGCTGGGAGATGGGTTGTGATAACTTGTTTTGACTTGTGATGGCTGATAATAGGTGGTGATGATTAAAGGATATTTGATATTGTGTTTCTTTTCTATGCTATGGTGGAGAATCATGAACCGTGTCTGGGGATTTAATAAATTCTATAACAATGTATATTTTACAGTGCTTCCCAAACTGTGTGCGTAGTAGCTCTGGAAAACAGTTACAACCACACTGTCTCGCGTCAAAATTGGAGAGTACACTTAAAAAAAATATTATAACAATAATTATTGTATTTGTATATATTTTTTTTTTTAAATAAAAAAAATTCATGATCACGAGAAAGGACGCGATCTCTAGCAGACGTGGGACAAACAATAAGCAGAAAAATTATTTTCTGAATCTCCCCAAATTACTACCAGATGGTGCTTTGTGACAGGTAAACAAATAAATAAAACACTTATTTATTTGTTTACCTAAACTTTGGACTAGTTTTAAGAAAAAAAATATTGTTTAATTCTCAGTGCACTTGCTAGAGTTTGACTTGGGGCGCTTCGGGAAACTGGATCAAGCAAGGGCGCCGAGGTTTCATTTAAATTCTATTTATATATTAGAATTGCACTATTTTTAAAAATTAAAGTTCTGTTATAAAGTAAATGACACAAAGTTACATCACATTCCTTCTTTTATAGTAGAGCGGCGCTAGGTTTCATTAAGACACTGACTCGGGTCACCAAGGGCTATTCATGAAACTTGGCATAATGAGACACTGACTCGCGTCATCGAGTGTTTTTAATCAAACCTTGCATACTGGGAAAATGACTCGCGTCACCTAGGGCTAAAAATAAATGCTGACATATTTAGCTTTCGTTGATCAATTCATTTTAATTAAAAGTCAACCAGAGGGGGTTTCAGAGTTGGAAGGGTACATGAAGCCAGGGTCATGGAAATGGGGGGTTGGGCGAAGGGTGCCGTTTTCAGGGGGGCGCTAAAATAGTTATTTGTCTTCCAAGGTATTTGTTTTAAAAACATTCTAAGAAAGAGGGCGTCTGAATTTAGGGCTTTGTCCAAGTGCAAGTTTTGCTTGCTACCACCCACCCTGCAACCTATTTGACCCAATCTACTTGAAAGTTTAAAAAAAAAGAGTAATTTAACATATGTTTTAAAATACATTGCTGACCACCCTTCGCTTGCACATTTGTTGCCTACCTGTCAGTTATTGTTGAATCTGCCTCTGGCTATTAAAGTGACCATAAACAAAACCCCAGCGCAGTAAATCCTCGGCCCTACACTGCATGATTTCTGGGTCATGCTGGCACTCGGTATATAATGAAGTACTTCCAGGTCAGCCGTCACGTGACAGAAGCCACTCACTCGACCTCTTCTAAATCCTTTTACTTTACTACCCCAGCTTGTCCCCGGGAAGAGTGACGTGACCTCTGACTTTCTCACGAGAACTCTCGAACCGATTGATTTCCCCAGTACCGACGAGTGTTCGAGATGTTAAAACACATTGAAAAGCGTATCATGCTGAAGGCGTGGATGGTTGGGGGGGGGGGGGTGGGGGTTCTTCATATTCAGTAATATAAGGATGCCAAATCATCGACTAGAACACCTCTACCTCTCCTTCCTTCACTCTCTCCGTCCCCTCCCCTCTCATGCTTTCGTATTTGAACAATAAAGTAAACCTAATTTCTCAAGAAAAATGTGTGTATATTTACTGTATACTTTTTATGGGGGAGGGGGAGAGACGAGGTAATAGAGACGAATTTCAGGCTTTTCACCATTGTCAGATTCTGTTTAGATGCACCCCCAGGCTTGTCACCAGGCCCAGCTTAGCTACACCCCCTCTTCGAATTCCTTCACCAACTGATCCGCCGTTGCTCATTCAGATCTCGGACTGCGAATTGTGCAATTTCGAGGCTCTATCGAGGGTTGACATCTTCAAAGCAAAGCCATTTATTTCTGACTTGGCCGGTCTTCTCATCTGTACTGGATTTAGAAGCTCTTGACTCATGAACTCAAACAACAAGGTATGTAGAGCTGGTAGTCACGTGGTACAAGTCATGTGGTTGCAGTCGTGTTATAAAATCATGTAGTGTGACTTAAAATATTGTTTGGAGTCATTACTTCGGAGTTATATCATAGTCATACCTTTGGAGTCAACAGGTTGGAGTCATATCCATACAGTCATGTGGTTGCAGTCAAGCATAAAGAATGACGCAGTCATATAAATGGAGTCGAAAACAACATGCAAAAGTCTAGTATAAGGAGTTCAGCTTGTATTGTTTCAGGAACAAGTTGCTAAAAATAAAATTTTAAAAAATCTTTCAAAAAAAGAAAATCAAAATCTTGTAATATGATATATCGGGACGTCATTCATCTATTAATTTTTTCCCAAACATTTTTTCCCCATAATGTAAAAGCCATGTTCCTTAATCCGCATCCACACACGACTGTAATCCACCAGAAATTGCATCATTAAAGTATTCTATTTTTGTTAACAAACATTTCCACGGAATAGTCGATACGTTGTGTCACCCTCGCGCTGAAGCTCAAAAAATGATCCATCCTTCTCGCAACCCAAAACATCCTGCCTCGCAGAGACCCCCCAAATATCCTTGATGACAAAACTGTCTTAAACGAGTGCTCCATAATTAATGATGTTGTCGATGTCCGTGTGACTGCCAGGCAACGTCGCTCCGTAATTTACTCTAGGGGCCAGTTATTTTGTCCATGGAAGCCAAGGATCACCACTGCGAGCGTTTTGTCACCGCTTCTTTAGTTGACAGCGTTGACAGCAATGGCGTGTCTTTTGGTGTCTTTTTATGATGTTCATTGGTTGATAGTATCTGTGTCTTTTTTAATGACATGGTTATTTTCAAATGTGGTATGTTACTTTCTGCGAGGCCAACATAATTAATTGTGAGTCTTACTTTTTGCCTTACGTTTCCTGTTGCCTAAGTGAGATGGTCTGTTGTATGTTGTCTGTCCTCCATTATCTGTGTGAGGTAGACTATTTGCTTTTGTTGTATGTTGTCTTTGGTCTGAATTCTGCATTCTGTTTTATGACAGAGTCATGTAAGCATCACGGCCCAAGTCACTCGGACCACTTTCTTGTGATGATGTCACGATGACCCCTTGAGATGATCCGATTTCCGAAAGGTCGCCGAGAGCTGAAATCCCCACAGTCTTTGATAAAAATGTTTGCTCGTCACCATCTCGTGTCTTTTAGTTTCGTTTGTGCTGAAGCTGGTGAGTGCTGTCAATGACGTCACGAGAGCTGATGCCGTTACGTGAGCCTTTATGTTGACACTTGTGACATGATAAAAGAAAATAAGTGAATAGTCTCTCCCACCACACACAGACACACACAGACACGCACAAACAAACACACACAAACACAAACACACGCTTTGTTTCACTCACATCTTCCACGCCAAGTGCAAACTAACAATTAATCCCAAAGAATGTGTGGATCTCAAGTTGTACTTAACCGGTACATGTTGTGGTCCTCAATCAGGATCGCCAACCCACACAAAAAAAAAAGAACCATAATGTACTCACAAATATTTGAAATGTTCTGCAGGAACTACAAAACTAAAAAACATATTTTAAACAAAAATATCCGTACGATAATGTTTTTATTAATATCAAATGTCCACATATGAAATGTCCACAGAACTCATTTTTATAACCACGAGGAATGAACCTATTTTATAGCATTCTCATGAGTATTGAATTGCTCTAGATCATGATCACAAAAGTTTAGATCATGATCACAAAAGTTTAGATCATGATCGCAAAAGTTTAGATCATGATCACAAAAGTTTGGAGAGGTACGGGGCCAAGGTGCTTTTATCTAGCTGTTTGGAGAGGTACGGGGCCAAGGTGCTTTTATCTAGCTGTTTGGGGAAGTGCGGGGCCAAGGTGCTTTTATCTAGCTGTTTGGGGAGGTACGGGGCCAAGGTGCTTTTATCTAGCTGTTTTGGGAGGTACGGGGCCACGGTGCTTTTATCTAGCTGTTTGGGGAGGTACGGGGCCAAGGTACTTTTATCTAGCTGTTTAGGGAGGTGCGGGGCAAAGTTGTTTTTTTCTTCATATGTTTGATGTCAAATTTCAAGACTTGTGACCTGACAAGTAATTTAAAGATAGGTAACTCTCTATTTGACGTTTTAACTTGGTCTTCCCTTGGCATAGATTTCTGCAGATTCCCCATGAAAGTGGTCCTTAACCGTTACTCCCCCGAGCCCTATTGATTCTATTTGCTCTTCGGAAGGGCTCCGCCGCCGCTCCAGGAAACTTTTCAACATGTGTAAGACATATGTTAAAACTAAGGTCTCTCTATAGAGATTGGCTGTAAAAATGGCTCCGCGAATATAAAATATTTGGGGAACCACTGGCCTATGGTGTAAAGGGCTTGTCTTAATGGCGCAAATCTATTAATAGAACTACTGTAATCATCCGGGTACTCGGGTCGGACAAAATTTAAGCACTGCTCTGTACTATTATGTTAGCGAAGAAGCCCCTAACCTAAATCAAAACTTGTTTGCAACTAGATTTTGCGAAATATTTTAAACACATTTTTACTGCTATTTTGAGAAATGTAACTTCATTGCGCATACGGCACATGTAACAGTAACTTCATTGCGTTTACTGCACATGTAACAGTAACTTCATTGCGTTTACGTCACATGTAACAGTAACTTCTTTGCGTTTACGGCACATGTAACAGTAAATTCATTGCGTTTACGGCACATGTAACAGTAACTTCATTGCGCATACGGCACATGTAACAGTAACTTCATTGCGCATACGGCACATGTAACAGTAACTTCATTGCGCATACTGCACATGTCACAGTAACTTCATTGCGCATACGGCACATGTAACAGTAACTTCATTGCGTTTACGGCACATGTAACAGTAACTTCATTGCGCATTTGGTACATGTAACAATAACTTCATTGCGTTTACGGCACATGTAACAGTAACTTCATTGCGCTTACGGCACATGTAACAGTAGCTTCATTGCGTTTACGGCACATGTAACAGTGACATCATTGCGCGTAGGACACATGTAACAGTGACATCAATGCGCGTACGGCACATTTAGCACTGACTCTAGAGACAAGGATCGTCTGAGCGATATGCTAAAACATTCCTTTCTATCTAATCGCAC
This sequence comes from Omphiscola glabra, assembly GCA_964017045.1. Taxonomy (NCBI): domain Eukaryota; kingdom Metazoa; phylum Mollusca; class Gastropoda; family Lymnaeidae; genus Omphiscola; species Omphiscola glabra. The sequence goes on from OZ024810.1 coordinate 562,262, forward strand.
TATATCCACCCGTGTCGGGGACAAGGTTTCGGACATACATGCACCCGAAGATTGACTCCCACAAGGGTCGGCCTTGAGCTGCACCCTGTTCCTGGCGTACGTGCACAACCTGCAGTCACTCTTGGTAACAAAGAACACAATGTTCGCAGATGATTTGGCAATTTGGAGCTCGGGTGAATCCATCCAGCAGTTGCAGGGCAGCTGTGAAATGATCTCACACAGATACAAGATAATGCCCGGAAATGGAGATTGGTGGTAAATGGCTACGACGCATTCATACAGTACCCAAAGGAATACCTCCAACTGAGGAGGTTTCATGCCCAAGCGGCACGAATAGCACTGCAACTGAAGCAGAAATCGAAGCCATACTAATGGGCCTGAAACAAGTACGTCGTAGATTAGCCAGACGTAAAACACTTCCATCTATTGTAATGTTCACCGATTCACAATGTGCTCTCGAAATTGTGAAGAGGTGCTCTCTGAACACGAAAATGGAAAATGGCAAACGCAATTTTAGAGCTCGTACGTGGAGACATACGGTCTCACGAAGGCAAAGTGACCCTTCAATGGATCCCACTTAGAGCTGACTTCCTTGCGAGGCAAGGCTCTTCCCTGCCTAAACCTAACCGACAAATGACACAAATGGGGGTCAAGGCCTGGATCGAGGACCTCTACCATGAGGAATGGATTAAAGAATGGGAACAGGGGACCACTGCCCGTAAACTTTACAGGAGCATGCCCAAAACTAACTGCAAGGGCGATCAGTGGTGGTGTCTTAAACGCCACCAGCAGAACCTCATCACACAGATGAGGGCATAGCATTGCCCTACACGTAGCTATCTGAACAGGTTGCACCCACTGCAGGACCCGAGCTGCCGTCATTGTGGACAGGCACCGGAGACGGTCGAGCACCTACTAGCCGAGTGCTCGACTCTAGCGACTGGTATGACAGGTTCCTCCCAGCCAACCATGTCAAGAGTCTGATTTACTGGACTGCCCAGCAGATGAGGCATGCCTGTAACATACTTGCCTCGGCCATTAAGAGCAATAGCTCGGTTCCATAGAGTGAATGTAATATTTCAATATGCTAAAACACACTATTAGCTGCCATGTTTTAAGAAATATTTTTCCGACATTCTAAAAATAGTAACGCTATGAAGTTGTCCGGTCTGAGAAATGACGAACCCTATTTTATTTATATCTTTGCACCCCACTCGCATTCCCCTATCATTGAAAAGATTTGAAAGAGTCACTCCTACTCGCATTCCCCAAAAAACCCACCTGGTACGCCAATAACACTTACCTCTGTCTTTGAGACTATCTGACCATTCAGGGCAGGCCTTAGGCCACTGCAACCTATGCGGCCGCAGTTGGCCCCGCACTTTCATAGGCCCCGCCCCGAAGTTATTCTCTAATACAAAATCGTAATTTTCACTCATTATCCTTATCCTCTACCCAGAATGGGCCCCACGCAATCCGTTTCGCATAGTGCCCCGCAATTGTTAGGTTCGGCCCTGCGACCATTGCTAACAACCACTGATCACACACGGACCTCAAGATTTTCCGACTATTGCTAACAACCACTGATCACACATGGACCTCAAAGCGAGGGCTCTATAATTAATGATGTTGACGTGGATGGTTAGTCTTGGTTAGACACATCCGATGTCACGTGATAGTGGATTGTGACATATACGTTACTTAATGTGATAGATGCAGTCTGTACCACGCTTTATCTCACTTTCACATGCAGGCAGTTGTAACACATTGGCGAAACCACAGTAACCAATAATTTCGGGAGGGGGTTTGGTGGGGGATTTCAAAATAGGAAAGTGACATCTAAATTATAACTACAAATAGAGCTTGTGTGTGTGTGTGTGTGTGTGTTTTGTGTGTTTGTGTTTGTGTGTGTGTGTGTCTTGTGTGTGTTTGTGTTTGTGTGTGTGTTTTGTGTGTGTGTGTGTGTTTTGTGTGTGTGTGAAGCGTTCAATTGAAGCAAATGGTATCAAATAAATGGAACATTAGACAGGTTGTATCAAAGAAAGAAGAATTGTAATAATGTGAAATAGTTAAGTTGTATCAAAGAAAGACTAAACATGATAAGTTGTATCAAAGATAGATTGGAAAAGATCAGCTGTATCAAAGATTGTTTGGTCAAGATAACTTGTATCAAAGTTGGATGGACAAGATAAGTTGTATCAAAGATATATTGAACATGATAAGTTGTATCAAAGATAGATTGGACATGATAAGGTGTATCAAAGAAATACTTTACATGATAAGTTGTATCAAAGATAGATTGGACAAGATACGTTGTATCAAAGATAGCCTTAACATGATAAGTTGTATCAAAGATAAATTGAACAAGATAGTTGTATCAAATATATATTGAACAATATAAGTTATATCAAAGATAGATTGAACAAGATAAGTTGTATCAAAGATAGATTGGACATAATAAGTTGTATCAAAGAGAGATTGGACAAGATACGTTGTATCAAAGATAGATGTAACATGATAACTTATATCAAAGAAAGACTAAACATGATATATTGTATCAAATATATATTGAACATGATAAGTTGTAACAAAGAAAGATTAACCACGATAAGTTGTATCAAAAATAGATTGGACATGACAATTTGTATCAAAGATAGTTTGGACAAGATAAGTTGCATCAAACATATATTGGTCAAGATAAGTTGTATCAAAGATATATTGAATATGATAAGTTGTATCTAATATTATAGATTGAACAAGATAAGTTGTATCAAAGAAAGACTAACCATGATAAGATGTATCAAAGATAGATTGGACATGACACGTTGTATCAAATATAGATTGGACAAGATAAGTTGTATCATAAATATATTGGACAAGATACGTTGTATCAAAGATAGATTGGACATGATAACTTGTATCAAACATAGCTCGACAAGATAAATTGTATCAAAATGAATTTGATAAGAAACGTTGTATCAAAGATATATTGAACATGATAAGTTGTATCAAACATATGTTGGACAAAATGAGTTGTATCAAAGATAGATTAAACAAGATAACTTTTATCAAAGATAGATTGGACAAGATACGTTGTATGAAATATAAATTAAACATGATAAATTATATCAAATATAGATTGGACAAGATAAGTTAAATCAAAGATAGATTGAACAAGATAAGTTGTATCAAAGATATATTGGACAAGATAGTTGTATCAAAGATATATTGGACAAGATAAGTTGTATCAAAGATAAATTTAGATTGGAGAAGATAAGTTGTATCAAAGATATATTGGACAAGATAAGGTGTATCAAAGATAGATTGGACAAGATAAGTTGTGGCACAGGACACGAAGATTCGGTTAGTAGCACAAACGATTGTCCGGTTTATAATTAAAAGGGAGTTAATCTCAAGAACCCGTTTGAGAGCAAAGCACATTATGAACTCTCTTGGGACTCGTGTTTACCATTTAAATGTAACCACCCCCACTGCGACTCACGGCGCGTAAACAAACTCTCGCGAGTATTTACGTTATCCACAAATACATCCGGGGATGGCCATCGCACGAGCAGTTGACAGTTTCCGAATTTCAAGTTGGTTACGCGAGTTCTTATTTCAGTCACCCGAGCTTCAAGTCGAGGGCTAGGTAATCTTATGATCTTTCTAAAGTTGAGGAATCTATCAAAAGAAATTTATAGTTTTTGAAAATTAAATACCGAACAATTTGAAAGTCTCGGTTATCATAAATCCTTCCCCGGGATTTTAACGCATCCGTTTTAGTCCAGTATTTTAACGCATCCGTTTTAGTCCGGTATTTTCGAGAGTCGGGATCTCGGTTTGCGACTCTTGGTCTCAAGGCTAAAAATAAACATGGCTGTCATTTGTCAGTCATTTGTTTAAGTTAAACTTTTAAAAGACCCGATAATTGGGTGACCCTGCCGTCGTTCACCTGTCCTTAATCTTACCTCTCATGGCCTCGTCTTTTGTTTATGAGCTTTGATGAGGTCATATGAGCTGTGTTGTGATGAGGTCATATGAGCTGAGTTGTGATGAGGTCATATGAGCTGTGTTGTGATGAGGTCATATGAGCTGTGTTGTGATGAGGTCATATGTGCTGTGTTGTGATGAATTCATGTGACATGTGTTGTGATGAGATCATATGACCTGTGTTGTGATGAGATCATATGACCTGTGTTGTGATTAGGTCATATGACCTGTGTTGTGATGAGTTAATAATAATAATAATGAAGTTTATTTGAGAAATTTGAGAAATCACGCTTCATTCCCAAAGGCTCGAAGCGCGTTACAAGGTTCGATGTTCGAGAGGCATCACTGCTGCATCTGAATTCAGAGTTGCCTTCTCTTAGATGAGTTGCCGTCCAAGGTTAACGAGTCCCATCCACCCGGGAGTTGCCGGAATGTTTCATTGTATCAATGTTATCCGCCTATCGGGACTCCATCGCCGGGTTTGAATTCAGAGTTTCCTTCTCTTAGATGAGTTGCCGTCCAAGGTTAACGAGTCCCATCCACCCGGGGTACTGGTGGTGTGTTTGCTTGACTGGGCTTTGGCGGGGATTGAACTCCAGACCATCAACTTGAGATTTTGCTCAGTTTAGACCACTCGGCCACCCAGCACCCGTTCATATGAGATAATCGGGAATTTTTTCCTGAAAGATCTTTGACCATCAGAGACTTAATTGGTCACCAGGGACAGAAACCAGGACATGGGCGATTTAAAAAATATCTAAATATATATATAACGTCGATATCAGGGTCAAGGGCGGGTCAAAAGTTAATTTTAAACATAACCTAAATTTGTAATGTGTTCAATTGTTCTTCCCTACCTCCGGGTGGTTGCCGTGGTAACGGAGCTCTAGAAGTTAGCACTAAGGGATACTACAATAGTCGAGCATTCAAATGGCAACTGTTTTCAATATGATTAAAACACTGGTACAGCCAAGTATCTGAACCTGAAAGACATTATCAAGACAAATTAAGACATTTTAAAGACATCCGATTGTGAGTTTTTTTATTTCATAGAAATTGTTGGTAAAAATGCCAAATAGAAATAGCTGAAATGTCGGGTTATCTTGAAGGCGTATGTGTGTGTGGGGGTGGGGAGGCGAATAACACGGTGTGGGGTAAAAGTGAATTTGGGGACGGTGTAGGAAGGAATGTGTGGGGGAAAGTTGGGTTAGCGTATGTGTGGAGAGGAATGTGTGGGTAAAAGTGGGTTGAGGGTTGGTGGGCAGTGAAGGTGTGGGGGAGGGAAAAGTGGAAATGTGGAAATACAAGTAATCAGAAAGGGACATAATCGGAAAGGGACATAATCATACAAATAACTTCTCGGCAACTTCAGAAGCATTGGGAACATGTCCCTATGGGCTCTGTCGAAGGAGTCAACTCCCAGCTGGCCAGACAGGCACGATGGAAGATCTCAAAATGACAGAACGACAAATAACTTTGACTGATTACATTTGACACAAACCTCAGAGATAGGTCGAAGGTCACCTTTAAAAAAAATTAATCACAAGAAAGAGGGAAAAATATCTTTCCCCGGATCCAATCATATATGACGTCACGCCTCCTGCTCGTGGAATAAAAGGGATACCAATGGCGACGCCGTTCAGCGCGTGACATAACAGTGGAATGAAACGGATACCAATGGTGACCCCGTTCACCGCATGACTTAACAGTCGTGTAACTTCCTTTACTTCACGGTATATATGACTTCCCATGGATCTGGCGACTTACTTCCCCTCATCTCCTATAACTATTCAAAGCTCTGTTGGTGTAAATTGCAGTGTGGAGTAGAGTGAGTGTGGGGGGAATTGGGGTGGGGGCTCAATAACACATTACAGGTAAAAAAAACAACACTCACACATTTTAGCTCCCTTACACAGCCCCCCCCCCCCCCCATTATCCCACACAACGTCAGCCGTTGCGTTTCCAACAACGCCCCACACATCAACACGCACAGCAACACACACAAAGTTGACCATTACTGTTAAACTACGGGTTCTAACCTCTTTTTATTCTTCAGCGCCCCCCCCCCCCCGCTGTCCCCTACTCTCCTCAGTCAGAATTTTTTTCGTGTCCCAGCACCGCCCTGACTCTGCCTCCCGCGTCCGAGGGGGTGCGAACACTCCTGGTCAAGAACATCCCTGGTCAAGAAACCCAGAAGTAAAGGTGTATCTAAATCTAAGACAAAGCCAAAGAAATCAAAGAAACAAAATGGGAATTTGTATATTAACACTATCATGGCCCCTATCTTAGCGGCCAACTTATTCAATAATTAGAACCCTTGCTTTGGTGCATGGATCAAGGGGAAATAACTCAGGTCGTTATTTTGTTTCTCCTCCTGTGGTTTGAAATAAATTCCTGACACAGCACACGCCGGCGCGCCTTTGATCTGATTTTGAAAGAAATTAATTGATCAAAGTGGGTTTTTCAGTGTCCCACCAGACGTGAATCGTTATCAGACCCACCTCCAACGTCCCCCCACTACCACACCAGCAGTCCTTCAAATTCGCTCAACGCTCATACACTCACAGGTCATACACTCACAGGTCATACACTCATAGGTCATACACTCATAGGTCATACAGTCACAAGCCATACACTCACAGGTCATACACTCACAGCTAATACACTCACAGGTCATACACTAACAGGTTATACACTCACAGGTCATACACTCACAGGTCATACACTCACAGGTCATACACTCACAGGTCATACACTCACAGGTCATACACTCACAGCTCATACACTCACAAGTCATACACTCACAGGTCAAACACTCACAGGTCATACACTCACAGCTCATACACTCACAGGCCATACACTCACAGGCCATACACTCACAGGTCATACACTCACAGGTCATACACTCACAGCTCATACACTCACAGGTCATACACTCACAGGTCATACACTCACAGGTCATACACTCACAGCTCATACACTCACAGCTCATACACTCACAGGTCATACACTCACAGGTCATACACTCACAGGTCATACACTCACAGGTCATACACTCACAGGTCATACACTCACAGGTCATACACTCACAGCCCATACACTCACAGGTCATACATTCACAGGTCATACACTCACAGCTCATACACTCACATGTCATACACTCACATGTCATACACTCACAGGTCATACGCTCACAGGTCATACACTCACAGGTCATACGCTCACAGGTCATACGCTCACAGGTCATACACTCACAGTTCATACACTCATAGCTCATACGCCCTGTTCTGGAAGTTTATAAACGCATTTCCTGGACCTAGTGCTCTTACACGCATTCCAGCATTTATATGGCTCTTACACGCATTCCAGCATTTATATGGCTCTTACACGCATTCCAGCATTTATATGGCTCTTACACGCATTCCAGCATTTATATCGCTCTTACACGCATTCCAGCATTTATATGGCTCTTACACGCATTCCAGCATTTATATCGCTCTTACACGCATTCCAGCATTTATATGGCTCTTACACGCATTCCAGCATTTATATAGCTCTTACACGCATTCCATAATTTATATGGCTCTTACACGCATTCCAGCATGTATATGGCTCTTACACGCATTCCAGCATTTATATGGCTCTTACACGCATTCCAGCATTTATATGCCTCTTACACGCATTCCAGCATTTATATGCCTCTTACACGCATTCCAGCATTTTAATGGGTCTTACACGCATTACATCATTTATGTGGGTCATACACGCAATTCCTGTAGCTTAAACACGCCATCCCCACATCATAAAAGCACCCCATATCCCTGTCGTCCCAAAATTACCCCCCAGGTTCATTAAGAACATACCCTGATTATCCTGTATGGGTTGTAAATCTTCCCTCCATCTGTCATATATCAACTCAACTACATCGGTCATATATCAACTCAACTACATCGGTCATATATCAACTCAACTACATCGGTCACATATCAACTCAACTACATCGGTCACATATCAACTCAACTACATCGGTCACATATCAACTCAACTACATCGGTCACATATCAACTCAACTACATGGGCCATATATCAACTCGCCTACATGGGCCATATACCAACTCACCTAAATTGGTCAAATATCAACTCGCCTAAATGGGCCATATACCAACTCACCTAAATTGGTCATATATCAACTCGCCTACATGGGCCATATATGAAGTCGCCTACATGGGCCATATACCAACTCACCTAAATTGGTCATATATCAACGCGCCTACATGGGCCATACATCAACTCGCCTACATGGGCCATATACCAACTCATCTACATCGGTCATATATCAAGTCACCTACTTCGGCCACACACTTATTTCCCCAGAGTAGTTCAGTAGAGATGCATAAGAATATCAAACAACTGGACTCATAACTTGACAAGACTCCTTCCCAATAACATATTCGTGACACAATGGTCACTGGAAATTACACGTAATCGATTCTTTATGCTGGTCGATACGATCGACTCCAACGAGGGGACTCGTTTTCCGACCACGATAATTATTTCTTTTTCTTTCGAGTTATCTAACCTTATTCCCTCTTTGCATCCATGGCAACACAAAATGACCGAGCTTTGACGAGAACGGAGTGGTAGATATTTATAGATTTCCAAAGAAAACCCCCTTGTGATTGCTATAATAGGTAGTTGTGGAATCGTGCGAGGTTTTTTGAAAAGGATAATAAGAGATTTGTTGTGTTGGGTGAAGAGACTGCTATTAAGTTGTTCAAAAGGAAATAGCTAAAGGGGAAACTACTTCTATTAATGACAAAATGAAACAACGGACGTGTCGGCAGAAAGTCTTCTTCGTCGAACAAAAACACGTGAACAAGATAACCTAAAATAACGTATCTGATGAGGAGGAGAGTTAGTAGAGAGTAAAATACAAATTAGTAAAACATAATTTTCCGGGGTGTAAGATGGTAAAATAGTTCTTGTGTGTATGATTGTTAAATAGGTGTTGGGGTGTATGATTGTAAAATAGGTGTTTTGGTGTATGATGGTAAAATAGTTGCTGGAGCGTATGATGGTAAAATAGTTGCTGTGGTGTATGATGGTAAAACAGTTGCTGGGGTGTATGATGGTAAAGTAGTTGCTGGGGTTTATGATGGTAAAATAGTGAAACACGTTCTAGTCGTGTAAGCCATTCAGTACTGTTTCTCTTGTTCTGTTCGTCGAAGAAGCCGTTTTGACGATACTTTCGTTGTGTTGTATGTTATTTTTATCTAGCTTATTATGCGGCTACATTGTAGTCTTCTCTTCATTGTCAGAAAACTCTGGGAAGCCAGGGGGCGGTCTAGACCAGTGTTTCTCAAATAGTGGTCCGTGGACCGGCGCCGATCCACGAGCCTTACGCTGCCGGCCCGCTAAATTTAAAATTGTGGGAAACTCTGACCTGGGCAACTGTTTGAACGACATGACGGGCAATAAAAGGGACATTCTTAAAAGAGACATTCTTAAAATGGACATTCTTAAAATGGACATTCTTAAAAGGACATTCTTAAAAGGGACATTCTTAAAAGAGACATTCTTAAAAGGGACATTCTTAAAAGGGATATACTTCAAAGGGAAAAGGGATATTCTAAAAAGAAATATTCTCCAGATACACTTTTTAGAGACATACTTAAAAGAGACATTCTTAAAAGGGACATTCTTGACAGAGACATACTTATTAGGGACATTCTTAAAAGGGACAATCTTAAAAGGGACAATCTTAAAAGGGACAATCTTAAAAGGGGCAATCTTAAAAGGGACATTCTTAAAGGGACAACCTTAAAATGGACATTCTTAAAAGGGACATTCTTAGGATTAAATTTTATTTATTAACCCAAAAAAAATTGTCTTGAAACATATTTTGAAAATATAATTGTAAAAAATAAATGTGAAAAAAAGTCATATGTAACTACTCTCATTGTACTAGCCATATGTAACTACCATAATTTTACTAGCCATATGTAACTACTCTCATTGTACTAGCCATATGTAACTACCATAATTTTACTAGTCAGATGTAACTACTCTCATCGTACTAGTCATATGCAACTAGCCTCATTCTGTACACGAGTCAGTGTCCCACCCACGAGTCAGTGCCCCACCAATGAGTCAGTGTCCCACCCACGAGTCAGTGTCCCCCCCACAAGTCATTGTTCTACTCACGAGTCAGTGCCCCACCCACGAGTCAGTGCCCCACCCACGAGTCAGTGTCCCACCCATTAGTCAGTGCCCCACCAACGAGTCAGTGCCCCACCCACGAGTCAGTGTACCACCCACGAGTCAGTGCCCCACCAACGAGTCAATGACCCACCCACGAGTCAGTGTCCCACTCACGAGTCAGTGTCCCGCCCACGAGTCAGTGTCCCACACACGAGTCAGTGTTCCGCCCACGCATCAGTGTCCCGCCCACGAGTCAGTGTCCCACCCACGAGTCAGTGTCCCACCCACGAGTCAGTGTCCCACCCACGAGTCAGTGTCCCACCCACGAGTCAGTGTCCCACCCACGAGTCAGTGTCCCACCCACGATTCAGTGTCCCGCCCACGAGTCAGTGTCCCGCCCACGAGTCAGTGTCCCGCCCACGAGTCAGTGTCCCACCCATTAGTCAGTGTCCCACGTGTAAGCTTTGTGATACAACTAAATTCATGTAAAAACAATTCTACGGCACTCTCCCTGTTGATCTAATTATAGCACTCACGTACAATGTCCACGGGTCAAAGTACGTGTGTACACATTTCGCTCAAGTAATAGCACTGCCCCTACCCCTCAATCCCCACAACTCCACCCCATCCCCTATCCTCCCACCCCGGGCGCCCCCAACCCTCTCAATGAGGCGACATTTGTAACTTCCCCACTCTCGGCTTGTTTTGAGCCCTACGCAAGACTACTAGTCTAGTCCGTCCACACCGCTACTCGTCCGTACGACAGCTACTCGTCCGTACAGATCGCTACTCGTCCGTACAGATCGCTACTCGTCCGTACAGATCGCTACTCGTCCGTACAGCAGTGAGTGATTTCTTCTACGATGGGGTCTGCGGCCTGCTCTCCACGCAACGCCTAAGCACGGGGAAGAGATTAGCAAGGTGGTCACCTGGCGTGGGAGGGGTGGACACTCCACATGTGGTTTGCTCACAAAAAAAAACAACAAAACGAAAAAAATGACAACACAAAAAAAAACAGCACAACAACACACACTTGGAGTTTACTACCAGAGGAGCAGACGACACGGGGATAGTTCCCACTGGTGTGTGATATATCATTGAAGCGTTTCCCCTGGAGATTATTCACTATGGTGTACTGTCACAATGGTGTACTGTGTACATGAACAGCTTGTTTTGTGAAAGACATTCTTAAGGAAAACAACGGGGATTAAAACAACCGATTTTGTAAGGTTGTTATCTTGAGTGCTAAATTGAAATGCTGTAATGAAGTGCTTTATTGAAGTGCTTTATTGAAGTGCTACATGGAAACGATATATTGAAGTGATATATTGCAGTGCTTTATGGAAGTACTTTATTGAAGTGGTATATGGAAGTGCTAAATGGAAATGCTTTATTAAAGTGGCATATGGAAGTGCTATATGTTGGGGACTAGATGACCAGGTGATTTTAGCAGGTATTTGTGTGTGATTTCCCTTGTTTCTTCTTGGATTTACTTCAGTGTCACAGACTCCACACAGGTGTGTTAAATGTGTGTTTGTCCACACAGGTGTGTTAAATGTGTAGCTGAAGTAATCGCTGTGCTGGGTTTGTTTATTTTTAAGATTTTCTATAACACGTGTATGTTGTGTGTGTGTGGGGGGGGGGGGGAGGGGGGTTAGTAGGATCTAAGGTTTTCTCATTTCTAGAGACAAATCAAGGGAGAACGGGGTTCTAGAGACAAATCAAGGGAGAACGGGGTTCTAGAGACAAATCAAGGGAGAATGGGATTCTAGAGACAAATCAAGGGAGAATGGGGTTCTAGAGACAAATAAAGGCAAAATGGGATTCTAGAGACAAATCAAGGGAGAACAGGGTTCTAGAGACAAATTAAGGGAGAACTGGATTGAAGTAATTCACATTCCTGGATCCCGTCATAAATGTAATTTAATTAAAATATATTATAAACTGAATATATACATATAAAATGAATAAATAAACTAAATATATATATATATATACTAGAATATATGACCCGATGTTATCGGGATTTTAATGGTACGTCCTTTGCGATTATTTCTACCTGCTATTACAAAAACTCATCACAATTCCTAACTTTAAAAAGAATTATCTATGTAATGAAATTTACGTTTCTAACTTCATTAAGTTTTGAGAAGTATTTAACTGCTTTGAATTATACGCCTACCAAACCCCCTTTGACGACCCTAAACTATATTTTTCCCCCTCTAAACATGACATTAAATGACCAAATCTAAATTATCACTAATTATATCATTATTGTAATTAAAGAAGTTAACTGAGAGGCGATTTATATATTTAGAGAAATATTTTATGTGTCATGTGTTTTTAAATTGTTATATGTTGAGCCTACCATTTTCAGGCCCTTAAACTACAATTTTTTTCCCTCCAAAATTGTTTTTAAAAAAACAGCTCTATATATGATATAAATATATTTTATATTAACGGGATTTGATATATTGATATCGTTTATCAAAATTTATTAAAACAAACAACTTTTGACTTATTTTTTTTAAATCGTTAAACAAATAATTCTTTTATCTAAAGAAGAACATCGAAACCGTTTAACGTCTATAAAAGAATTGAGTGTCTCTAAAAGAATTGAGTGTCTATAAAAGAATTGAGTGTCTTTAAACAAAAAATGTGTTAATCTCCATAAAAATGCACACCCACTTCACTTCTTGCAAAGTAAAAACAAAAATATATTTTGATGTTTTGAAAACAAAAATATTAACCCATCTCCATGTTTCAAAATTAAATATTCAAGTGTGTCAAATGATTGGGTTTTGATATTCAAGGTAATAATCATGTAAATGTACCCACGTTTTGTTCACGTCATTGATTTACTTAATTGTCAAACAAATGTTTATTGGTAAAAAGAAAATGTATCATCTCTTTTTTTTACAAATGTAATAACATAGGATTTAAATATATTGTCATCATTTAAGTACAAATGTACACATCCTATTTCCTACCTCCGATATGGATGTACCTGAGAAGGTTAATTATTTATCAAATTCATTCCTTTATTTTGAGACTTATCTTGTGCTGCCTTGGGCAAAATGAAAGTATCGACCGACCCCCCCCCGACACACTTTTCCCCAGATTTTGATAAAATTAATAACGTCTTCCGCCGGATTGTAGTCCCATCCAAACGTTATCATCCACCGGATTGTAGTCCCATCCATACGTTATCATCCACTGGATTGTAGTCCCATCCATACGTTATCATCTACGGGATTGTAGTCCCATCCATACGTTATCATCCTCCGGGTTGTAGTCCCATCCATACGTTATCATCCACCGGAATGTTGTAGTCCCATCCATATGTTATCATCCACCGGGTTGTAGTCCCATCCATACGTTAGCATCCGTTTTTTGCATTTCATGTAGTTTGTTCTTTTTTCAGTCAGCCATAAGTAGTATCTCAGTCAGCCATAAGTACTATCTCAGTCAGCCATAAGTAGTATCTCAGTCAGCAATAAGCACTATCTCAGTCAGCCATAAGTACTATCTCAGTCAGCCATAAGTACTATCTCAGTCAGCCATAAGTAGTTTCTCAGTCAGCCATAAGTACCATCTCAGTCAGCCATAAGTACTATCTCAGTCAGCCATAAGTACTATCTCAGTCAGCCATAAGTAGTATCTCAGTCAGCCATAAGTACTATCTCAGTCAGCCATAAGTACTATCTCAGTCAGCCATAAGTACTATCTCAGTCAGCCATAAGTACTATCTCAGTCAGCCATACATACTATCTCAGTCAGCCATAAGTACTATCTCAGTAAGCCATAAGTAATATAGCAGCCCTTCATAAGAACTATCTCACTCAACCGTTATTATTTCGTGTTTTCAGCAGAAATGAAGTTGTAATAAATATGTAGCAGTAAAAAAAAAGTTTAATATATGCATTACAATTATATATCTATGTACATATAAATCTGCATATATAACTATGCACATACAACTATGCACATACATATATGTACATATAATTGAAATGTTACAATAACATTATATATTTGAACTTTTTATAATATATGGGCTCCTGTGCCTATGATTTAATTAAACAGCATATTGGCTCCTATTCCTATGATTTAATTAAACAACATATTGGCTCCTATTCCTATGATTTATTTAAACAACATATTGGCTCCTATTCATATGCTTTATTTAAACAACATATTGGCTCCTATTCCTATGATTTATTTAAACAACATATTGGCTCCTATTCCTATGATTTATTTAAACAACATATTGGCTCCTATTCCTATGATTTATTTAAACAACATATTGGCTCCTATTCCTATGATTTAATTAAACAACATATTGGCTCCTATTCCTATGATTTATTTAAACAACATATTGGCTTCTTTGCAACTCAAATACGTACTTGATCCACTCGTCGACTGCGGGCGCACCGAATCATCGTGTAATGAAATTCATTTACAGAGCGCCCCCTGGCGGTATATTACCATGGTCTGACAGTATATTACCATGGTCTGACAGTAAGTTACCATGGTCTGAAAGTATGTTATCATGGTCTGACAATATGTTACCATGGTCTGACAGTATATTACCTTGGTCTGACAGTATATTACCATGGTCTGACAGTATGTTATCATGGTCTGACAGTATATTACCATGGTCTGACAGTATGTTATCATGGTCTAACAATATGTTACCATGGTCTGACAGTATATTACCATGGTCTGACAGTATATTATCATGGTCTGACAGTATGTTATCATGGTCTGACAGTATGTTACCATGGTCTGACAGTATGTTACCATGGTCTGACAGTATGTTATCATGGTCTGACAGTATGTTACCATGGTCTGACGTTATGTTACCATGGTCTGACGTTATGTTACCATGGTCTTACAGTATGTTACCATGGTCTGACAGTATGTTACCATGGTCTGACAGTATGTTACCATGGTCTGACAGTATGTTACCATGGTCTGACGTTATGTTACCATGGTCTGAGAGTATGTTACCATGGTCTGACAGTATGTTACCATGGTCTGACAATATGTTACAATGGTCTGACGTTATGTTACCATGGTCTGACAGTATGTTACCATTTGTCTGACATTATGTTATCATGGTCTGACAGTATGTTACCATTGTCTGACAGTATGTTAACATGGTCTGACAGTATGTTACATGGTCTGACGAGTGTGTTATCATGATCTGACAGTATGTTACCATTGTCTGACAGTATGTTATCATAGTCTGACAGTATGTTATCATGGTCTGACAGTATGTTACCATTGTCTGACAGTATGTTACCATGGTCTGACAGTATGTTATCATGGTCTGACAGTATGTTATCATGGTCTGACAGTATGTTACCATGGTCTGACAGTATGTTATCATGGTCTGAAAGTATGTTATCATGGTCTGACAGTATGTTACCATGGTCTGACAGTATTTTATCATGGTCTGACAGTATGTTACCATGGTCTGACAGTATGTTACCATGGTCTGACGTTATGTTACCATTGTCTGACAGTATGTTACCATGGTGTGACGTTATGTTACCATGGTCTGACAGTATGTTACCATGGTCTGACAGTATGTTACCACGGTCTGACAGTATGTTACCATGGTCGGACGTTATGTTATCTTTGTCTTTTCATATTCCCAGACCCGATAAGAAATATGTTAATCACTTTAAATTCTTGACGTTTCGATTTAAAATAGATTCACAACTTAAGAACTGCTGACCTAACGTAAAGCTCTTGAAGCTCTTAAAGATTACCTAAAATATTTATTTAAACAGAAAAATGAAAAGAGCCTACATTTACATGATAACTTTAATGGCTTCTTTTGGACTTGGTTCAAACCGGGATCACTCAAACCGGGATCACTCAAACCGGGATCAATCAAACCGGGATCACTCAAACCGGGATCACTCAAACCGGGATCACTCAAACCTGTACTACTCAACCGATTAAAAAAAAACCTTTAAATTTGATCATGAATAAAGTATTTTACCTAATTCATACATTTCATTTTACCTAATTCATACATTTCATTTTACCTAATTCATACATTTCATTTTACCTAATTCATACATTTCATTTTACCTAATTCATACAATTCATTTTACCTTATTCATACATTTCATTTTACCTAATTCATACATTTCATTTTACCTTATTCATGCATTTCATTTTACCTTATTCATACATTTCTCTTTACCTTATTCATACATTTCATTTTACCTTATTCATACATTTCATTTTACCTTATTCATACATTTCATTTTACCTTATTTATACATTTCATTTTACCTAATTCATTCATTTATGTCTGTTTATCCAAGTTACTCCAAAATTAAGCATAAAGTTTTAAATGTCGATACACCATAAATTTTACTATTTATAACTACAGGTCATACACTAAAGATATCCGAATACAGTGAGGTGTCTAACCACGAGCTTGATGGGTTCGACGAAGTGGTTCATGGTGTGAAAAGTTCTTTGAACGGGACGCTATTTCTAATTAGTGTTTTTTTAAGCAATAACAACGTCTTTTAAAAACTATGATCATGTGGAATACGAAATTAGCGAAGGAAGGGAAGATTCGAGTTTGTTGTCCGATCATTTCGTCTCTTGTGTCATTCGCCGTACGAGACGTATTTGTGTATAGATGGACGAGACCTCACTGTATATGTGTATAGATTGACGAGACCTCACTGTATATGTGTATAGATGGACGAGACCTCACTGTATATGTATATAAATGGACGAGACCTCACTGTATATTTGTATAGATGGACGAGACCTCACTGTATATGTGTATATATGGGCGAGACCTCACTGTATATGTGTATAGATTGACGCTACGAGACCTCACTGTATATTTGTATAGATGGACGTGACCTCACTGTATATGTGTATAGATTAACAGTTACGATATATTAATGTGTATGTGTAAAAGTGACGCTACGAGACCTCACTGTATATGTGTATAGATGGACGAGACCTCACTGTATATGTGTATAGAGTGACGTTACGAGACCTCACAGTATTTGTGTATAGATTGACGTTACGAGATCTCACTGTATATTTGTATAGATGGACGAGACCTCACTGTATTTGTGTATAGAGTGACCTTACGAGACCTCACTGTATATGTGTATAGAGTGACGTCATTCTCATACAAATCTTTAGATTAAAAATATTCGGATCTATGCGTTTTTAATAAATTGAGCCACACGACCTTATTTTACTCTTATCGATTTGTTTCGTTTGAGGATCGTTGAGAGGCGTATATCTTAAGGTCTAATCACTAGACAGAGCTGGAGCTTGGGGTCGGGGGGGGGGGGGGGCGGTGACTCGTACGTCCTTGGGCTCTTAACATTCCCTGGTACAGTTATATGAACAAGCACGTAACAATAGTTTTATTTCAAAGGGCCTCTGTTAGTAATCGCTCAATTTGAGAACCCCCGAAATACCTATGTAGTAAATAAAACAGTGACTCATCCATTGGGTCCGGTACTCCATTATTCATTGAATTCAACGTGGGACAGACTTGCGGTTTGATTAGCACCCTCGTGCAACCTCGACCTGGGATAACACTTTGAAAGCGTATGTATGAATATACAATAGTCACACGTGTCCGCCTCGAGGGTCCCCTCCAACTGTCTCTTAATGTTGCATACTCAAGAGAGGAGGAATCATAGCACATACTAAAAAGTGGGGGAAAATAGAAAAACTCACCCCGTGTCTGATACTGAGTGTGTTCTTTTTATGGAATATGGTAATGTCTGTAGGGAATATGGTGATGTCTGTAGGGAATATGAGGATGTTTGTAGGAATATGGTGATGTTTGTAGGGAATATGGGGACGTTTGTAGGGAATATGGTGATGTTTGTAGGGAATATGGTTATGTTTGTAGGGAATATGGTGATGTTTGTAGGGAATATGGTGATGTTTGTATAGAATATGTCGATGTTTGTAGGGAATATGGTGATGTTTGTAGGGAATATGGTGATGTTTGTAGGGAATATGGTGATGTTTTAATGAATATATTCCCAAAGAGATATTGAAAGTTAGGTTGTCCCAGCTCCCCTCCGATTGACAACTCAGTGAAGCACCCAGCATATGCACCAATGTGTGCACCACAGATATGCACCACAGAAATGCACCACACATATGCATCCAACAGAAATACCTCACATTAGCACCACATATGCACCACACAGATAAGCACCTCACTCTAGCAACACACATAAGCACCACATATGCACCACAAACATAAGCACCCCACTTTAGCACCACACATGATCGTAACATATGCACAACACATGCACCACACACATAATCACCTCACGTGAGCACCACACTTATGCACCACACACATAAGCATCTCACATTAGCACCACACATGAGCACCACATTTGCTCCACACATGAGCACCTCACTTGAGCACCACACATATGCACCACTCATATGCACCACACATCCACCACACACATAATCACCTCACATGCACCACACACATAAACACCTCACATGCACCACACACATAAGCACCTCATATGCACCACACACATAAGCACCTCACATGCACCACACACATAAGCACCTCACATGCACCACACACATAAGTACCTCACATGCACCACACACATAAGCACCTCACATGCACCACACACATAAGCACCTCACATGCACCACACACATAAGCATCTCACATTAGCACCACACATGAGCACCACATTTCCTCCACACATGAGCACCTCACTTGAGCACCACACATATGTACCACTCATATGCACCACACATCCACCACACACATAATCACCTCACATGCACCACACACATAAACACCTCACATGCACAAGACACATAATCACCTCATATGCACCACACACATAAGCACCTCACATGCACCACACACATAAGCACCTCACATGCACCACACACATAAGCATCTCACATTAGCACCACACATGAGCACCACATTTCCTCCACACATGAGCACCTCACTTGAGCACCACACATATGTACCACTCATATGCACCACACATCCACCACACACATAATCACCTCACATGCACCACACACATAAACACCTCACATGCACAAGACACATAAGCACCTCATATGCACCACACACATAAGCACCTCACATGCACCACACACATAAGCACCTCACATGCACCACACACATAAGCATCTCACATTAGCACCACACATGAGCACCACATTTCCTCCACACATGAGCACCTCACTTGAGCACCACACATATGTACCACTCATATGCACCACACATCCACCACACACATAATCACCTCACATGCACCACACACATAAACACCTCACATGCACAAGACACATAAGCACCTCATATGCACCACACACATAAGCCCCTCACATGCACCACACACATAAGCACCTCACATGCACCACACACATAAGCACCTCACATGCACCACACACATAAGCACCTCACATGCACCACACAGCTAAGCCCCTCACATGCACCACACACATAAGCACCTCACATGCACCACACACATAAGCACCTCACATGCACCACACACATAAGCACCTCACATGCACCACACACATAAGCACCTCACATGCACCACACACATAAGCACCTCACATGCACCACACAGCTAAGCCCCTCACATGCACCACACACATAAGCACCTCACATGCACCACACACATAAGTACCTCACATGCACCACACACATAAGCACCTCACATGCACCACACACATAAGCACCTCACATGCACCACACACATAAGCACCTCACATGCACCACACACATAAGCACCTCACATGCACCACACAGCTAAGCCCCTCACATGCACCACACACATAAGCACCTCACATGCACCACACACATAAGCACCTCACATGCACCACACACATAAGCACCTCACATGCACCACACACATAAGCACCTCACATGCACCACACAGCTAAGCCCCTCACATGCACCACACACATAAGCACCTCACATGCACCACACACATAAACACCTCACATGCACCACACACATAAGCACCTCACATGCACCACACACATAAGCACCTCACATGCACCACACACATAAGCACCTCACATGCACCACACAGCTAAGCCCCTCACATGCACCACACACATAAGCACCTCACATGCACCACACACATAAGTACCTCACATGCACCACACACATAAGCACCTCACATGCACCACACACATAAGCACCTCACATGCACCACACACATAAGCACCTCACATGCACCACACACATAAGCACCTCACATGCACCACACAGCTAAGCCCCTCACATGCACCACACACATAAGCCCCTCACATGCACCACACACATAAGCACCTCACATGCACCACACACATAAGTACCTCACATGCACCACACAGCTAAGCCCCTCACATGCACCACACACATAAGCCCCTCACATGCACCACACAGCTAAGCCCCTCACATGCACCACACACATAAGCACCTCACATGCACCACACACATAAGCACCTCACATGCACCACACAGCTAAGCCCCTCACATGCACCACACACATAAGCACCTCACATGCACCACACACATAAGCACCTCACATGCACCACACACATAAGCACCTCACATGCACCACACACATAAGCACCTCACATGCACCACACACATAAGCACCTCACATGCACCACACAGCTAAGCCCCTCACATGCACCACACACATAAGCACCTCACATGCACCACACACATAAGTACCTCACATGCACCACACACATAAGCACCTCTAATGCACCACACACATAAGCACCTCACATGCACCACACACATAAGCACCTCACATGCACCACACACATAAGCACCTCACATGCACCACACAGCTAAGCCCCTCACATGCCCCACACACATAAGCACCTCACATGCACCACACACATAAGCACCTCACATGCACCACACAGCTAAGCCCCTCACATGCACCACACACATAAGCACCTCACATGCACCACACACATAAGCACCTCACATGCACCACACAGCTAAGCCCCTCACATGCACCACACACATAAGCACCTCACATGCACCACACACATAAGCACCTCACATGCACCACACAGCTAAGCCCCTCACATGCACCACACACATAAGCACCTCACATGCACCACACACATATGCACCTCACATGCACCACACAGCTAAGCCCCTCACATGCACCACACACATAAGCCCCTAACATGCACCACACACATAAGCACCTCACATGTACCACACACATAAGTACCTCACATGCACCACACAGCTAAGCCCCTCACATGCACCACACACATAAGCCCCTCACATGCACCACACAGCTAAGCCCCTCACATGCACCACACACATAAGCACCTCACATGCACCACACACATAAGCACCTCACATGCACCACACAGCTAAGCCCCTCACATGCACCACACACATAAGCACCTCACATGCACCACACACATAAGCCCCTCACATGCACCACACAGCTAAGCCCCTCACATGCACCACACACATAAGCACCTCACATGCACCACACACATAAGCACCTCACATGCACCACACAGCTAAGCCCCTCACATGCACCACACACATAAGCACCTCACATGCACCACACACATAAGCACCTCACATGCACCACACACATAAGCACCTCACATGCACCACACACATAAGCACCTCACATGCACCACACACATAAGCACCTCACATGCACCACACAGCTAAGCCCCTCACATGCACCACACACATAAGCACCTCACATGCACCACACACATAAGCACCTCACATGCACCTCACAGCTAAGCCCCTCACATGCACCACACACATAAGCCCCTCACATGCACCACACACATAAGCACCTCACATGCACCACACACATAAGTACCTCACATGCACCACACAGCTAAGCCCCTCACATGCACCACACACATAAGCCCCTCACATGCACCACACAGCTAAGCCCCTCACATGCACCACACACATAAGCACCTCACATGCACCACACACATAAGCACCTCACATGCACCACACAGCTAAGCCCCTCACATGCACCACACACATAAGCACCTCACATGCACCACACACATAAGCACCTCACATGCACCACACACATAAGCACCTCACATGCACCACACACATAAGCACCTCACATGCACCACACACATAAGCACCTCACATGCACCACACAGCTAAGCCCCTCACATGCACCACACACATAAGCACCTCACATGCACCACACACATAAGTACCTCACATGCACCACACACATAAGCACCTCACATGCACCACACACATAAGCACCTCACATGCACCACACACATAAGCACCTCACATGCACCACACACATAAGCACCTCACATGCACCACACAGCTAAGCCCCTCACATGCCCCACACACATAAGCACCTCACATGCACCACACACATAAGCACCTCACATGCACCACACAGCTAAGCCCCTCACATGCACCACACACATAAGCACCTCACATGCACCACACACATAAGCACCTCACATGCACCACACAGCTAAGCCCCTCACATGCACCACACACATAAGCACCTCACATGCACCACACACATAAGCACCTCACATGCACCACACAGCTAAGCCCCTCACATGCACCACACACATAAGCACCTCACATGCACCACACACATAAGCACCTCACATGCACCACACAGCTAAGCCCCTCACATGCACCACACACATAAGCCCCTAACATGCACCACACACATAAGCACCTCACATGTACCACACACATAAGTACCTCACATGCACCACACAGCTAAGCCCCTCACATGCACCCCACACATAAGCCCCTCACATGCACCACACAGCTAAGCCCCTCACATGCACCACACACATAAGCACCTCACATGCACCACACACATAAGCACCTCACATGCACCACACAGCTAAGCCCCTCACATGCACCACACACATAAGCACCTCACATGCACCACACACATAAGCCCCTCACATGCACCACACAGCTAAGCCCCTCACATGCACCACACACATAAGCACCTCACATGCACCACACACATAAGCACCTCACATGCACCACACAGCTAAGCCCCTCACATGCACCACACACATAAGCACCTCACATGCACCACACACATAAGCACCTCACATGCACCACACACATAAGCACCTCACATGCACCACACACATAAGCACCTCACATGCACCACACACATAAGCACCTCACATGCACCACACACATAAGCACCTCACATGCACCACACAGCTAAGCCCCTCACATGCACCACACACATAAGCACCTCACATGCACCACACACATAAGCACCTCACATGCACCACACAGCTAAGCCCCTCACATGCACCACACACATAAGCACCTCACATGCACCACACAGCTAAGCCCCTCACATGCACCACACACATAAGCACCTCACATGCACCACACACATAAACACCTCACATGCACCACACAGCTAAGCCCCTCACATGCACCACACAGCTAAGCCCCTCACATGCACCACACAGCTAAGCCCCTCACATGCACCACACACATAAGCACCTCACATGCACCACACACATAAGCACCTCACATGCACCACACAGCTAAGCCCCTCACATGCACCACACACATAAGCACCTCACATGCACCACACACATAAGCACCTCACATGCACCACACAGCTAAGCCCCTCACATGCACCACACACATAAGCACCTCACATGCACCACACACATAAGCACCTCACATGCACCACACAGCTAAGCCCCTCACATGCACCCTACACATAAGCCCCTCACATGCACCACACACATAAGCACCTCACATGCACCACACACATAAGTACCTCACATACACCACACAGCTAAGCCCCTCACATGCACCACACACATAAGCCCCTCACATGCACCACACAGCTAAGCCCCTCACATGCACCACACACATAAGCACCTCACATGCACCACACACATAAGCACCTCACATGCACCACACAGCTAAGCCCCTCACATGCACCACACACATAAGCACCTCACATGCACCACACACATAAGCACCTCACATGCACCACACAGCTAAGCCCCTCACATGCACCACACACATAAGCCCCTCACATGCACCACACACATAAGCACCTCACATGCACCACACACATAAGTACCTCACATGCACCACACAGCTAAGCCCCTCACATGCACCACACACATAAGCCCCTCACATGCACCACACAGCTAAGCCCCTCACATGCACCACACACATAAGCACCTCACATGCACCACACACATAAGCACCTCACATGCACCACACACATAAGCACCTCACATGCACCACACACATAAGCACCTCACATGCACCACACACATAAGCCCCTCACATGCACCACACACATAAGCACCTCACATGCACCACACACATAAACACCTCACATAAAACACCACTCTTACGCATGATTCATAAGCATGTGATCATATGTGTACATCATAAGCACGTGATCATATGTGTACATCATAAGCACGTGATCATATGTGTACATCATAAGCACGTGATCATATGTGTACATCATGTTCTATGCATCTGCACTGTCACATTGCATCAAACTCACACCACCACACAACCATACAACCACATCACCACATCAAAGCACAACCACACGACATGTCAGATAAGACCTTACTCAGCATCTTAGATAAGCACCCACAGTCAGCCTTTTCAGATAAGCACCCACAGTCAGCCACTCAGATAAGCACCCACAGTCAGCAACTCAGATAAGCACCCACAATCAGCCACTCAGATAAGCACCCACAGTCAGCCACTCAGATAAGCACCCACAGTCAGCCACTCAGATAAGCACCCACAGTCAGCACCTCAGTTAAGTACCCCCAATCGGCAGATGACATAAGCCTGTCCTATAAGCACACCCCCATCTCATACGCACCTCAGAAAAGATCCTCCGAATCCAACCGACCACAATAACTGGTCCGAAGTCCGGAAGGGCTAGGTTCAAATCTTAATTAGTCTCTCGAATGTTCACGTCAAGAGAGTACTTCCACCCACCTACCTGCAGAGCTGTCACGAGAGCACTTCCGCCCACCTACCTGCAGAGCTGTCACGAGAGCACTTCCACCCGCTAATACTACAGAGCTGTCACGAGAACACTTCCACCCGCTATACTACAGAGCTGTCACGAGAGCACTTCCGCCCACTATACTACAGAGCTGTCACGAGAACACTTCCACCCGCTATACTACAGAGCTGTCACGAGAGCACTTCCGCCCACTATACTACAGAGCTGTCACGAGAACACTTCCACCCGCTATACTACAGAGCTGTCACGAGAGCACTTCCGCCCACTATACTACAAAGCTTATTAGCAACAATAGTTGCAAGCCACATAATCAGTCTCTACAATACTTGCAAGCTAGAACGAAAGCTTTGAGGGAAAAATTGTCGAAACGTTTAGTGTTCCATGTTAATGAGGAGCGAGTGGCGTGCAATGTAATCACGAGTGAGTGGCGTGCAATGTAATCATGAGTGAGTGGCGTGCAATGTAATCATGAGTGAGTGGCGTGCCATGTAATCATGGGTGAGTGGCGTGCAATGTAATCATGAGTGAGTGGCGTGCCATGTAATCGTGGGTGAGTGGCGTGCAATGTAATCATGAGTGAGTGGCGTGCAATGTAATCATGGGTGAGTGGCGTGCAATGTAATCATGAGTGAGTGGCATGCAATGTAATCATGAGTGAGTGGCGTGCAATGTAATCATGAGTGAGTGGCGTGCCATGTAATCATGAGTAAGTGGCGTGCAATGTAATCATGAGTGAGTGGCGTGCAATGTAATCATGAGTGAGTGGCGTGCAATGTAATCATGAGCAAGTGGCGTGCAATGTAATCATGAGTGAGTGGCGTGCAATACACAAAACACAAAGACAATCAACATATTTATGTTCTAAAAGTTATCAAAGAAAGGGACGTTAGCAAAGAGATAGTTGCATCAGACGTAGTGCGCACATGTTCAAATATCACACACTAAGCAGGTAAAAAAGGTGAGTGAGATTAATGAAACTGACGTTTGGCTTTAAAGATATCATCAATGTTTGGTTTGGAACTGTTACATTCAATCAAGAGAATGGCTTTCAAATGTTTATCAGTAACTCTCGTTCGATGTCTTGACTTCACATACTTCATTTAAAAAAAAAAATTCCTCACAGACATACATTGTTCCAAACACTGATGCCATACCAGCGGCAAAGTTCTTCATTTTCAGAAACTCAACATCAGGTTAGCAGCGGTCAACTG
Organism: Omphiscola glabra; assembly: GCA_964017045.1. NCBI lineage: Eukaryota > Metazoa > Mollusca > Gastropoda > Lymnaeidae > Omphiscola > Omphiscola glabra. Next base: position 588,747 of record OZ024810.1, read on the forward strand.
CAACAAGTTTTCTCTCTCTGTGGGTCAACATACGTTTAATCAAGCAAATTCAAGTACCGTGGCGGGCCGGATGAACTGGCCTCGCGGGTCGAAGGAGACCCTTGACCTAAATGATACCACATAACGTTGGAGAGGTCAAATGTCACTCATTGCCCACATTACGTTGTAGAGTTCAAAGTTCACACATTACACTATAACTGTTTTCTTATAGGAATTTGTAAAAGAGTTTTAATATGAAATCTGATTTCATTTAACAGCTGATAACGGTGCGGAAATTTCAGTTCAGGGGTTTTTGGTACAAGTAGCATACTGCGCATGTCCGGATGTTGATTTAACGTAAACAACTTTTCTGACGCTGAAATTGGAAAAAGGTTGTTTACGTGGAAATAAATAATATTGGCCCAGCGGTTTTTATCGTCTAGCCTGCTCAGAGATTGTACACGTGTTACTTTGGCAGACGATCTGGTGTGAGCGTGACTGTGGGTGGGGAATGGGGGGTGGACTGTGTGTGTGTGTGTAGATGATCTGGTGTGAGCGTGACTGTGGGTGGGGAATGGGTGGTGGACATGAGTGCATATATGTAATATATTATTATGTTAGACTGACTAGGGTTTTTCTTTTGCTTATCCAAGGATTACAAGATTTAAAACTAACATTTTAAAAACAAACCACTGCCTGTGGAAAAAGGTGGGGGGTGGGGTTGGACTTATTTTATTTATAATGAATGACGTCATTTTCGACAAACGGCCGGGCTTCTATTTTGTTTGTGAATTGGGGCGGCACTAACCGTAGCTACGTCACTGAAGTTATCTTTCTAATTCCATAAATGCCACTTTCCATCTTGCAATTGCCTCGTTAAACTCTCTTATCATCGGAATAAACTTTTCAGACAGATGTTACGTACGAACGACTTATTTAATGCTCTCTCTCTCTCGCTCTCTGTCTCTCTTTTCTCTCTCTTTCTCTCGCTCTCATTCTCTCTCGGTCTCTCTCTCTTTCTCGATCTCTCTGTCTCTCTCTCTCTCTGTCTCTCTCTCTCTCTCGGTCTCTCTCTCTCTCTCTCTCTAAAGAAAATGATTTATTCAAGAGGTGTTTTTTTTTTTTTTTTTTTTGATAAAAAAAGTGATCCTTTTAATATATTCCAATTCCCTAATATCGCTCAGACGTCAGGACATGCCTTGAAAACCATAAGTATTTCCCTTGTTTGATAAAAGCACTAAAAATAAAGGTAGATTAGGTGTCTTGAAAGTTTAAAACAGCCACAATTTGGCCTACAGGTAATCACCTATTCTTACTATTCTTTACAACAGCTACAGCTCGACCTATAGGTAACTTTAAATCTCTATACTCTTCTCCCTCTTTCTCTTATCCTTAGGTTCAAAAGACACAGATGCAAGAAAACATAGCAGTCATATGACCTGACTTTAAAAAGCTTCCCCAACTAACTTTCTAAAAACCTGTAGAAATAATATCTTACCATCAGCCAGTCATTAACTCATTCGGCCCAATGGCATTTGACCTTATTTAAAGCCGACACGACGTCCAGGCTAACTGTTAATAACTGGCAAGTACCATGCTTCTCCAGCATTCATCTTTCCGAACTGAAACCCCCTCGACATGCCCTCGTCCCACGGATCCGACTTCAATTTAAGTTAGAATTTCGGCGGCTGATCAGCCATCGAGCCACGAGATAGCAAACAGCTGATCACGCCAGTAAACCTATCTGTTGAAAATCTTAAACTTGGCCATTGGGTTTAAGCCGGCGGCACAGCTCAAGTGCCATGTACAGCTCAAGTGCCATGCACAGCTCAAGTGCCATGTACAGCTCAAGTGTCATGTACAGCTCACGTGCTATGTACAGCTCACGTGCTATGTACAGCTCACGGGCTATGTACAGCTCACGTGCTATGTACAGCTCACGTGCTATGTACAGCTCAAGTGTTATGTACAGCTCAAGTGCCATGTACAGCTCAAGTGCCATGTACAGCTCACGTGCTATGTACAGCTCACGTGCTATGTACAGCTCAAGTGCCATGTACAGCTCAAGTGCCATGTACAGCTCAAGTGCCATGTACAGCTCAAGTGCCATGTACAGCTCAAGTGCCATGTACAGCTCAAGTGCCATGTACAGCTCAAGTGCCATGTACAGCTCACGTGCTATGTACAGCTCAAGTGCCATGTACAGCTGAAGTGTTATATCACTCAGTTGGTTATATCACTCAGTCCACACAGTTGGTTATATCATTCAGTCCACACAGTTGGTTATATCACTCAGTCCACACAGTTGGTTATATCACACAGTTGGTTATATCACACATTTGGTTATATCACTCAGTCCACACAGTTGGTTACATCACTAAGTCCACACAGTTGGTTATATCACTCAGTCCACACAGTTGGTAATATCACTAAGTCCACACAGTTGGTTATATCACTCAGTCCACACAGTTGGTTATATCACTCAGTCCACACAGTTGGTTATCTCACTCAGTCCACACAGTTGGTTATATCACTCAGTCCACACAGTTGGTTACATCACTAAGTCCACACAGTTGGTTATATCACTCAGTCCACACAGTTGGTTATATCACTCAGTCCACACAGTTGGTTATATCACTCAGTTCACACATTTGGTTATATCACTCAGTAGACACAGTTGGTTATATCACTCAGTCCACACAGTTGGTTATATCATTCAGTCCACACAGTTGGTTATATCACTCAGTCCACACAGTTGGTTATATCACTCAGTCCACACAGTTGGTTATATCACTCAGTCCACACAGTTGGTTATATCACTCAGCCCACACAGTTGGTTATATCACTCAGTCCACACAGTTGGTTATATCACTCAGTCCACAACCAAATACACACCCACATAGGCAGATCACACACATACATCACCCACATGCACACCCACACTTGCAGATCTAATAAAAGTCGTGACTACAGCTTACCACATATCCACACACACTTATACCCCTACACAAATATACCCAAAGCACTTATACCCTACACACAAATATACCCACTTACACTTATACCCCCACATACATATACCACACACACAAATATACCACACACATACTTATACCCCCAAACTAATATACCACACACATAATTATACCCCCCAAACAAATATACCACACACATACTTATACCACCCAAGCTAATATACCACACACATACACCTATACCCCCACATAAATACATCCACACACACTTATACCCTCAGACAAATTTACCCACACTCGCGCTCCTACAAACTATTCGTGACTATAGATTCCTTCAAACACACATGCCCACACGCATACCCACACACATACTCAACCACCCTCACACACCAACATATCGTGACCACAATTTCACCCTAACTAACACACCTACCCACATATCCACACACCCACACTCTGTGACAAACAAAATGTTTGTGACCACAGATTCAACTCACGTCATGATAAGGTCCACTGGGGGGGCTTAATAGAGATTACGCGCAACGACCCTGGCGGCATTGATTGTCCTGACCTCGGTTTGTATCATGATACACGCTTAAGCTCACCCAGGAGATAACAGTGTCTCTCGTGAACAACTATAAAGCCGATCACATATATGCGTGTATGTCTTTGTTTCAATTTTGGTACGTTTTGTCTTTCGTAATGTCAGCTATGCGCAGCGTCATGTGCAATCTTTTCGGTTTGTTTGATTTTTCGCACCGTAATGAATGCGCGCATTGTAAACTTTGAAATTTCCATTATGACGTCACGTTTATTTACGTAGGTTTAAATTAATTATATAAACATGTTTGGTTTTCATGCTTCCCGGTCGAATCAGTCGATGACACTGTCACCAAACATCAGTCGATGACACTGTCACCAAACATCAGTCGATGACACTGTCACCAAACATCAGGCCAAGACACTGTCACCAAAACATCAGTCGATGACACTGTCACCAAACATCAGTCGATGACACTGTCACTAAACATCAGTCAATGACACTGTCACCAAAACATCAGTCCAAGACACTGTCACCAAACATCAGTCCAAGACACTGTCACCAAAACATCAGTCCAAGACACTGTCACCAAACATCAGTCCAAGACACTGTCACCAAAACATCAGTCGATGACACTGTCACCAAACATCAGTCGATGACACTGTCACCAAACATCAGTCGATGACACTGTCACTACACATCAGTCGATGACACTGTCACCAAAACATCAGTCGATGACACTGTCACCCAAACATCAGTTGATGACACTGTCACCAAAACATCAGTCGATGACACTGTCACCAAAACATCAGTCCAAGACACTGTCACCAAACATCAGTCCAAGACACTGTCACCAAACATCGTCGATGACGCTGTCACCAAACATCAGTCGATGACACTGCAACCAAAACATCAGTCGATGACACTGTCACCAAAACATCAGTCCAAGACACTGTCACCAAAACCTCAGTCCAAGACACTGTCATTAAAACATCAGTCCAAGACACTGTCACCAAACATCAGTCCAGGACACTGTCACCAAACATCAGTCCAAGACACTGTCACCAAACATCAGTCCAAGACACTGTCACCAAACATCAGTTCAAGACACTGTCACCAAACATCAGTCCAAGACTTTGTCACCAAACATCAGTCCAAGACACTGTTACCAAACATCAATCCAAGACACTGTCACCAAACATCAGTCCAAGACACTGTCACCAAACATCAGTCCAAGACACTGTCACCAAACATCAGTCCAGGACACTGTCACCAAACATCCGTCGATGACACTGTCACCAAACATCAGTCCAAGACACTGTCACAAAACATCAGTCCAAGACACTGTCACCAAACATCAGTCCAGGACACTGTCACCAAACATCAGTCCAAGACACTGTCACCAAACATCAGTCCAAGACACTGTCACCAAACATCAGTCCAGGACACTGTCACCAAACATCAGTCCAAGACAATGTCACCAAAACATCAGTCCAGGACACTGTCACCAAACATCAGTCCAAGACACTGTCAGCAAACATCAGTCCAAGACAATGTCACCAAACATGAGTCAAAGACACTGTCACCAAAAATCAGTCCAAGACACTGTCACTAAACATCAGTTGAAGACACTGTCACCAAACATCAGTTGAAGACACTGTCACCAAAAATCAGTTGAAGACACTGCCGGAATGAACTTAATTTGAAATGGGAAAAAATACCATTGTTGTGAATGTCATACACGATATTTAAAACTTCATTTGCTAAAATTGCCACAGCGATGGTTAATGCCAGCAGAGGTGCACCCCTTTATCACTTCCCTCACCTATTACCGCTCAATATACTCTCAGTTGGCCGAAAATGCCGCCTCTGACTATAAAGAAAAAAGTGCTACCACTTCTGCGACCCCTCCCTTTCCTGCGCCCCCGCGCTTACCTGCGCCCCCGATTGCGAACATAACAGTTTTGTTATACAGTTTGGAGGGGGGGGGGGCGGATGGGTGATGTTGGTTGTAAGCTTCAGCAAAAGAAACAAGTATCTTATTGTGCGGAAGGCACTTGTCAAATCATGATTACACGAATACGAGTCTACGACGGATGAACTTTGGTGTTGTCAATGTAACGTGAGGGGCATGGAAAAAGGGGGGGGGGCGCTAGGAATGTTTCTTTCTTATTTTTTAGGGTGGCGATCTCTGCAGGTCCAATTGTTTATCCCAGTGACGAACCTAGGGGGTACGGAGGTTAAGACCGCCCCCGGAATGCTCTCTGTAAGCTTAACTGTCATTACATACATAAATTACTGATGGTTGTTAGGGAGCGCACTTTTAGGAGTTTGCCCCGGGCGGCCAAATTCAATGAAAGTCACCCCTTTGTGAGAGAAAGAATCGAAACCAAGGCTACAGTAATGTTTTATGATCAGCACTGAAAGAAAACAACAAAGTTTTGAATAGTTCGCATTGAGTGCGCAATTTAACTATTTATAGAACAACGCGTCATGTTGAAATAGTAACGTCATGGGTTTGTGTGTGTGTGTGGGGGGGGGTGAATACCAACAAAACAGCGAGGTATGTAAAGTGGGAGGGGGGGGAAATAAGGGTGATATTGAAATAAGGGGTATATTGAAATAAGAGGGATATTGAAATAAGGGGGATATTGAAATAATGGGGGATATTGAAATAATGGGGGATATTGAAATAAGGGGTTTGCCTGGGGGGGGGGGGGAATCTTTGAAATCATATTAAATATTTGAGTCTACTTCTAAGATTTTTAAAAAGTAACATCAGTAAGTTGATGTTTGTGGACTTGGCTGGACTTGGCTGGGACTTGGCTGGACTTGGCTGGACTTGGCTGAGACTTGGCTGAGACTTGGCTGAGACTTGGCTGAGACTTGGCTGAGGCTTGGCTATTTGGCTGGACTTGGCTGGGACTTGGCTGGGACTTGGCTGGACTTGGCTGAGACTTGGCTGAGACTTGGCTGAGGCTTGGCTGAGATTTGGCTGGACTTGGCTGGGACATGAAGCGATGTGTTAGGATTTCTTGGCTCATTTCAAACTATGTTAATATCTATTTTGTTCACCTTAGAAAGAACAACTTGACCTAGATGTGGATTCTGTCGAAAAACGTTAGGAGACTTTGTACGTTAATATTAAAACATTATGTGCAGACATATGGAATGTGTGCAGACATATGGACTATGTGCAGACATATGGACTGTGTGCAGACTAATGGACTATGTGCAGACATATGGACTATGTGCAGTGTGCAGACCAGGGGATTATGTGAGGACATATGGACTATGTGAGGACATATGGACTATGTGAGGACATATGGACTATGTGAGGACATATTGACTATGTGCAGACATATGGACAATGTGCAGACCAGGGGATTATGAAGACACATTTAATGACAATGAGGGGAAGTATTTAAGTAAGGGCTTTTCAGAGAGCTTTTAAAGAAATCTATTTAAGGGACCTATTTATGGACAGATAACGAACTTGACTAAAGAATCATGTGAGTGCTATGTTAGGAGCTATTTAAAGAAGAAGTTCTTGTGTACGCCCTAACCTGTTATCGAAACACCTGCATTGAACAGCTACCCCCTCCCACCACCACCTATTCCCCTCCGTGGTCAGCAGTCGCTCCGTGCACGTGCGAATGACATTTCGAGTGTGAGCGGCAAACTGTTTACACGGTGCTAAGCCTAGGGCCGTTTGTTTGAATTTTGGGGCCAGAAGGTCTTTCAACTACATGGGTGGGGGGGGGGGGTCGGGTGGGGGTAGGGGGTGGAGGAGACATGAGGCAAAGGGCTGATTGTTTGAATGTTGGGGCCAGAAGTTCCGTCAACTACATGGGGTGGGGGTTGCTGTCAGAAGGTCCGTCAACTACTTGCAGAGAAAAAAAAGAGTATAGGGTGGGGATCCTTGAGGCAGACAATGAAAGGAGGGAACATGATAGTATGGAGAGTATGGAGAGGATTGCAGAGATTGAGGGAAAGATAGAGAAAGAGGGATAAATAGAAATTATGTGTGTAGGATCTGGTGAAAAGAGTTACACAAATAAAGGATTAGCATCGAACACGTCGTGATGTCAATGGCCTAAACAAGTGCGATGTGTCACAGCAAACAGTCGAACTCGTCAGCCCCTCGGGAACCCGTGCGTTTAACGAGTCACCTTCTATAGCGTCATCTGCTGGAGCTTCGCCTTGACACCGTCATAGTCTTGTGCTGGTAACCTTGGCAACATGTCTCTCATAGATTCTTACATGGACAGTGACGGGGATGGTGACAGTGACAGTCACAGTGATGGTGACAGTAACAGTGACTGTGACAGTGACGTGACATTGAGGGTGATGGTAAACTCAAATTGATTCTTACATTGACAGTGACAGTTAGGGTAGGCTCACACAGTGACGGTGACAGTGACGGTGCTGGTAACCTATTGATGTACACAGGGGCGGAGCCAGGGTTGGTGCCACTGGGGCGGGGCAATTTTTTGTCTCCCCACAAAAAATTATGTTGGCCGAAATGCCACTCCTTAATTTATTTTAAAAAAGGACCCCCCATTGCGGGCGCCCCTCCCCTTGCGGGCGCCCCCCCCCACCCCAATTTCCTGTGCCAGTGGATGCACACGCAGCAATCAGAAGAACTTGTTTTATAAATCACTCGCTCAACTTCTGCCAAACGTTTCCAGAACAAGACAAATCATACCTCGTTATTAGTATCGCTTATTGGTGATTTTCTAATACAAAAAATGCTAATTCTGTTTCGTTTGCCAAATAACTTCCCCGAAACGAAAGTTTAACGTGTTATTAATTGCCGCTGTTGGCAGTGAAATTGTAATAACGTAAATTGAGGTGCGATGTCTCGCAAGCGACAAAGTGGAAATATTCCAGAAACACATTGTTGACGACCAGAGATATCTTTTTATTGCATCCATTTTGCCAGGAGGTCCTAGGCATGGCGTCCATGGCAACCAGAACGCCGACGTCTGCCAAATCACGTCCCTGGGCCTTTATAAGGACGTGCGCATGTCTGGTGAATATATGAGTGATGGAGTGAGTGAAGAGAGTCAAAGTCGGAGTAATTAGTATAATGTGAAATAATTTTTATTGATTTATTTTTATTTTGTGTGAAAACTTTAAAGATGAACTGACTTCAAATGACATCATAATTATGATTTTGGTGGCGAAACAAGGTAACCGAAAACTGGTGGGGCCGAAGACTGGTGGGGAAACAAGGTACCGAAGACTGGTAGGGAAACAAGGTAAGCGAAGACTGGTGGGGAAACAAGGTAACCGGAGACTGGTGGGGCCGAAGATTGGTGGGGAAATAATGTAACCGAAGACTGGTGGGGCCGAAGACTGGTGGGGAAACAAGGTAACCGAAGACTGGTGGGGAAACAAGGTAACCGAAAACTGGTGGCGAAACAAGTTAACCGAATACTGGTGGGGAAACAAGGTAACCGAAGACTGGTGGGGAAACAATGTAACCGAAGACTGGTGGGGAAACAAGGTAACAGAAGACTGGTGGGGAAACAAGGTAACAGAAGACTGGTGGGGAAACAAGGTAACAGAAGACTGGTGGGGAAACAAGGTAAAAGAAGACTGGTGGGGAAACAAGTTAACCGAATACTGGTGGGGAAACAAGGTAACCGAAGACTGGTGGGGAAAGTCGAAAAAAAGTGGTGTGGGGGGGGGGCATGGGATTAGAAATTCTATTAATATTTTTTTTTGAAAAGAAACAACTACAACATAATAGACTCCATAATTCTCATAGAGCTCCAAATATTATGTTAAACAGATTTTGCAAGCATCGTTCTCGTCCAGCCTCGTTCTCGTCCAGCCTCGTTCTCGGCATCTCGATCCGCTTCGTGTCAATTATTCAAAATGGCGACGGTGTCTGCTCCTTTGGGTTCGTTCCTGCTCGTTAGCCGTTTATGCTTGGCCAAAGTTAATTAAGCGGCAGCGCCGCCTGGCGGGGAGTCTATTGTCTATGAACTCATCAACCGGAAGTTGTAAACTGCTGGAAGGACAACTTTCTCGTCGGCACTGATTTGTTGTTGTAGTTTTTGTTTGATTACATGCTTAAAGACTTAATCGATATCTTGAGACATCCTTAGACATTTCTTAGACATTATTTTTAAAATAAATACTGTATGTAAACATAATTTGTACATTCAAAACAATTGGAGCGTTTCACAAACAGTGTCATATGTACTACAAACACTATGATATGTACTACAAACACTATGATATGTACTACAAACACTATCATATGTACTACAAACACTATGATATGTACACAAACACTATCATGTTTACACAAACACCATGATATGTACACAAACACTATGATATGTACGCAGACAATGCAATATGTACACAACCACTGCAATATTTACACAAACACTATGATATTTAAACAGACATTGCGATACGCACACAAATGATGTGTCACATACATTTAATCATGGGACAATTCTGCGAAATTGGAAAATTCTGCGAAATTGGAAAATTCTGGGAAATTTACAAATATTGCGACTTATAGACATGTTAGGAATGTGATGTACACACAAACACGTGACATGTTAGGAATGTGATGTACACACAAACACGTGACATGTTAGGAATATGATGTACACAAAAACACGTGACATGTTAGGAATGTGATGTACACACAAACACGTGACATGTTAGGAATGTGATGTACACACAAACACGTGACATGTTAGGAATGTGATGTACACACAACCACGTGACATGTTAGGAATGTGATGCACACACAAACACGTGACATGTTAGGAATGTGATGTACACACAAACACGTGACATGTTCAGGAAACATGCTAGGAAATGTTCACTTATTTCAAATACTCAAACAAAGGTCATGGTCATGACAAACATTTCAACCAACACACACAAATGTCATGACAAACATTTCAACCAACACACACAAATGTCATGACAAACATTTCAACCAACACACACAAAAGTCATGACAAACGTTTCAACCAACACACAAATGTCATGACAAACATTTCAACCTACACACACAAATGAAAACCACATTTAAATGTCGATTCTTTTTATTCAATTTTTTTTATTGATAAAAGTTAATTGTTCTTGTCTGGCGGAGAGATCTCTGACCCAGATACGTGGAAAGTCAAGCCGATTACATACAATTTGTGATTCCGTGGGATCGATAAAAAGCGGTGCAGCCCCTCGTTTCCGCCTCGTTACATGTTGCCGAGTCGGCTCGTGAACCGATCCACTGTATCGTCTACCCCCCCCCCCCCCCCGGGGTCACCTCCCACGCCCCTACGTTGAGTTTATTCCTTCCGTACCTAATGTCATCTCCAGTGAGACCGTGGCGAGGTTATCACATCAATATTCTCATTTGTTGAGTTATGAAACTGTCCCAAAGTGTAACTAGTGGCGGGTGTACTAGACACCTGGCCAACTTCCTAACACCCCGCCAGTTATGGCGGAGAAATAGATCAGTGGTTCTTAACCTTTGCTCAGTGTCGCACCTCCTCTTGATTTCAAAAAGAAATTTCAATAACACTCACGATTAAAAAAAAATCAAATAAAAATGCAAATAAACCGGATGTTCTTAGTGTTCCCTGGTGAAGAACCCCTGCACTAGAGTGTAGTCTGACGTTTAGTGTTCCCTGGTGAAGAACTCCTGCACTAGAGTGTTGTCTGAAGAACCCCTGCACTAGAGTGTTGTCTGAAGAACCCCTTCACTAGAGTGTTGTCTGAAGAACCCCTGCACTAGAGTGTCTGATGTATGAGACGAGGGGACTGGGCGGTCGGCTGTTGGCCCTTTTGGGTTGACAATATGATTCAATGGATTACATATGGCATATGTTTGATGCGTCTGCTATATGTCCTGTAGTTTTCTTGAGTGAGGGCAGCAAAGTAAAAAAAATTGATATAGTAGAAATAGTCCCACAGACCCTAACTACTCCGCTGGGTATAGTAGAGTTATTCCCACAGACCCTAGCTACTCCTCAGAGTATAGTAGAAATAGTCCCACAGACCCTAGCTACTCCGCTGGGTATAGTAGAGTTAGTCCCACAGACCCTACCTACTCCGTAGAGTTAGTCCCACAGACCCTAGCTACTCCGCTGGGTATAGTAGAGTTAGTCCCACAGACCCTAACTACTCCGCTGGGTATAGTAGAGTTAGTTCCCACAGACCCTAGCTACTCCGCTGGGTATAGTATAGAGTTAGTCCCACTGACCCTTACAAGTTGGCGATACTCGATGCAGGTATTCACCAAAACGATACCACAAATTATCAGACGACCAATCGATATCTTTTACACGATACCCAAATTGACATAAACGAAACCCATTAATTTGAACATCAACAAAAAAAACAAAAGTACGATGCGATACTGACTACAACACTATGATGCGATACTGACTACAACACCACGATGCGATACTGACTACAAACCACGATGCGATACTGACTACAACACCCCGATGCGATAGCGACTTTTCGGCCATGAAAGTTATTTCAATGTTTTCGTTTCTTTTAAATGAATTTTAATTTATTTTTTTAAAAAACAACACTTTTTAAAACTAAATTGTATTATTTAACTTGTCAATTTTAATTAACTTCAATTAATGTAACGTTCGTGTTTTGGACATTGACATGTCATCTGGGCATTGACATGTCATCTGGGCATTTACATGTCATCTGGACATTGACATGTAATCTGGACATTGACATCTCATTTCGATTTAAATTGTCAGTTTAACAAAATAAAATACTATTGCAAAAGTTTGATGCAGTATAACATCTTTCCTCCCATCAGGCATTCTACTTTGATCCTCTGCTCCACAAAAGACAACCTCTCTCTATTCGCACTAAAGTGTAAAACCTATTTTTCTACGGCGGACATATCTTCATTGCGTTTTTTTTTATCGCTGACATAGATTGTAGCTGGCCATCTGCTACATACATTTCTATACATAGATGGTAGCTGGCCATCTGCTACACACATTTCTATTTTATTACCACCTACGACGATTTACAGGGGCGGAGCTAGAGTTAGTGCCGCCCGTGGCTCACCAGAAGTTTTGCAGTGAAAAAAAGAAGAAAAGAAAGCTACCCGAGCTAAGCACTAACTGAACGATTGCTACCATGCTACCAGAAGAACTTGTTTTATAAACACTGCTTTCTAACCTAAGTGCTACCATTATCACCTTCAAACACTAATATCTCTTATATATTTTACGCTTCTGTTGTGACTCGTGGACATCTTCCCAATGAACTGCTTCCTAATAAGCGTGTTTGGTATTGAGAGTATATTACAAATAATTCTGTATGTTTGAAAGAAAGTATGGTTCAATAATGAGTTCATTTGCGCGCAAAATATCATTCCCGATAAATACGCTAAAATATATTTTTTTTAATAACACAACTGCGTGTGATGCTTAATATTTTCTTTTCGGAAAATGTTGGGACATCAGAATATTTAATAGAGTTCATGGGCGTAACATAAAAAAAAGATTGTAAGTTCACGCATTGCTGTTGCCAATGTTTGGCGGGCTACATCTAGTCTGAACTAACATCTACATACTTTCAACGAATGCTATCTGAACGAATGGCTACCAAAATAACTCGTCTTATAAACATTTGTATCTCACCTAAGTGCTACCTATTTCACCACATTTCAAACATTGCTATCTCACCTAAGTGCTATTTATTTCACCACATTTCAAACATTGCTATCTCACCTAAGTGCTACCTATTTCACCACATTTCAAACATTGCTATCTCCCCTAATTGCTACCTATTTCACCACATTCCAAACATTGCTATCTCACCTAAGTGCTACCTATTTCACCAAATTTCAAACATTGCTATCTCACCTAATTTTTCACCACATTTCAAACATTGCTATCTCACCTAATTGCTACCTATTTCACCACATTTCAAACATTGCTATCTCACCTAATTGCTACCTATTTCACCTCTTTTCAAACATTGCTACCTCACCTAAGTGCTACCTATTTCACCACAATTCAAACATTGCTCTCTGACCGTGACCCTCAACACCGCCTCCAACATCAACAACAACAACAACAACAACAATCTCGTTCACCACTGCAAGCACCACCAATTCAGCCACTACCAGACCCATCAATTAAACCACTGGCATACCACGAGTTGCCCCAGTTCAACTAATACCCGTACCAGCAAATAAAACACCCACCTTTAACAACGTCACTATTGTCACTATAAAACCGGCAGCATGAATAAACCAAGGCGTATCCAGAACAGAAATTTTGGCAGAGGCCGCATGTGTTCAAAGCTAACAGCTGTTCAATAAGGTGGGACCAAGTGCTGTAAGATTTCGCAATTAAATCAATTTTCATCAACTTTTTCAAACCCACACATGATACCCGGAAAAGTAGAGCTCCTTGTACCCTCAACCGAATCCGCCCCTGTGTATGAAAATGCAGGTAAATACGCGCTAAACAAGCATCAGGTCTCCCGCTCTCTCTCCCTCCCCTTACCAAGTAAATGATATATTTCTTGGCCAACACTAATGATATGCCAGTTTCTTTTCGTACAAAATCTGTTTTGTTTTGTTCAAATCAACCTGGCACAATGACATTTTGGGAGTCTAAATTTAGAAATGACGTCATAACAAGGCAACACCAACAATGAAGGGAGGTAGGAAGGGATGTTGGAATGTTTGGAGAAGGAACATCAGCAACTTTGGTTGTGCGATTTTTAATTTTATTGTTTGCGTTGGGTTATCTGAGCTTTGAAGTCTTGCTATCAGAGTCGAACGTTTGTAAGGCAGTGGCGTAGGAAAAAAAGGGGGGGGGGGTGTGGCGGAGACGGTGGTCCGCCGTATTGAAGGGCGGCATTTTTGGACCAGTGCAGACTTGGTTTTTTTTGTCGTGGAACGGGAGATCGCAATAATCTTGGCACTAATCTGGGCTACGCCCCTGATTAATAGTACTCCAGGCTCGGTTATTTATTTTCCATCTTAGAACAAGGGTCAGCATTAGTGAGTAACCTTTTTTCTTTAAATGAGGATCCCTGTTTACAGATTATATCTGTTGGTGACAGCAAGTTAAGCAAACAAAACAGAGAGGCATATGTTCATACAGAGAGGCATATGCTCACACAGAGAGGCATATGTTCATATAGAGAGGCATTTGTTCATTCAGAGAGGCATATGTTCATACAGAGAGGCATATGTTCATTCAGAGAGGCATATGTTCATTCAGAGAGGCATATGTTCATACAGAGAGGCATATGTTCATTCAGAGAGGCATATGTTCATTCAGAGAGGCATATGTTCATACAGAGAGGCATATGTTCATACAGAGAGGCATATGTTCATACAGAGAGGCATATGTTCATACAGAGAGGCGTATGTTCATTCAGAGAGGCATATGTTCATTCAGAGAGGCATATGTTCATACAGAGAGGCATATGTTCATTCAGAGAGGCATATGTTCATTCAGAGAGGCATATGTTCATTCAGAGAGGCATATGTTCATACAGAGAGGCATATGTTCATACAGAGAACGTCCTAAGGGGTACGTCCAAACTGTACAACTAAGGGGTACGTCCAAACTGTACAACTATGGGGTACGTCCTAACTGTACAACTAAGGGGTATGTCCAAACTGTACAACTAAGGGGTACGTCCAAACTGTACAACTAAAGGGTACGTCCAAACTGTACAACTAAGAGTTACTTCCAAACTGTACAACTAAGAGGTACGTCCAAACTGTACAACTAAGGGGTATGTCCAAACTGTACAACTAAGGGGTACGTCCAAACTGTACAACTAAGGGGTATGTCCAAACTGTACAACTAAGGGGTACGTCCAAACTGTACAACTAAGGGGTACGTCCAAACTGTACAACTAAGGGGTATGTCCAAACTGTACAACTAAGGGGTACGTCCAAACTGTACAACTAAGGGGTATGTCCAAACTGTACAACTAAGTGGTACCTCCAAATGATTATCTCTGTCTCAGTCTTGTCTGACGAATGTGCCATTTTGGTTGGAGATTAATATCGGCCATTTTTGTGCTGATTGCGTCATTGGCTCCTACACCTAGGATCAAGCAGAAAAAATAGCGCAGTCGGTGGTTCTAAAACTGTTTTTAAACGGCATATAATTAGTCGTCCCATTAATGAAAGCAAAGTACATGGGCTAAACATATTAACCCACTCCCTAACACATGTAACAACATCATAATCTATTGACCTCTTTCTAATCTATTGACCCCGTCGTATTCTATTGACCTCCTCCTAATCTATTGGCCCCTGTCTAATCTATTGACCTCTTCCTAATCTATTGACCTCTTCCTAATCTTTTGACCTCTTCATAATCTATTGACTCCTTCCTAATCTATTGACATCTTCCTAACATATTGACCCCCCCCCCAGCTTAATACCCCCGCCCCCTCTGATAATTAAAGCCATCCTTCCCACAGTCACGTATCATGGATGTATCATGGATGTAAAATGGGTGTCTCATGGGTGTATCATGGATGTATCATGGATGTATCTTTAAATGGGATAATTGCCCTTACATCAAAGAAGTATCATGGATCTATCTTTAGATGGGATAAGTGAATTTTAAGCAGCCAACACACAGCTGTCCGCCATTAAGGCATCCACCTGAACAGCTCTCCTCTGGTCACGTGACTAACCGGGAGGTTGTATGTTAATGTCTATGCTAATTACAATTTTACTGCAGCATCTGTTTATGAAAGCCCTCAGTGGGCAGCAACTGTTAAGATACGTGTAGGTAATACATCTCCTGACCTCTGTGAGATACGTGTAGGTTATTATTTATCATGAAACAAGTCGTGACCTTGATAAAATACTTTCAGAATTATCATAGGACACCCCATGACCTTGATAATATACTTATACTTTTGCTTTTATTGACCCTGATCATGTACTTGTAGACCAGTGGCTCTCAACCTTCCTTTTACCGCCACCCTTTAATACAGTTCTTCTTGTTTCGGCAACCACCAACCCCTTAAATTATTTTCGTTGCTACTACATAAATAAGTGTTTTCCGATGATATTATGCGACCCCAAGTAAGGGTCGTTCGACCCCCAAAGGGGCACCTACAGGTTGAGAACCGCTATTGAAGGTGATCGCTCTTAATGCTACAGCCCGTGACCCTGACAAAAGTAACTATGACCGTATCACTTATCATGACTCCAACTTCATTTGAAATAAGTTAACATACTTTCTGCTGACCTTTCATTAGAACATGTGCACTAAGGTTGGACGACTCTTTGTTAAAGTCATATGTGCACTAACGTTGGCCGACTCTTTGTTAAAGTCATATGTGCACTAAGGTTGGCCGACTCTTTATTAAAGTCATATGTGTACTAAGGTTGGCCGACTCTTTGTTAAAGTCATATGTGCACTAAGGTTGGCCGACTCTTTGTTAAAGTCATATGCAGGGCTACCCTAACAATTGCGGGGCCCTATGCGAAACGGTTTGCGCGCGGCCCAGTCTGGGTAGGGATAATAAGGGAAAATTAAGATTTTGTATTAGAAAATAAATTAGCGCTGGGCCTATGAAAGTGCCGGGGTCCATTGCGGCCGCATTGGTTGCAATTGCCTAAGGCCGGCCCTGGTCATATGTGCACTAAGGTTGGCCGACTCTTTGTTAAAGTCATATGTGCACTAAGGTTGGACTACTCTTTGTTAAAGTCATATGTGCACTAAGGTAGGCCGACTCTTTGTTAAAGTCATATGTGCACTAAGGTTGGCCGACTCTTTGTTAAAGTCATATGTGCACTAAGGTTGGCCGACTCTTTGTTAAAGTCATATGTGCACTAAGGTTGGCCGACTCTTTGTTTAAGTCATATGTGCACTAAGGATGGCCCACTCTTTTTTATTTAAATTCATATGTGCACTAACTTTTGTGTTAAAGTCATATTCCGAAACAAAACGAGATTTCAGGACAGAAGTAAACAAAAATTTAATGTGTTTAAAACGAATATCAGTGTAGGGAATTTCAACATATTTACAGCATGTCACCGTATTTACAGCATGTCCCCGTATTTACAGCATGTCACCGTATTTACAGCATGTCACCGTATTTACAGCATGTCACCGTATTTACAGCATGTCACCGTATTTACAGCATGTCACCGTATTTACAGCATGTCACCGTATTTAGCATGTCACCGTATTTACAGCATGTCACCGTATTTACAGCATGTCACCGTATTTACAGCATGTCACCGTATTTACAGCATGTCACCGTATTTACAGCATGCCACCGTATTTACAGCATGTCACCGTATTTACAGCATGTCACCGTATTTACAGCATGTCACCGTATTTACAGCATGTCACCGTATTTACAGCATGTCAGCGTATTTACAGCATGTCACCGTATTTACAGCATGTCACCGTATTTACAGCATGTCACCGTATTTACAGCATGTCACCGTATTTACAGCATGTCACCGTATTTACAGCATGTCACCGTATTTACAGCATGTCACCGTATTTACAGCATGTCACCGTATTTACAGCATGTCACCGTATTTACAGCATGTCACCGTATTTACATCATGTCACCGTATTTACAGCATGTCACCGTATTTACAGCATGTCACCGTATTTACAGCATGTCACCGTATTTACAGCATGTCACCGTATTTACAGCATGTCAGCGTATTTACAGCATGTCACCGTATTTACAGCATGTCACCGTATTTACAGCATGTCACCGTATTTACAGCATGTCACCGTATTTACAGCATGTCACCGTATTTACAGCATGTCACCGTATTTACAGCATGTCACCGTATTTACAGCATGTCACCGTATTTACAGCATGTCACCGTATTTACAGCATGTCACCGCATGCTTGAGCTTACAAAAAGCAGAAAACAAAGCAATAGAAACCAGTCCAATATTATTTCCTTTTATCGTTTAAAAGAAATGACATATTTTAAAATGTCAGTTAACAAGTGTGTGTGGTATAATTATCCGGTGGACAATTAAGGTCCTGAAGGGGTGTGGGGGGGGGGGCTCTGTTGCATCATGACATCACAAGTTAGAGCCTTTCATCGTGAGCATCCTAAGGTCATAAACACATACCCGACATGCTTAAATATAGCGACAACGATGCTTAAATATAGCGACACCGATGCTTAAATATAGCGACTCCGATGCTAAAATATAGAGACACCGTAACACTGAAATCGAATGTGGTGCACTTTAGAAATAAATAATATATCTAAACAAATAAATAGATCATTAAGTATGTTTTAATAAAGGGACGCCGGATCACTGCTAATGAATGCTGTGCACTTTGGAAGTAAATATGTTTAAAGAAATATAAATATAGTACATAAGTAGACAGAGAGAGAAAGAGATTCAAAGGAAGAGAAAGTATGTAAAGAAAATAGCGAGAGAGAGATAGAGAGGGAGAGAGAGATGAAGAGAGTATACCAAGCTGTTTCATTTATTAATGTAGTTTCCGCTGGGTGTAAATTAATAATAATAGTAAACACGCCCCACTCGAGATCGAGGCTGTATAGCACAACAACGCCCCAGGCATGACGGGATGAGTACGTGTCAATTGACGATAAGGATCGTTAAATTCTGCCCTCGAACTAACCGAAATCATCGAATTGGATGAGCAGCCCCCTGGCACAGCACTGTTCCCCCCACCCAACATAACCCTTATCTTAAAGGGCAGATCAATTTGATTTTGAATGTGAGATTATTTTCAGAAATTTGTTTTGAGATAGTTATTTCCAAGATGGCGTCTGATTGTTGATGAGTGTTATATTAAGTCTTGATTGATTAATATGCAATATGTATAAAAAAATAATTATGTAATTGGCGACATATTTAATATGAGGGAAGAAAGAGCCTGTAAAGCCTTTGTCCGGCCGCTTTTAGATTATGCATCTTCGGTCTGGGACCCATTCGCTCAGAAGAGCATCGACAGGTTGGAGGCAGTACAGCGACGGGCAGCACGCTTTGTCCTGAACCGCTACAGGAATACCTCTAGTGTTGGCAGCATGCTGGAAACACTGGGCTGGTCACTATTGGAGGAATGACGACTATCCAGGCTCTCCATGATTTACAAGATAAATAATGGGCTAGTCCACTGCTCTGGCATTAAACAGAAACTCGTCCCTCTTCCCCATTGACAGCGACCAGGCCATGACATGCAGTTCCGGCTCATCCCAGCGAGAAGCCAGTTTAGGAACTGCTCATTCCTACCAAAGACAATCAGGGACTGGAACAATCTTTCAAAAGGAACAATTGAGGCGACAACACTTGACTCATTTACGTCTATTGCCTCGGGCCTTCCAACACCCAGTGCATGATACCCTCACACAGTTACTCTTGTAACCAGTGAAATATCCTCATCAACACCAGGCACGGAAACATTGCAAATCCCATCTACATTCATAGGAGCCATAATGATCAATAAATTGATCGTGGACCCTTAATATATAGAAGAGGAAGGATATATAAATATATATTATTTTATATAATAATGTAATAAGCGATATATTTAATGAATGGTATAATTGAAACTGTAAGTCTTCCTTTAAGAGACCACTTCTCTTAGTCTATAATTGTAAGTCTTCCTTAAAGACACCACTTCTCTTAGTCTATAATTGTAAGTCTTCGTTTAAAACACAACTTCTCTTAGTCTATAATTGTAAGTCTTCCTTAAAGACACCACTTCTCTTAGTCTATAATTGTAAGTCTTCCTTAAAGACACCACTTCTCTTAGTCTATAATTGTAAGTCTTCGTTTAAGACACAACTTCTCTTAGTCTATAATTGTAAGTTTTCCTTAAAGACACCACATCTCTCAATCTATTGTTTGAGCCGGCGACCCCACATAAATCCCTTCGTATACCCAATATGGGGTCACCCCCATTGGCTGGGAACCTGTGTTCTACTAACTTGATTACCCCAAGATATTCAGGTGTCATTCTCCATTTATATTTTGTAGTGGTTTCTTCTCCCAAATTGACCATCGTAAGACGTATACATGCAAAGAATTAACCCCATAGGTCTGCTACCATGGTAAGACATATGCATATATGGACAGAACACCCCACAGGTCTGCTATCATGGTAAGACATATGCATATATGGACAGAACACTCCATAGGTCTGCTCCCCCCACAGTGAATCTCGCCACTAATGACATTTGGTCCACATTAACCATTTCGGTGACGTGACCGTTGGTCCACATATACCATTTGTGTGATTGGACAGATGTCCACATAGAGTGGTGCATATGACGGACATGAGTTATTTCTCTGAATCTTTTCTCTGGTAAGTAAACCAGAACAAATAAAACAAAAAGAAGGCAAAATTTTGACCACTGTAAAGTATAACTAGCAGACCTACCCAGTAGTGATCGTGATCTACCGATCAGCTAGCAGATACGGCTAGATTATCCACTGGCCATTGGCCAACTAGCAGACATGGCCAAAGTTAACGTTTCGTCACTTGCCAACGGTCATATTTTAATCCGCATATTTTTTCCCGACTGGCCACTGGCCAAACAGGAAGCCGTGCCTCGTTTCGTTTACGTCGGCATCGCCATTAAAATACCATTACATGAAGCTTCCAGCAAATCTGTAAGATGTAATATTAATGCCTCCCAGAAGCTCTTTACGCCATTAACTTACATAACGCGCGCGCACACCCGTCATGGCTAGAAATGATTTGCGGCAGTTGCCCAGGACGGTATCGAGTACACGTAAAATCGCGATTATCTCGTGGTGTGTCTCGACGGCCATAAACATCGAGGTGACAGGTTCCAGATTTTGGGAAACTTGGAAGACAGGTAACAAGACATAGCAAACAAATACGTTTGTTGGCTGTAACGTTAATATGACGCTTACCAAATGGGAGCTACGATTCGAATACCTGCTTACCTATCAGGTGAAATCAGGTCAACATCAATGTGTACACACATGGCTAATGCGTGATGAACAATCGAAAACAAAACGAACGTGCCTTACGATAAAATAAAATATTATTTCATTTTACCAATAGACAGATGTATAACTGCACTGTAGATCAGTGTTTCCCAAACTGTTCAGTTTGGCGGACCGGTGCACACGTTTGGAAATTGTATCATGGATCCGTGCCAGATGTATTAATGACATTTTCTTTTCTTTCGACCAAAAATTATTCATGATGTGTGGACCGCCAACATAAGGTTGTGTGACCAGCGCATCGCTCCGGACCACCATTTGAGAAACATTGCTGTAGATTGTCGTCTGGTAATTAATTGCAGTTTCCCGTATCCCAGTTTTGCTATAGGCACGCCAATGTCCTGTTAGTTAAAATCTCCGTGTCGGTCGTCCTAAGTCCGAATGGGAACTGTCACACACAAGGTCGCAAAGTCGGAAAAAGATATCCTCAACATTAAGTCATATTATATGTCTGTTGTCAGTTGTCAGATGTCCGTGAAGTCAACATTAAGTCATATTATAGTCAGTTGTCAGTGGTCGGATAATTAGGTCAATTATGATGACACTGGGTTCACTAGTCGGTCATCATGTGTGAGGTCAGATGTCATTAAAAAGACCAATATGCATTAGATCGGGTCAGATGTCATTAAAAAGACCAATATGCATTAGATCTGGTCAGATGTCATTAAAAAGACCAATATGCATTAGATCGGGTCAGATGTCATTAAAAAGACCAATATGCATTAGATCGGGTCAGATGTCATTAAAAAACCCAATATGCTTTAGATCGGGTCATATGTCATTAAAAAGACTAATATGCATTAGATCGGGTCAGATGTCATTAAAAAGACCAATATGCATTAGTTTGGGTCAGATGTCATTTAAAAGACCAATATGCATTAGATCGGGTTAGATGTCATTAAAAAGACCAATATGCATTAGATCGGGTTTAGATGTCATTAAAAAGACCAATATGCATTAGATCGGGTCAGGTCATTAAAAAAGACTAATATACATTAGATCGGGTCAGATATCAGGAAATTGCTGAAAGACCTCGTGGTGTGTTAAACATCACTGTTTTGTTTGATAGGTCATTTTCAAGCGGAGGTCAAGTGTTAGGTCTCAGGAGGCTAACCTGTTAAATTTGTATTTTTTTGAAATCCCTCAAAAATATAGTCCCGAAAATATTTTCTTGACGATAAAGTTCTGAAGGTATAGTCACAAAGATCTAGTCACAAAGATCTAATCACAAATATCTATTATCGAAAATATAGTTACAAAAATCTAGTGACGAAGTTCTAGTTAGAAAGATCTAAGATCTAGTTCCGAAAATCTGCACACCCGGGAATCCTTGATAAAGTCGAGTGTTGTCTTTGTTTTCGATTGTGGCCAAACCGATATTTCCAGTATTGTTTTTCTTCTCCTTTTATTAAAGACTTTCTTTCTGCTCGCCAGTCCAAGACCTGGGTCGACGGGGTGGTTGTGTTGGGAGGTAGGGCTTTGTAACTTCGTAGTTTAATTGTATATGTCCCGCTTACTGGATCAAGGGGGTGGATGTGGGGGGGGGGGGGGGTAGGGCTTTGTTACTTCGCAGTATAATTGTATTCGCTCCATTTACCTGGGTTGGGATGGTGGGGCTAGGAGTTGGGGTGATGAGTAATGGAGAAAAAAGATATTGGGATTTAAAATATTTAAAAAAAAAAAATAATTAAAAAATCTACGCTCCCAATAACCATAGCTCTTACCTGTAGGATTTTGTGGTGGGGGGGGGCAGGGGTCGGGATAGTGGAGGGGTGGACAGGGGTCGGGGGTAGGGCATTTAGGTCATATCAGACTGATCAACGGACAGTAAGCGTCCAGGGCTACGAAACACCGCGGTCATTTGCTGTCTGCTTTTGAGTTCTATGCCTAGATCAAGAATTAAGTCTCTTTAACAGCGACTTTGTAAGCATTTACCGTTTTAATATTTTTTTTAAGTCGACAGTGTAAAGATTAAAATGTACATACTAAGTAACTGCGAGTAGAAAATTTGGTTTCATTTGCTACACAATTTCCACAGACTTTCTTTGGTTTCATTTGCTGCCTTACTACATACTCTGCACAGACTTTCTTTGGTTTCATTGGCTGCCTTACTTCACAATCTGCACAGACTTTCTTTGGTATCATTGGCTGCCTTACTACACAATCTGCAAAGACTTTCTTTGGTTTCATTGGCTGCCTTACTTCACAATCTGCACAGACTTTCTTTAGTATCATTGGCTGCCTTACTACACAATCTGCACAGACTTTCTTTGGTTTCATTGGCTGCCTTACTACACAATCTGTACAGACTTTCTTTGGTTTCATTGGCTGCCTTACTACACAATCTGCACAGACTTTCTCTGGTTTCATTGGCTGCCTTACTTCACAATCTGCACAGACTTTCTTTGGTTTCATTGGCTGCCTTACTACACAATCTGTACATACTTTCTTTGGTTTCATTGGCTGCCTTACTACACAATATGCACAGACTTTCTTTGGTTTCATTGGCTGCCTTACTACACAATCTGCACAGACTTTCTTTGGTATCATTGGCTGCCTTACTACACAATCTGCACAGACTTTCTTTGGTTTCATTGGCTGCCTTACTACACAATCTGCACAGACTTTCTTTGGTTTCATTGGCTGCCTTACTACACAATCTGCACAGACTTTCTTTGGTTTCATTGGCTGCCGTACTACACATTCTGCACAGACTTTCTTTGGTTTCATTGGCTGCCTTACTACACAATCTGCACAGACTTTCTTTGGTTTCATTGGCTGCCTTACTACACAATCTGTTCAGACTTTCTTTGGTTTCATTGGCTGCCTTACTACACAATCTGTTCAGACTTTCTTTGGTTTCATTGGCTGCCTCACTACACAATCTGCACAGACTTTCTTTGGTTTCATTGGCTGCCTTACTACACAATCTGCACAGACTTTCTTTGGTTTCATTGGCTGCCTTACTACACAATCTGTTCAGACTTTCTTTGGTATCATTGGCTGCCTTACTACACAATCTGCACAGACTTTCTTTGGTTTCATTGGCTGCCTTACTACACAATCTGTTCAGACTTTCTTTGGTATCATTGGCTGCCTTACTACACAATCTGTTCAGACTTTCTTTGGTATCATTGGCTGCCTTACTACACAATCTGCACAGACTTTCTTTGGTATCATTGGCTGCCTTACTACACAATCTGCACAGACTTTCTTTAGTATCATTGGCTGCCTTACTACACAATCTGCAAAGACTTTCTTTGGTTTCATTGGCTGCCTTACTACACAATCTGTTCAGACTTTCTTTGGTATCATTGGCTGCCTTACTACACAATCTGCACAGACTTTCTTTGGTTTCATTGGCTGCCTTACTACACAATCTGCACAGACTTTCTTTGGTTTCATTGGCTGCCTTACTACACAATCTGTTCATACTTTCTTTGGTTTCATTGGCTGCCTTACTACACAATCTGCACAGACTTTCTTTGGTTTCATTGGCTGCCTTACTACACAATCTGTTCAGACTTTCTTTGGTTTCATTGGCTGCTTTACTACACAATCTGCACAGACTTTCTTTGGTTTCATTGGCTGCCTTACTACACAATCTGCACAGACTTTCTTTGGTTTCATTGGCTGCCTTACTACACAATCTGTTCAGACTTTCTTTGGTTTCATTGGCTGCCTTACTACACAATTTGCACAGACTTTCTTTGGTTTCATTGGCTGCCTTACTACACAATCTGCACAGACTTTCTTTTCTTAACGCACATTGTATCCATTAAATGTTCATGAACAATACAAAAGTGAAGTCCAAATAAAAACTAAATATAGAACAGATTTAGTGTCGGGAAGGAACTTAAACAAACATCGATACCATCACGAGTGCCCGTGGTATCGCGAGGGAGTATCGGGCGACGATATACCCCCCCCCCCTTGCGGGACGGGTGTCATCAGTGACAGCGATACCCCGCCCGCCGGTCGGGATGAATTAATTTGATCGTTAATAATGGAAGATGTGCGGGTCCATTGTCTTGTGGATAGCGCCCCGGGGGGGGGGGGAGGGGGGCAACATGCGGCTGTCGTACTGGTTCTTATCCTTACTAACCATCACCGCTCCCCACCTACCCCCTCACGCACATAGCCCCCCCCCCCCGACCACACACACATTCCCGAACGTGCAATAACTGGACTGTTTGAATACTTGCAAATCTATTGTCCTTGGACAGCGCTGCGCCTCTCATTGCACTTCATCGCCCGAAACACACAGGGACACGGTCCGGGACGACCCGACCAGATAATCCGACTTATCTCGATTCATATTTCTATTTGTTGCCTTGTTGTTTTTTTGTCCTGGGCTCCTGAGCAGATGTGTTTGTTGTATGTTTGTTTGTTTGTTGTTTGATTGTTTGTTTGTTTGACATTTTGTTCACTCATTAAAAATAAAATCCTTGTTTCCAATTGCGTAAAGATTATCCCAGTTTAAAATTGGCGAAATAACAAGATGTTGTTATTGATGACTTGGACCACTGTAGAAACTATGCATCTTCCTGTCCCAGTGGCGTAGGAAGGTGGGGGCAGAGAGGATGGTCTTGAAATTTCGTGACCATGTACAAATCTAGCAAAAAAACGGAAGTTGTCACAAATATCAAAGAGTTGAACTACGCTTGGTTGACATTGGCCTCGACCAATAGCGCACACTAATATAAAAGGTTCTCAAACCAACATTTTTAAGTACAACAATAACACTTTGATTAAAAAATCGCACCGGGTTGGGACAAATTAATTAAAGTGTGTGTGTGTGTGTGTAGGTGTGTGTGTGGGTGTGGGTGGGGCTTGAACATTTAATCAGGGGTCAGAGGAAGTCGACCAGAAACTAATAAGTCCCCCCCCCAACCCCAAGTGGACGACCTTATGTCGGACATTGTTGGCTCTTTGCACAACATCTGACCACAAACTGAACTCATGCCAAAAACAACAGATCACTGAGAGAAGATACACCAGCAAAGTCGGCCCTTGTAGGTCAGACCTTATGATTCAATTACACCAGCAAAGTCGGCCATTGTAGGTCAGACCTTATGATTCAATTACACCAGCAAAGTCGGCCCTTGTAGGTCAGACCTTATGATTCAATTACACCAGCAAAGTCGGCCCTTGTAGGTCAGACCTTATGATTCAATTACAATAGCAAAGTCGGCCCTTGTAGGTCAGACCTTATGATTCAATTACATCAGCAAAGTCGGCCCTTGTAGGTCAGACCTTATGATTCAATTACATCAGCAAAGTCGGCCCTTGTAGGTCAGGCCATATGATTCGTTATATTAACTGAGCACGCCCTCTGAGGTTCTTTATCACATTTCGACTCTTCCTTGTGGACTTGTAGTATTCTCATTTGCATAAGGATGTTTCAGTGTTACAAAAAAGCACATAGTGATGATGACATAGCAGATACTAAGTTCTTTATTTTGTCTCAATTCGGGAATCTCCAAACCCGACTACGTCTTAGTGAGGCCAGTGTAATATAAGTCTAAATAAAAGGTTCATTATATCTGACAAATAAGTGAAAAAGCGCATTCTATTCTGTTGCGCAATTTATATTGCTGCGTCCAACCATATTGGTGTGCACTCTTTGGGATACGGTGAACCATCGCATTGAAAGCACTTATTTTCGTTTTCCTAATAATCGTGGAGGGAGAAGAAGAGGAAGACAGAGAAATAGATGGGAAGATAACATCAAAGAGTGGACGGGATTACAACTAGGCGATGCTATGCGTGGTGCAGAAGACCGAGAGGAATAGAGAAGGATAGTTTTCATGTCATCTGTGGCGCCCCAACGGTCCAAAGACATCCTCCCAACAATTTGTTTCATCCATATAATCTTGGTGCATTCTCTCATATTTTCATCTCGTATAATTTTGGTACATGCTACCATCCTCCCATTAAGTTGTTGCGCCCCATGTCATCTTGGTACATGCTACCATCCTCCCATCAAGTTGTTGTGCCCCACGTCATCTTGGTACATGCTACCATCCTCCCATCAAGTTGTTGTGCCCCATGTCATCTTGGTACATGCTACCATCCTCCCATCAAGTTGTTGTGCCCCACATCATCTTGGTACATGCTACCATCCTCCCATCAAGTTGTTGTGTCCCAATGTCATCTTGGTACATGCTACCATCCTCCCATCAAGTTGTTGTGCCCCAGGTCATCTTGGTACATGCTACCATCCTCCCATCAAGTTGTTGTGCCCATGTCATCTTGGTACATGCTACCATCCTCCCGTCAAGTTGTTGTGCCCCACGTCATCTTTGTACATGCTACCATCTTCCCATCAAGTTGTTGCGCCCCATGTTATCTTGGTACATGCTACCATCCTCCTATCAAGTTGTTGTGCCCCATGTCATCTTGGTACATGCTACCATCCTCCCATCAAGTTATTGTTGTGCCCCATGTCATTTTGGTACATGCTAACATCCTCCCATCAAGCTGTAGCGCCCCATGTTATCTTGATCCATGCTACCATCCTCCCATCAAGTTTTTGTGCCCCATGTCATCTTGGTACATGCTACCATCCTCCCATCAAGCTGTAGCGCCCCATGTTATCTTGATCCATGCTACCATCTTCCCATTAAGTTGTTGCGCCCAATGTCATCTTGGTACATGCTACCATCCTCCCATCAAGCTGTAGCGCCCCATGTTATCTTGATCCATGCTACCATCCTCCCAACAAGTTGTAGCGCCCCATGTTATCTTGATCCATGCTACCATCCTCCCATCAAGTTGTAGCGCCCCATGTTATATTGATCCATGCTACCATCTTCCCATCAAGTGGTAGCGCCCCATATTTAAACACTTAAATTGAAGACACTCCTTATTAAAAACTGTAAGGTCTTTCCCCGGCTAATATATTTGTTTAGACTAGAGAGAAGTTTGTGGATCAAATGACTGCCATATGCATTGGATTTCTTTGAATTCCTTTCCTACACATGCACCTGAATGCATGCACTTGAACACATGCACTTGAACACATGTACTTGAACACATATGGTTTCATCTCATTTGAAAACATTCCCTATATGTGAGTAGCTCTTGATTTGTGCATAGCTGCCTTCGCATCTTATGAGTAAATGTATATATCACAAAGTGGCATTGTGAGCTTTCTTCTTTGTAAGGACAGCGGCTCCCAAAGTGTGCGTCGTGGTGCTTCCTCGCGGGATTTCAACGATATATCAATATTTATAATTGTGTTTCCATCCAGTTGACCTACTGCGGACAAATAACTCACTTGAGTGTCAACGGTTTGAGAAGCCTGTACAAATAGTTACATTTTGACACCATATACTATCTGTTTAGGTGTTTTCTTTATTGTAACCTTCCTTTATAATTAAAATAAATAAATAATAATAATCTGTATTTGTACCTTGCACCCTAGAAATCAGCATAGGACGCAAAACCTGGTTTAGCAAATGCTCCTGGACAACAAGCCATGGAACCACTGTGTAAGGAGGTTGTAGTTACCCGTCCTTGAGAACCACTGTGTAAGGAGGTTGTAGCTACCCGTCCCTGGGAACCACTGTGTAAGGAGGTTGTAGCTACCGGTCCCTGGGAACCACTGTGTAAGGAGGTTGTAGCTACCCGTGCCTGAGAACCACTGTGTAAGAAGATTGTAGCTACCGGTCCCTGGGAACCACTGTGTAAGAAGATTGTAGCTACCGGTCCCTGGGAACCACTGTGTAAGAAGATTGTAGCTACCGGTCGCTGGGAACCACTGTGTAAGAAGATTGTAGCTACCGGTCCCTGGGAACCACTGTGTAAGAAGATTGTAGCTACCGGTCCCTGGGAACCAGTGTGTAAGGAGGTTGTAACTACTGGTGCACACTTCCTTACTGTCAGACTAGCTTGACATGTTTAGTTTGGTTCTCACCTGCTCCTCATGCAGTCCAGATAAGCATATGCATTTTTTTCTCTTATCTTCTCTTAACAGAATTTTTTTTAAATTGTCTGCTAAATGTATTGATCGAATTAAGGAATGGAACGCATATGGAAGAAATCGCCTGTTAAACTATTTATTTTCTGAAATTCACCTAAAATCCACACTTATACACGTACACACCAGCACATACATACACACACTTTTTCCGTATTTACAGAATCATAAGTTCGGAGGAGTTTAAAAAAACAAACATTTTGGAATCATATCCGACCTTCCACGTGTGCCCTCCCTTGAGAAACGCCCCGATTCCGGTCCATAACTTTAGCAACACAAGACACCAGAATTTCTTCTTGGTATGAATGACACCAAGCTCATTGTGGACACACACACAAAAAAGGTGTGGGGGTGGGATGGCTCCACGTCTCGTTAGTCGTCAGATTTGACCAGTTTAGCCACGGTACATTGACTCCGAAGGATTTCCTTGGGGTTATTAAAACACATGTTTATTGCATATCTCATTGAGCCTCTGCTTCCGCTTCGTCACGCACCACTGCATTCAATTTGCAATCAGTGGTTCTCACAACCAGCTCCAACTCTAGCCTTGCGCCCACCCCCAACACCCTCATACACACCCACACACTCACATACACTCACTCACACACACACACCCACAGATACACACACACACACACGCACATACACTCACTCACACACACACACAGATACACCCTCACACACTCACTCACACACACCCACAGTTAAACACGCACACACTCCAACACACAGCTTACATAATGATTTCTTTGGGAAATATTTATATCACTCTTCCAGTGGTTCCTAACATGTGCTGGGGGGGGGGCTCCGTGCCGCTCCCCGGATATTCCTAAACGCTATTGATTTTTAATGCAAAGGTTGCTTTCTCTCCCCCCCCCCCCCCACCACTTTTTATTTATATTGCGCACAGAAGCTGAAACCAAAATGGTTTAATTTCCTATACATACCAAATGTGTCCCACAGAACTGACGTACAACATTCTGCTTGTAAGTAGGGGGGAAAAGGGGAGGGGGTATTGCACTGATATTTTCTCACTACACTTTATATCAAATTGTACGTGCGTGGGATGTCGAGTGGGGCTCTAAAGAGAGAGAGAGAGACAGAGACAGAGAGAGAGAGAGACGGAGAGAGAGAGAGAGAGAGAGAGAGACGGAGACAGAGACAGAGAGAGAGAGACGGAGAGAGACAGAGAGAGAGACAGAGACAGAGAGAGAGACAGAGACAGAGAGAGAGACGGAGACAGAGAGACGGAGACAGAGAGAGACAGAGAGAGAGAGACGGAGACAGAGAGAGAGAAAGACAGAGACAGAGAGAGACAGAGACGGAGACAGAGAGAGACAGAGACAGAGAGAGAGACAGAGAGAGAGACGGAGACAGAGAGAGAGAGAGAGACGGAGACAGAGAGAGACAGAGAGAGAGAGACGGAGACAGAGAGAGAGACGGAGACAGAGAGAGAGACGGAGACAGAGAGAGACAGAGACAGAGAGAGAGACAGAGACATAGAGAGAGAGACGGAGACAGAGAGAGAGAGAGACGGAGACAGAGAGAGACAGAGACAGACGGAGACAGAGATAGAGAGACGGAGACAGAGAGAGACAGAGACAGAGAGAGAGAGAGAGAGACGGAGACAGAGATAGAGAGAGAGACGGAGACAGAGACGGAGACAGAGATAGACAGACAGATAGAGAGAGACAGAGAGAGAGACGGAGACAGAGAGAGACAGAGAGAGAGACAGAGAGAGACAGAGAGAGAGAGAGATGGAGACAGAGAGAGAGAGACGGAGACAGAGAGAGAGGGATAGTTGATAGGGAAAATCCGATTATTTATGCACGGAACTTTAATTATTTTGATGGATAAATGTTGGGTCTGATACTGAGAGATGTTGGTTTTGTTTTTGTTGGATAAATATTTGGTGTGATACTGAGAGATGTTGGTTTTGTTTTTGTTGGATAAATATTTGGTGTGATACTGAGAGATGTTGGTTTTGTTTTTGTTGGATAAATATTTGGTGTGATACTGAGAGATGTTGGTTTTGTTTTTGTTGGATAAATATTTGGTGTGATACTGAGAGATGTTGGTGATGTGACATAAGTAAGGCATATTTTCAAATATTGTTAACTTGTGAGTATATTTGTGCTACTCCCCTGATGCTAATCCCTGTTGCTACTCCCCTGTTGCTACTCCCCTGACTCTATTCCCCTGTTGATACTCCCCTGTTGCTACTCATGTCGGGATCGCAGTAAATTCTCATTTATGAAATGTAGCATACATGTTATTGTGGGAGATACAAACCCAGGTGCTACATATAGTGCTGCCAACTGACGAACTCGAGTCTAGCAAATCTTCAAATTATCTACTAGAAATAACACACCAAACAGTGGCGGTGGTCATGCGTGAACTTCCCATCTACTAAACAATGGCGGTGGTCATGCGTGAACTTCCCATCTACTAAACAATGGCGGCAGTCACGCGTGAACTTTCCATATACTAAAGTCACTTGACAAAGTATGCATTCAAATAACACCTTTATAAGAATCCCAATTACTGCTAACTTTCGGCAATTTTATTTTGCGCCTATCGAACACATCATTACAGCCATACATGCATACAGCGTTACAGCCAGACATACACTCAGCGTTACAGCCAGACATACATACCCGGAGAATTGATATTTTTAATATCATCATTTTCTAGATCAATGTCGTTATATATACTAAATTATATATTTTTTCTTTAGCTACAACTATACATACAACTTTATCTTTAAGTATACCTGTGTAATTTTCCTAGAACTACATATTTATCTCAATCTATTTCTTGTTGTATATCAACATTATATCTCTGTCAACATTTAATAAAGATACATTTCACTATCTAAATTATATTATTTATTTAATATCGGTCTCAAAGAAACGCCGCAAAAAGATGTTAACAAAGAAGAAATACCTAAGTAGATTAGTTTTCTAAATCAGGGCCCTTCACCCACTCCGACAAGGGGGAGACAAGCCACAAGGCTCAGGGCCCTGCACCCACCCCGACAAGGGGGAGACAAGCCACAAGGCTCAGGGCCCTTCACCCACTCCGACAAGGGGGAGACAAGCCACAAGGCTCAGGGCCCTTCACCCACTCCGACAAGGGGGGGGGGGGGTGCCAAGCCACGGAAATGTATCTATTAAAAGCACTAAATGCTCTCCTAGCAGCGACAATATCTTCCATCTATCTCTCGTGCCATTTCCAGTTCACATCTTGACCAGTGCACAACCGAGGGGACAATCACAGCAATTTGTAACGTGGGGAATTGTGAAGGACAGGAGATGGGGGAGAAGGGGGTTTTGTAAAGGAGGAGGAAGTGGACGTTGAGGAGGTGGAAGTTGAGGAGATGGAGGAGAATGGGGTTTTGTAGAGGAGGAGATCAAGGAAAGCGGGATTATTGAAGGAAAAAAGGTTACCTAGAGAAACGAGGAGATGAATAGAATAAGAGGTGAAGGAATGTGTGGGTGAAGTTATGAGAAGTTGTAGGAAAGAGTGGGTGAGTGTGAGAGGAAGAGACGAAGGTAAGGGAACGTGGTGGGGGTGAATGCGTCGATAAAGGAAGATGTGTAGTAGGATGAAGACGAGAAGGTGGACAATTAAGCAGTGTCTCCAGGCACAGAGAGTTGTGGTAATATTCGGTACCCAAACTAGGTTTTTTTCGCCATGAAATCGAATACGCCACTGTATATAATGTACGAAATAATAGATGGCGGGGTTTGGTGGTTGGGGGGGGGGGGCTATTTAGTATAGTAATAACAACTAGGTTACCTTTTGAGTCAGGAATGTGATTACTTGATGAGTACAGGGACTTAATCAGCTTAGCTAAATGTGTATCATTCCATATTGTGTGTAAATGAAACTGGATTTTTTTCTTTTTCTTTTCTTTTTTTTTTTTTTTTTTAGTTGGGAGAGGGGAGGAGCTCTTCCTTTTGACATATTATTCAATGAAGCAAATTTGTAACATTCTGAACACAAATAGCTTTCAAGGGAACAAACTTCTGCTTGCTATAGTGTTTCGCTGGTATCACGCCCCTTTATTCATTTTATTTCGCCATAAACACAATGTCATAACGGAGTGTGACGATATCACCCAGGCGTATCAGGTCAAGATTTCAATTTAAACCTTTGGGTAAACTCATAATTCCATCATGAAATCTTTCCCAAGTCATTCTTTTGTTTATCGCCTACAACAAACACATTGCATCCAAAGACAAAACTCATTATAATTTTAACTTGTTCAAACTTTGGTGATCGAAGAATTCTATGCTCAAGTCTAAAGGATAGAACCAGTGCTGCCAGGGGCGTGGATATGACTAGTTCTGTCAGGGGCGTGGATAGGAATAGTTCTGTCAGGGGCGTGGATGGGACTAGTGCTGCCAGGGGCGTGGATAGGACTAGTGGGGGCGTGGATAGGACCAGTGCTGCCAGGGGCGTGGATGGGACTAGTGCTGCTCGGGGTGTGGATAGGACTAGTTCTGTCAGGGGCGTGGATAGGACTAGTTCTGTCAGGGGCATGGATGGGACTAGTTCTGTCAGGAACGTGGATGGGACTAGTGCTGCCAGGGGCGTGGATGGGACTAGTGCTGCCAGGGGCGTGGATAGGAATAGTTCTGTCAGGGGCGTGGATGGGACTAGTGCTGCCAGGGGCGTGGATAGGACTAGTTCTGCCAGGGGGTGGATATGAATAGTTCTGTCAGGGGCGTGGATGGGACTAGTGCTGCTAGGGGTGTGGATATGACTAGTTCTGCCATGGGCGTGGATAGGAATAGTTCTGTCAGGGGCGTGGATGGGACTAGTGCTGCCAGGGGCGTGGATAGGACTAGTGGGGGCGTGGATAGGACCAGTGCTGCCAGGGGCGTGGATGGGACTAGTGCTGCCAGGGGCGTGGATGGGACTAGTGCTGCCAGGGGTGTGGATGGGACTAGTGCTGCCAGGGACGTGGATGGGACTAGTGCTGTCAGGGGCGTGGATGGGACTAGTGCTGCGAGGGGCGTGGATGGGACTAGTGCTGCCAGGGGCGTGGATAGGACTAGTGGGGGCGTGGATAGGACTAGTGCTGCCAGGGGCGGGTCAAGCTTTTTGTCAAAGCAGGTAGCTTAAAGAAAAAAATACGCTCCTCCTGACCTGAGTTGACTTGAGTTTACTTGAGTTGACTTGAGTTGACTTATGACCATTTACAAAGAAATTCAATAATTCAATAGACTGATTATAGTAAAAAATATTCTTAGTGCATTTTAAGAAACAATCAAATTTAATGGCCACATGTATAACAATGTTTGTATTTAATGGCCACATGTGTAACTTGGTTGGATTTAATGGCCACATGTGTAACATGGTTGGATTTAAAACTGAAAAAGAACAGAAATGTAAGAGAAAAGTAAGACTAAATATCTTAAATGGTAATTAAAAAACAAATAAAATAAGATAATACAAGTATTTTAATGTAGTCTTCCCAAACACATTTTTACTTCTTACCCCCCCCCCCCCCCCCCCCCCCAAATCTAAAATCATACACCAACTGACTGGAACTATTTAGTTGACTGTAGTTATAAAAAAAATGGTCGACGAATTAAGCTAAAAATAGCAACCAATTGAAACGTTATGCGGCGATCGCGTGACAAGGTATCTTCTGTGCCGAGAGATTAAGTTAAACCTTAGGTGACATATCCGCCTTTAGGGGACTGCTGGTTCCTGTCTGATTGGTTGGAGTGGGGCAGGGAGAATGTGTGGTGGGGTCTATTGTGTGAGGGGCAGCTGGGTGTTCCGTATGGTGTATTGTGTGAAAGGCGGTAGGTTGTTATGTGAGGTGTATTGTGTGGGGGGCGCCAGGGTGTTTTGTGAGGTTGGGTGTATTGTGTGAAGGGCGACTGGGTGTTATGTGGGGTGTATTGTGTGGGGGGCGCCAGGGTGTTATGTGAGGTGGGGTGTATTGTGTGAGGGGCGCATGGTGTTATGTGAGGTGGGGTGTATTGTGTGAAGGGTGGCTG
Organism: Omphiscola glabra; assembly: GCA_964017045.1. Classification (NCBI taxonomy): domain Eukaryota; kingdom Metazoa; phylum Mollusca; class Gastropoda; family Lymnaeidae; genus Omphiscola; species Omphiscola glabra. Next base: position 624,260 of record OZ024810.1, read on the forward strand.
GGTGTTATGTGAGGTGTATTGTGTGGGGGGGCGCCAGGGTGTTATGTGAGGTGGAGTGTATTGTGTGAGGGGCGGCAGGGTGTTATGTGAGGTGGGGTGTATTGTGTGGGGGGCAGCAGGGTGTTATGTGAGGTGGGGTGTATTGTGTGGGGGCGGCAGGGTGTTATGTGAGTTGGGGGTGTATTGTGTGGGGGCTCGCCAGGGTGTTATGTGAGGGGGGGTGTATTGTTTGAGGGGCGCCAGGGTGTTATGTGAGTTGGGGTGTATTGTGTGAGGGGCGCCAGGGTGTTATGTGAGGTGGGGTGTATTGTGTGAGGGGCGCCAGGGTGTTATGTGATTTGCGGTTGTATGGTTAAGAGGGTTGGGAGTGTGCTGAAAGACAAAAATGAAGTGGAGAAGATGAGGTTAGGGGAGGGGAGTGGATTATGGAAGTGTTACAGAAAGTGATGCTTGAGTAGAGACAAGGTAGTGCTAAGTGGTACTATGTGGTGGTGTGGGGTACAGCTTTGGATACAGCAATGCCAAACATGTGGGGCGTAAGAGGTTTTGTCTGGGGTGCCTTTGATGCAGCAATGCCAAACATGTGGGGTGTAAGAGGTTTTGTCTGGGGTGCCTTTGATGCAGCAATGCTAAACATGTGGGGCGTAAGAGGTTTTGTCTGGGGTGCCTTTGATGCAGCTATGCCAAACATGTGGGGCGTAAGAGGTTTTGTCTGGGGTGCCTTTGATGCAGCAATGCCAATCATTTGGAGTGAAACATAAGTTTTGCCTGGGGTGCCTTTGAGGTCAGTTCTAATAGTTGAGAAAATTTATTATAAGTAAACTTCTGGAATTGTTTAATATGGAAATTGGGAAAAACTAAAAAAGGCGTAGATGGTAATTGAGATAACAAAGTAGGAGTAGATGGTAATGGACATTACAGAATAGGCGTAGATGGTAATGGAGATTACAGAGTAGGTGTAGATGGTAATGGATATTACAAATTAGGTGTAGATGGTAATGGAAAGAGCAAAGTAGGTATAGATGGTAATGGGGAGAACAAAGTAGTTGTAGATGGTAATGGAGTAGGCGTAGATGGTAATGGAAATTGCAAAGTAGGTGTTAGTGTAATGGGGAGAACAAAGGTAGGGTAGATGGTAATGGAGAGAATAAAAGAGGTTTAGATGGTAATGGATAGAATAAAGGAGGTATACATGGTAATTGACAGAACAATTGAGGTTGTAGATGGTAATGGAGAGAACATAGGAAGTATAGATGGTAATGGAGAAAACAAAGAAGGCGTAGCTGATAATGGAGAGAACAAAGGACATATGGTAATGAAGATAGGCAAGGATAATTTTGTTGAAATTTTGTTTAGGATATTTAGAGGAGATATGAAATGTTACGTGTTTTATGAAAAACAATTCTATGGAAGGGATACAATCTTGTTTGAAATATGACATGTCAGAAACATGCGAAGAGATTAAGAGGTGAGGTATTAAGAGATGAAAAGGTGAGGTATTTAGAGATTAAGAGGTGAGGTATTAATGCCTGGATATTTGTGTTTACTTGGCCGGAAATGAAGCGGAGTTCCGTGACAGGTCATCGCCGGTGGTCAGCAAAGATTAAGGAAATGTAATCTCGCCTGGTTCCTGGAATTCTTATGACGTCATTGCCGTGACTGGCTTTGATGGCTGAGATTACCTGGGGCTCTGTGGTTGATAACAGTACAGGTGTGGTCGGGGAGAAAGAGCTGATTTATAAATAGGCATTGATTTCCATGGATGCTTCTTCACCTCGGTTCTCGTACGAAGGGGCTGTTGAGGGGGCGGTCCAGCACCGGCGGAACATTTTGTCTGTTTATAATGATGGGCGGCATGTTCGACCAAAGGTTCAATATGTATTTATGGAGGGGCGGAAATAATCTTTACCCGCCCCCGGGCGACAAAAGGGCATAATTACACAACTGGGGCGTTTCAGAGTTTATGTGCAAGAAATTGTGTTTCCCATACCTGGAACTGGGCCTAGTTGTTACAGGTTTGATCTCACTATCTTGCACGAGTGGGAACCGAGGGCCACACTGAGTGTATAAGTCATGGCTTTGATCTCACCATCGTGCACGAGTGGGAACCGAGGGCTACCGAGTGTATAAGTCATGGCTTTGATCTCACCATCTTGCACGAGTGGGAACCGAGGGCTACTGAGTGTATAAGTCATGGGTTCAAATTGCAAAATGTTTATAGGATTTTTAGAATGGACAGTTTTCATGATAGGTAAAGCCTTTGTTTACTACCGGTATAGTTTAGGTTTTGTCATAATCATAGGTTCAGACTGTCATATTCATAGGTTCAGATTGTCATTTTCATATGTTCAGACTGTCATATTCATGGGTTCAGACAGTCATAATCAAATGTTCAGACTGTCATATGCATAGGTTGAGACTGTCATATTCATGGGTTCAGAATGTCATATTCATAGGCTCAGACTGTCATATTCATAGGTTCAGACTGTCATATTCATAGGTTCAGACTGTCATATTCATAGGTTCAGACTGTCATATTCATAGGTTCAGACTGTCATATTCATAGGTTCTGACTGTCATATTCTTAGGTTCAGACTGTCATATTCAAAGGTTCAGACTGTCATATTCATAGGTTCAGATTGTCATATTCATAGGTTCAGACTGGGCGCTCATTTAAATGAAATTTATAAGTTATTTTATCAACATTTATGACTTATCTGACCCATGAAATGATCTGACCTATGAAATGACCTGACCCATGAAATGATCTGATCCATGAAATGACCTGACCCATGAATGACCTGACCCATGAAATGACCTTACCCATGAAATGACCTTACCCATGAAATGACCTGACCCATGAAATGACCTGACCCATGAAATGACCTGACCCATGAAATGACGTGACCCATGAAATGACCTCACCCATGAAATGACCTGACCCATGAAATGACGTGACCCATGAAATGACCTGACCCATGAAATGACCTGACCCATGAAATGACCTGACCCATGAAATGACATGACCCATGAAATGACCTGACCCATTAAATGAGCTGACCGATGAAATGAGCTGACCGATGAAATGACCTGACCCATGAAATGACCTGACCCATGAAATGACCTGACCCATGAAATGACCTGACCCATGAAATGACCTGACCCATGAAATGACATGACCCATGAAATGACCTGACCCATTAAATGAGCTGACCGATGAAATGAGCTGACCGATGAAATGACCTGACCCATGAAATGACCTGACCCATGAAATGACCTGACCCATGAAATGACCTGACCCATGAAATGACGTGACCCATGAAATGAGCTGACCGACGAAATGACCTGACCCATGAAATGACCTGACCCATGAAATGACCTGACCCATGAAATGACCTGACCCATGAAATGACGTGACCCATGAAATGACCTGACCGATGAAATAACCTGGCAATTGGTTTGATATTTACCGCCGTCATAATACACATACAACTATATGAACACATACACACATCAAATATATAGAGCTAGTTTTTCCCAGGTATCCACGTATCCACTGTGGAATTGTCTATTCAACATTATAATAAAATCCACGTCCATCAAAACATGTCTTTTAAAAAAATAATATTTGTCGAAAACTGTCGCAAATGTACACTCAAGATTAGCGCACTTTTTTATTCTTTTTTTAATTTTTACCCGTATTGACAAAGTAAGCTGACAAAGTAGGGTGACAAAGTAAGCTGATAAAGTAAGCTGACAAAGTATGCTGACAAAGTAAGCTGACAAAGTAAGCTGACAAAGTAGGCTGACAAAGTAAGCTGACAAAGTAAACTGACAAACCCACACATAAGTAAACACACATTTCTATAAATAAAGATGCAAAATCTCTTGAAATAGCCATCTTTTAAAATCAATGCTTTGATTTTTACCATTTTTCTTTCTTACAAATGTGTAATCTGATAATGATTATTTAATATAACTGTAACGGATGTTACATATGTGAACAATTGTTACAACCTTAACTAATTCTGTACTATGATGGATGGCTTGCAGCTGTCACTATTCCTTAACTTAAGGGACTTAACCTCACTGACACTTTCTTTCACGTGATGAAAATACTCCGATTGTATAAATCACACAGCACTTTAATTACATGTTAATTAATACAAATAAATCCTTGGCATTGGTGCATCCTTGTAACATACTTAGTTACACGTAAAGATGTAAAGAATATAATACACACTCTGAATACTATTCCTTCCTAAATTAATACGATAGTAAAATCTAACATGTCTGACATCCACACAGATACATTTTACACTCTTTACTACTCCGAAAATCATGAGTTCTCACTCCGCTATGAAAAAATAGTTCCTGCCTTCTCTCGTGATATAATTCATAATTGCCAAATACCTACGCCATCGTGCGGTAGGAATAAATAATATTGTCATGAGACAGATAAAGATTAACTTGTTGTGTTACAATAACATTTCGTCTTAATAGCTTCCGTTTAGAGATTATTATTTTTTTAATAAAATGGCGTAACTCTTTCGTGCTTGATCAATTCTAAATTATCATTTTTTAAATGTAGAAATGTAACAATGAAATTATGAAAAAAAATATGTGCACATCGTGTATGCGTAGATATTAATTGTGACGTCATGTTCGAACCATTGGATTCACCTGGACAGAAGGATTTTAACAATCAGTAATTAAGATTGTCAACGGATATTTGTAAAAAGAATGAAATGTAAATTTTTATTTTGTTCGTGCGAGGTCGGGGTCAAACAATTTGATTGATAATATTCGTGCGTCGTTGATATGGAAGAGTCACAGACTCGTCTATTGAAGAGGAATAATCGATTGCAAATGAGAGAAAGCCGCAAACGGGAGAAAGGATTCGATCACGAGCAGGAATGCAAACATGAGAAAAAGGACGAGCCGGAAGGGAATAACTGGGAGAAGGAGAATGACGTAATGGATATAAAAGACGAGAATCGCCACCGAGAGAGCTCGAGGAGCGACGAGAACAAAGGAGATGCCGAGGAGAAGAGGAAGGGAGAGGAGGTTGGAGTAGAGGAGGTTGGAGGAGAGGAGGTTGGAGGAGAGGAGGTTGGAGGAGAGGATGGCGAGGAGAGCGATGACGAAAATGAGGAGATCAGCGAGGCGATTCGGGAGTTCAGGCGGAGGCGGCACAAGGAGATATGCGAACAGCTGGAGCGCCAGCAGCACCGGAGCTTGGACAGGTCGAGCTCCCAGGGGCGGCTCGTCAAACACCCTCCCAACAGGCACATCAAGAAGTGCAAGAGTGCCACCTTCTCTTTGGATGGAATGCTATACACCATTGGTGAGTAGTATCATCGGTGTTTCTGTGTGTGTTTGTGTGATGTCTTGTGGTATTATAGTGGCTTTAGAAGCTTTCTTTGAAATGTTTATCCTGTCACGCACCAATCTCTATCCCTATGTTGACCATATCTTGCTCCTGTCACGCATCAATCTCTATCCCTATATTGACCATATCTTGCTCCTGTCACGTACCAATCTCTATCCCTATATTGACCATATCTTGCTCCTGTCACGCATCAATCTCTATCCCTATATTGACCATATCTTGCTCCTGTCACGCATCAATCTCTATCCCTATATTGACCATATCTTGCTCCTGTCACGCATCAATCTCTATCCCTATATTGACCATATCTTGCTACTGTCACGCATCAATCTCTATCCCTATATTGACCATATCTTGCTCCTGTCACGCATCAATCTCTATCCCTATATTGACCATATCTTGCTCCTGTCACGGATCAATCTATATTCCTGTTTTTGACCATATCTTGCTCCTGTCACGTATGAATTATTGCCAATGATCTGTATATTTTAAATTAGTGAATGTAATACATCACATTTCCATCATCATCATGTCCCTTAGTCCTTGGACCGTTGGGGCGCCACAGATGACATGAAAACGACCCGCCTCCATTCCTCTCTGTTTTCTGAACTTCGCACAACATCGCCTAGTTTTAGTTCCGTCCACTCTTTGATTTTATCTCGCCTGAGGCAATAGACCCAAATGTGTCAAGTGTTGTCGCCTCAACTGTTCAAGTCCGTCATTGTCTTTGGCAGGAATGAGCAGTTCGTGTACTGGCTTCTCCCTGGTATGAGCCGGAACTGCCTGTCATGGCCTCGTGGTTGTCTATGGGGGAGAGGGACGAGTTTCTTTTTAATGCCGGAGCAGTGGACCAGCCCATTATTTATCTTGTAAATCATGGAGGGCCTTAATAGTCGTAGTCTTTTTTCAACTGATGACCAGTCCAGTGTTTCCAGCATGCTGCCAACAGTAGAGGTATTTCTGTAGCGTTTCAGGACAAAGCTTGCTGCCCGTCACTGGACCGCCTCCAACCTGTCGATGCTCTTCTGGGTGAATGGGTCCCAGACGGAAGATGCGTACTCTAAAACTATTGGTGAATGGGTCCCAGACTAAAGATGCGTACTCTAAAACTCTGAATGAATGGGTCACAGATTGAAGATGCGTACTCTAAAACTTTGTTCTCAAATCCCAAGTTGATAAAAAAAATTTAACAATGAATTCTATGAGACAATTTATACATTTTAAATTGTCCTTGACCTTCAGATGTAACTTTAAGTTTAAGTTGCATTTCGCTTGACCTTCAAAACTGTAAGTCACGCGGCCCGAGATTACACTTTTTAAAAAATGGCTGTCATATCCGGCGGCCATATTTGTTGCCCTGAATCCCACTTGTTTGATTAATTATGACGTCATCTCGTTAAAGTTGATCGTCTATACGTTTATCAAAGAAACAGATGTTGAATGAATGAATGAATGGATGAAAAGAAGAGAGTGATAAATATGGGTTTGAAGTGAATGATAGATATGGGTTTGAAGTGAATGATAGGTATGGGTTTGAAGCGAATGATAGATATGGGTTTGAAATGATAGATATGGGTTTGAAGTGAATGATAAATATGGGTTTGAAGTGAATGATAGATATGGTTTTGAAGTGAATGATAGATATGGGTTTAAAGTGAGTGATATATATGGGTTTGAAGTGAATGATAGATATGGGTTTGAAGTGAGTGATAGATATGGGTTTGAAGTGAATGACAGATATGGGTTTGAAGTGAGTGATAGATATGGGTTTGAAGTGAATGATAGATATGGGTGTGAAGTGAGTGATAGATATGTGTTTGAAGTGAATGATAGATATGGGTTTGAAGTGAATGATAGATATGGGTTTGAAGTGAATGATAGATATGGGTTTGATGTGAGTGATAGATATGGGTTTGAAGTGACTGATAGATATGTGTTTGAAGTGAATGACAGATATGGGTTTGAAGTGAATGATAAATATGGGTTTGAATTGAGTGATAGATATGGGTTTGAAGTGAATGATAGATATGGGTTTGAAGTGAGTGATAGATATGGGTTTGAAGTGAGTGTAAAATATGGGTTTGAAGTGAATCACAGATATGGGTTTGAAGTGAGTGATAGATATGGGTTTGAAGTGAGTGTAAAATATGGGATTGAAGTGAATGACAGATATGGGTTTGAAGTGAGTGATAAATATGGGTTTGAAGTGAATGATTGATATGGGTTTGAAGTGAATGATATATATGGGATTGAAGTGAATGACAGATATGAGTTTGAAGTGAATGATAGATATGGGTTTGAAGTGAGTGATAGATATGGGTTTGAAGTGAATGATAGATATGGGTTTGAAGTGAATGATAGATATGGGTTTGAAGTGAATGATATATATGGGTTTGAAGTGAATGATATATATGGGTTTGAAGTGAGTGATATATATGGGTTTGAAGTGAGTGTAAAATATGGGTTTGAAGTGAATCACAGATATGGGTTTGAAGTGAGTGATAGATATGGGTTTGAAGTGAATGATAGATATGGGTTTGAAGTGAGTGTAAAATATGGGATTAAAGTGAATGACAGATATGGGTTTGAAGTGAGTGATATATATGGGTTTGAAGTGAATGATTGATATGGGTTTGAAGTGAATGATATATATGGGTTTGAAGTGAATGACATATATGAGTTTGAAGTGAATGATAGATATGGGTTTGAAGTGAGTGATAGATATGGGTTTGAAGTGAATGATAGATATGGGTTTGAAGTGAGTGATAGATATGGGTTTGAAGTGCATGACAGATATGGGTTTGAAGTGAGTGTAAAATATGGGTTGAAGTGAATGATAGATATGAGTTTGAAGTAAATGACAGATATGGGTTTGAAGTGAGTGATAGATATGGGTTTGAAGTGAATGATAGATATGGTTTTGAAGTGAATGATAGATATGGGTTTGAAGTGAGTGATATATATGGGTTTGAAGTGAATGATAGATATGGGTTTGAAGTGAGTGATAGATATGGGTTTGAAGTGAATGACAGATATGGGTTTGAAGTGAGTGATAGATATGGGTTTGAAGTGAATGATAAATATTGGTTTGAATTGAGTGATAGATATGGGTTTGAAGTGAATGATAGATATGGGTTTGAAGTGAATGATATATATGGGTTTGAAGTGAATGATAGATATGGGTTTGAAGTGAGTGATAGATATGGGTTTGAATAGACTGATAGATATGTGTTTGAAGTGAATGACAGAAATGGGTTTGAAGTGAGTGATATATATGGGTTTGAAGTGAGTGATAGATATGGGTTTGAAGTGAGTGATAGATATGGGTTGAAGTGAATGATAGATATGGGTTTGACGTGAATGATAGATATGGGTTTGAAGTGAGTGATAGATATGGGTTTGAAGTGAGTGTAAAATATGGGTTTGAAGTGAATCACAGATATGGGTTTAAAGTTAGTGATATATATGTGTTTGAAGCGAATGATATATATGGGTTTGAAGTGAATGATAGATATGGGTTTGAAGTGAGTGTAAAATATGGGTTTGAAGTGAATGTAAAATATGGGTTTGAAGTGAATGATAGATATGGGTTTGAAGTGAATGATATATATGGGTTTGAAGTGAATGATAGATATGGGTTTGAAGTGAGTGTAAAATATGGGTTTGAAGTGAATGATAGATATGGGTTTGAAGTGAATGACATATATGGGTTTGAAGTGAGTGTAAAATATGGGTTTGAAGTGAGTGATATATATGGTTTGAAATTAATGATAGATATGGATTTGAAGTGAATGATAGATATGGGTTTGAAGTGAATGATATATATGGGTTTGAAGTGAATGACAGAAATGGGTTTGAAGTGAGTGTAAAATAAGTGTTTGAAGTGAGTGATAGATATGGGTTTGAAGTGAATGACAGATATGGGTTTGAAGTGAATGTAAAATATGGGTTTAAAGTGAGTGATAGATATGGGTTGGAGGTGAATGACAGATATGGGTTGGAAGTGAATGACAGATATGGGTTTGAAGTGAGTCTAAAATATGGGTTTGACGTGAGTGTTAGATATGGGTTTGAAGTGAATGACAGATATGGGTTGGAAGTGAATGACAGATATGGGCTGGAAGGGAATGACAGATATGGTTTGGAAGTGAATGACAGATATGGGTTGGAAGCGAATGACAGATATGGGTTGGAAGCGAATGACAGATATGGGTTGGAAGTGAATGACATATATTGGCTGGAAGTGAGTGACATATATGGGTTGGAAGTGAGTGATAGATCTTAGTTGAGTTAGGCGTCTCATCATCATCATCATCATGTCCCGTAGTCCTTCGACCTTTGGGGCGCCACAGATGACATGTACACTATTCTTCTCCATTCCTCTCTGTCTTCTGCCCTATGCATAGCATCGCATAGTTGTAATCCCGTCCATTCTTTGATGTTAGGAGTCTAATGTATTTTTAAAAAAATGAAATGACAGGTTGTCCACACAGGTTGTCCAAACAGGTTGTCAACACAGGTTGTCCACACAGGGTGTCCACATACCACGACGAAAAAGATTTCCAGGGTCGCTGCGTTAAATTCTCATCAGTCCTATTCTAGTAGCTCCCTAAAATGTTTAGTGAACTTCGCCTCTGGTCCTATTCTAGTAGCTTCCTATAATGTTTAGTGAACTTCTCCTCTGGTCCTATGCTAGTAGCTCTATATTGTTTTTAGTTAACTTCTCCACGGTTCTAATACAGGAGCTCCACCTTTAGTTTGGTTAACTTCTCCTCGGGTCCTATTCCAGTATCTCCACAATGTGTTTAGTTAACGTCCAAAAGTTGATAAAGTTGATTTTAATCAGAGCTGCAGGCAGCCATGGAGTTTCACCTGGATGTTTAAAAAAAATCAATATTCACAAATTTAAAACAAGTGTTGAATGAGTTAGATGAAAACTGAATACTGCCAGGCGAAGGCGTAAACACATCAGCGGCGTATCCATTGGCATAATGTGTTTTGTGTTTCGGGGCGTACGCGAACATAAAGCCACAGTTGTTTTTCCATTCAATTCTTCTGTTTGAATAATTGCAGTTGTGTCTTTCAAACTCATAATTAAGACAACTCAACAGATAAACAACACATATACCCCACATTACCCCACATATACCCCACATATAACCCACATATCCCCCAAATATACCCCACATATACCTCACATATACCCAAATTTACCCCAGAAATAACCCACATATAACCCACACATACCCCAAATATACAACACATATACCCCATATATAACCAACATATAACCCACATTCTAAACACATTAAACGACCCCGTATTTGATTTTCGTTTTGTCGTGTCTTTTGATTCAAGTGTCAACATACAATGATCTATTATTTCATTCACATAGCTTCAATCTCACCTGAGACATAGTCTAATCCCATATATAAGCCCACTATTTACCTGTTTCTTCTTTTAAGTCACATCCCCCGCCCCACACACTCACACCCAAAAACGCATTACCAAACAGCATGTTTTCGAAATTATCCATTACCAAACAGCATGGTATCGAAATTACCCATTACCAAACAGCATGGTATCGAAATAACCCATTACCAAACAGCATGGTATCGAAATAACCCATTACCAAACAGCATGGTATCGAAATAACCCATTTCCAAACAGCATGGTATCGAAATAACCCATTTCCAAACAGCATGGTATTGAAATAACCCATTTCCAAACAGCATGGTATTGAACTAACCTATTAGCAAACAGCTTGGTATCGAAATAAAGAATTAATATCGATTCCAAATGTGTGTTAGCAGCTAAAGAATTACACACGTCAATTAGGGCGAGTACTCACGTGACCCTGACACTAACTATGCCATCATTGTTGGTCAGCTTGGTCAGATACCATGCGAGGTGTTTAGTTTTGACCAGTGGAAACAACAGATGACAACAATGTGCCAGATTGCAGTAATCTGTTGGAGTCGATGACATTCACTGACAGTAGAGAGTATTCACTGACAGTATATGATATTCACTAACAGCAGATGGTATTCACTGACAGTTTATGACATTCACTGACAGTAGATTATATTAGCTGACAGTTTATGGTTTTCACTGACAGTTTATGGCATTCACTGCCTGTAGATTGTATGCGATGACAGTAGATAGTATTCCCTGATGAAGTTCAAATGAGTACAGCGTCTAATCTATTGTTTTTTAAAAAAACTCGCATTCTGAAAAAAAAAAAAGTTGTCCTTATAAAACAGTCTGGCATAGATTGTCTAAAAGTGTCTGGCATAGATTGTCTAAAAGTGTCTGGCATAGATTGTCTAAAAGTGTCTGGCATAGATTGTCTAAAAGTGTCTGGCATAGATTGTCTAAAAGTGTCTGGCATAGATTGTCTAAAAGTGTCTGGCATAGATTCTCTAAAAGTGTATGGCATAGATTGTCTAAAAGTGTCTTGCATAGATTGTCTAAAAGTGTCTGGCATAGATTGTCTAAAAGTGTCTGGCATAGCTTGTCTAAAAGTGTCTGGCATAGCTTGTCTAAAAGTGTCTGGCATAGATTGTCTAAAAGTGTCTGGCATAGATTGTCTAAAAGTGTCTGGCATAGCTTGTCTAAAAGTGTCTGGCATAGCTTGTCTAAAAGTGTCTGGCATAGCTTGTCTAAAAGTGTCTGGCATAGCTTGTCTAAAAGTGTCTGGCATAGCTTGTCTAAAAATGTCTGGCATAGCTTGTCTAAAAGTGTCTGGCATAGCTTGTCTAAAAGTGTCTGGCATAGCTTGTCTAAAAGTGTCTGGCATAGCTTGTCTAAAAATGTCTGGCATAGCTTGTCTAAAAGTGTCTGGCATAGCTTGTCTAAAAGTGTCTGGCATAGCTTGTCTAAAAGTGTCTGGCATAGCTTGTCTAAAAGTGTCTGGCATAGCTTGTCTAAAAATGTCTGGCATAGCTTGTCTAAAAGTGTCTGGCATAGCTTGTCTAAAAGTGTCTGGCATAGCTTGTCTAAAAGTGTCTGGCATAGCTTGTCTAAAAGTGTCTGGCATAGCTTGTCTAAAAATGTCTGGCATAGCTTGTCTAAAAGTGTCCGGCATAGCTTGTCTAAAAGTGTCTGGCATAGCTTGTCTAAAAGTGTCTGGCATAGCTTGTCTAAAAATGTCTGGCATAGCTTGTCTAAAAGTGTCTGGCATAGCTTGTCTAAAAATGTCTGGCATAGCTTGTCTAAAAATGTCTGGCATAGCTTGTCTAAAAGTGTCTGGCATAGCTTGTCTAAAAATGTCTGGCATAGCTTGTCTAAAAATGTCTGGCATAGCTTGTCTAAAAGTGTCTGGCATAGCTTGTCTAAAAATGTCTGCCTGCCAGCAGAAGTGAAATCAGATGTTTCACGTAGGTCGTCAAATGGAGGTTCTCTGTTTTAACGAGCAATAACCCCTCCCCCACCCCCCTTTTTCCCTCTTTCCCCTAAAATGTATACAGTGTGTCCTAAAAAAATGAGCACCCTTGATTGGTCAGTGGAGAGCTTGTCTTAAAGCTAGTGTTGATTGGTCAGTGGAGAGCTTGTCTTAAAGCTAGTGTTGATTGGTCAGTGGAGAGCTTGTCTTAAAGTTGATGTAAATTGGTCAGTGGAGAGCTTGTCTTAAAGCTGGTGTTGATTGGTCAGTGGAGAGCGCGTCTTAAAGCTTGTGTTGATTGGTCTGTAGAGAGCTTGTCTTAAAGTTGATGTAAATTGGTCAGTGGAGAGCTTGTCTTAAAGCTGGTGTTGATTGGTCAGTGGAGAGCGCGTCTTAAAGCTAGTGTTGATTGGTCAGTGGTTAGCTTGTCTTAAAGCTGGTGTTGATTGGTCAGTGGAGAGCTTGTCTTAAAGCTGGTGTTGATTGATCAGTGGAGAGCGCGTCTTAAAGCTTGTTTTGAAGCCACTTATGAACACCAACTAAAATTTAATAGCATTCAACATTGTTAGAAATATTGACCATTAGTTTTCATCAGTATAAAAATGTTTGCCTTTTTTTTTCCCAGTGTGTAGTATAAAATCTTGTCTGATTTCTGCCCTCAATAAGTCTCACACCTGATAATTAGTACGGCACATCGTTTACAGACAGATCTTGATAATTTGTAGGTTTTATTGTAATTGTACTTTATTCTTAAATTAGAACACTTAGAAACGTGCCGCCATACAAATGTGCCGTCATTCACACAATTGTGCCGCTATAATTACACATGTGCAAACATACACACTAATGTGCCAACATACACACTAATGTGACGCCATACACACTAATGTGACGCCATACAAACAAATGTGACGCCATACATACTAATGTGACGCAATACACACTAATGTGACGCCATACACAAAATTATGCCGCCATACACACTAATGTGCCGCCATACACACAAATGTGACGCCATACACACAAATGTGACGCCATACACACAAATGTGACGCCATACACACAAATGTGACGCCATACACACAAATTTGACGCCATACACACTAATGTGACGCCATACACACTATGTGACGCCATACATACTAATGTGCCGCCATACACACAAATGTGACGCCATACACACAAATGTGACGCCATACACACTAATGTGACGCCATACACACTAATGTGACGCCATACATACTAATGTGACGCCATACATACTAATGTGCCTCCATACACACACATGTGACGCCATACACACTATTGTGCCGCCATACACACTAATGTGACGCCATACACACTAATGTGACGCCTTACATACTAATGTGCCGCCATACACATGATTGTGCCGCCATACACACTAATGTGACGCCTTACATACTAATGTGCCGCCATACACATGAATGTGCCGCCATACACATGAATGTGCTGCCTTACACCCTAACGTGACGTCATACACACTAATGTGCCGCCATACACACTAATATGACGCCATACACACTAATGTGCCGCCATACACACTAATGTGCCGCCATACACACAAATGTGACGCCATACACACTAATGTGCCGCCATACACACTAATGTGCCGCCATACACACTAATGGGACGCCATACACACTAATGTGACGCCATACACACTAATGTGCCGCCATACACACAAATGTGACGCCATACACACAAATGTGACGCCATACACACTAATGTGACGCCATACACACTAATGTGACGCCATACATACTAATGTGACGCCATACATACTAATGTGCCTCCATACACACAAATGTGCCGCCATACACATGAATGTGCTGCCTTACACCCTAACGTGACGTCATACACACTAATGTGCCGCCATACACACTAATGTGCCGCCATACACACTAATATGACGCCATACACACTAATGTGACGCCATACATACTAATGTGCCGCCATACACATGAATGTGCCGCCATACACATGAATGTGCTGCCTTACACCCTAACGTGACGTCATACACACTAATGTGCCGCCATACACACTAATATGACGCCATACACACTAATGTGCCGCCATACACACTAATGTGCCGCCATACACACAAATGTGACGCCATACACACTAATGTGCCGCCATACACACTAATGTGCCGCCATACACACTAATGGGATGCCATACACACTAATGTGACGCCATACACACTAATGTGACGCCATACACACAAATGTGACGCCATACACACTAATGTGCCGTCATACACACTAATGTGACGCAATACACACTAATGTGCCGTCATACACACAAACGTGCCGTCATACACACAAACGTGCCGTCATACACACAAAGGTGCCGTCATACACACAGACGTGCCGTCATACACACAAACGTGCCGTCATACACACAAACGTGCCGTCATACACACAAACGTGCCGTCATACACACAAACGTGCCGTCATACACACAAACGTGCCATCATACACACAAACGTGCCGTCATACACACAAACGTGCCGTCATACACACAAACGTGCCGTCATACACACAAACGTACCGTCATACACACAAACGTGCCGTCATACACACAAACGTGCCGTCATACACACAAACGTGCCGTCATACACACAAACGTGCCTTCATACACATACATACATTGTATAGACTAAATTGAACTTTCCCTATTTTGGAATAGACATCTCGTTAATTACAAATGTCTGTTTATAACACAAATATTAAAGAATCGCACATTGAGTAAACAAATGCCCTTGTGATTGATATTTACCGTGTATAGTGGTCCGCAATATAGCGTGCAGGGCTGTTACAGTAAGATAGTGATTGACGAACACTCTCCCCCTTCCCAATCCAATTTCCAACTAACAAACATTGAATGAACCCCTGGAATAACAATCAAGATTGTTATAACTATAACATTTAGCATAGGTTAATTAAAATTAAACACCCCCCCCCCTCCCGGGCCGGGCGACGTTTGTTAGCCTTAGATCCCGAATTAACATTGAACTGAAATATGCGAGCACGGCAAAATGTGTTTGAGACTATCCCTAACCGAGGCGAGGGCAGGAATAGTTAATTTCTGGGGGCGTCAATGTAGTCAACACATTGGGTTGAGGTAGGAGGGGTTTAGAGTAGGAGATCGTGGAGGGAGGAATTACGCTGGGAGGTGGAGGAGGGAGGTTGTAGACTGGGGGATGGAGGGGTTAAGCTGGGAGGGGGAGGAGGGAGGGGAGTTCGATGTCCCCTGACTAAACAGGGGACACACAAATCGATTGCCCACATTTTCGGCTCTAATATAACTGAATGGTGGAAAGATTAGGTTGTGATTGGAATCGATAAATCGACCTAACTGAGAGTTCGATTAGGTGATTGTCACAAATGGACGGAATGACATCACCTACAGACTTCATTACATGCTCGTCGCGAAAAGGGGTGTGGGGGCGCAAATTAAGTTGCTTGTGTCTTGTGATGGCACGGGTGTTTTATTGACGGCTTTGGGTGTGGTGGTATGCAGGTGAGGAAAGGTTTGGGTGTGGTGGTATGCAGGTGAGGACAGCTTTGGTCGTGGTGGTATGCAGGTGAGGACAGCTTTGGGTGTGGTAGTATGCAGGTGAGGACGGCTTTGGGTGTGGTGGTATGCAGGTGATGACAGCTTCGGGTGTGGTGGTATGCAGGTGAAGACAGCTTCGGGTGTGATGGTATGCAGGTGAAGACAGCTTTGGATGTCGTGGTGTGCAGTGAGGGCGGCTTTGGGTGTGCTGCTATGCAGGTGAAGACTGTTACAAGAGTTTTATGAATGTGAAAATGGTGTAAGGTTGTGGACTGGGGCAACACGTTATGACGTCCTGGAGGCTAGACAGCCAGGTGTTGGGGTGTTAGTAATGTGAGGTACATTCCAGGTCTATTGCATTTAATGTAGAGGATATCTCCTGGAGGCTAGACAGCCAGGTGTTGGGGTGTTAGAAATGTGAGGTACATTCCAGGTCTATTGCATTTAATGTAGAGGACATCTCCTGGAGGCTAGACAGTCAGGTGTTGGGGTGTTAGTAATGTGAGGTACATTCCAGGTCTATTGCATTTAATGTAGAGGACATCTCCTGGAGGCTAGACAGCCAGGTGTTGGGGTGTTAGAAATGTGAGGTACATTCCAGGTCTATTGCATTTAATGTAGAGGACATCTCCTGGAGGCTAGACAGCCAGGTGTTGGGGTGTTAGAAATGTGAGGTACATTCCAGGTCTATTGCATTTAATGTAGAGGATATCTCCTGGAGACTAGACAGCCAGGTGTTGGGGTGTTAGTAATGTGAGGTACATTCCAGGTCTATTGCATTTAATGTAGAGGATATCTCCTGGAGGCTAGACAGCCAGGTGTTGGGGTGTTAGTAATGTGAGGTACATTCCAGGTCTATTGCATTTAATGTAGAGGATATCTCCTGGAGGCTAGACAGCCAGGTGTTGTGGTGTTAGAAATGTGAGGTACATTCCAGGTCTATTGCATTTAATGTAGAGGACATCTCCTGGAGGCTAGACAGCCAGGTGTTGGGGTGTTAGTAATGTGAGGTACATTCCAGGTCTATTGCATTTAATGTAGAGGATATCTCCTGGAGGCTAAACAGCCAGGTGTTGGGGTGTTAGAAATGTGAGGTACATTCCAGGTCTATTGCATTTAATGTAGAGGACATCTCCTGGAGGCTAGACAGCCAGGTGTTGGGGTGTTAGTAATGTGAGGTACATTCCAGGTCTATTGCATTTAATGTAGAGGACATCTCCTGGAGGCTAGACAGCCAGGTGTTGGGGTGTTAGAAATGTGAGGTACATTCCAGGTCTATTGCATTTAATGTAGAGGACATCTCCTGGAGGCTAGACAGCCAGGTGTTGGGGTGTTAGTAATGTGAGGTACATTCCAGGTCTATTGCATTTAATGTAGAGGACATCTCCTGGAGGCTAGACAGTCAGGTGTTGGGGTGTTAGTAATGTGAGGTACATTCCAGGTCTATTGCATTTAATGTAGAGGACATCAATGAAGATATTAGTTATTTTAAAGTGTGTGCGTGTGTGGTTGGGGGGGGGGGCTGTTAAATGATTTGATAGATCACTTAAAATAGGAAATAAAGTAGCCTAACTCATGGCAGCCATGTTTTCAGCCATACTCAAGCTAGCCATGCTCAAGCTAGCCATACCGAGGATGCTTTATTTAAACAGGGCCTCTTCCAGGTAGCCTTATTCGTCTTAACTCTTTTCCTTTAATCTCTATTTCTCGCATCCTTATTAATTGTAGCCCTAATACTGGTAGCATTCAGGTAGCTGTATCCCTAGATGCCTATGAAATATAAAGAAAAAATACAACTTAACCAAAGCGCAGTGACGACAATTGCCTTATCCTTATCCTTATCCTGTGTAGTTATCATATAAAGCCACATCTTATATATCCTTATCCTGTGTAGTTATCATATAAAGCCACATCTGATATCTCCTTATCCTGTGTAGTTATCATATAAAGCCACATCTTATATATCCTTATCCTGTGTAGTTATCATATAAAGCCACATCTGATATCTCCTTATCCTGTGTAGTTATCATATAAAGCCACATCTTATATATCCTTATCCTGTGTAGTTATCATATTAAGCCACATCTGATATCTCCTTATCCTGTGTAGTTATCATATAAAGCCACATCTTATATATCCTTATCCTGTGTAGTTATCATATAAAGCCACATCTGATATCTCCTTATCCTGTGTAGTTATCATATAAAGCCACATCTGATATCTCCTTATCCCGTGTAGTAATCATATAAAGCCACATCTTATATCTCCTTATCCTGTGTAGTTATCATATAAAGCCACACCTTATATCTCCTTATCCTGTGTAGTTATCATATAAAGCCACATCTTATATCTCCTTATCCTGTGTAGTTATCATGTAAAGCCACATCTTATATTTCCTCGTGTATCCGAGGCGCTAAAGAAAGAAGGGTAACCCCTGCTGCCATTTCGACTGCGCGAAGAAAACACGGTTATGTTCCTTGGTCTGCTTTTTTATATTTGTCACCTCTTGAATCAGTGCAAAAGTCGGACTTTGAGTATTTTGTGTGTGTATGGGGTGGGGGTGTGGGGGAGGAAGGGTTAAGTGAAATTGGTTAATCGGGCCTAGATTGTTGACTCCCCCTTCCCAATCCGAAAATGCCACCCTCATAAAACAATAAGTTCTTCTCAGGGTCGACCATCACCCCCAACTCACTTTTCCTACGCCACTGTTTGCAGATGGCCTTGGGTGTGTTGTGGCAGATGACCTTGGGTGTATTGTGGCAGATGATCTTGGGTGTGTTGTGGCAGATGACCTTGGGTGTGTTGTGGCAGTTGACCTTGGATGTGTCGTGGTAGATGACCTTAAGTGTGTTGTGGCAGCTGACCTCGGGTGTGTTGTGGCAGATGACCTCGGGTGTGTTGTGGCAGATGACATTGGGTAGTTGTGGCAGATGACCTTGGGTGTGTTGTGGCAGATGACCTCGGGTGTGTTGTGGCAGATGACCTCGGGTGTGTTGTGGCAGATGACCTCGGGTGTGTTGTGGCAGATGACCTTGGGTGTGTTGTGGCAGTTGACCTTGGGTGTGTTGTGGCAGATGACCTCGGGTGTGTTGTGGCAGATGAAATTGGGTAGTTGTGGCAGATGACCTTGGGTGTGTTGTGGCAGATGACCTCGGGTGTGTTGTGGCAGATGACCTCGGGTGTGTTGTGGCAGATGACCTAGGGTGTGTTGTGGCAGATGCCCTTGCGTGTGTTGTGGCAGATGACCTTGGGTGTGTTGTGGCAGATGACCTCGGGTGTGTTGTGGCAGATGCCCTTGCGTGTGTTGTGGCAGATGACCTTCGGTGTGTTGTTGCAGATGACCTCGGGTGTGTTGTGTTACATTTGCACTTTATTTGCCCTCATTAAATCATTATGACAGGTTACAGTTAGATGGACTATCTAAACACCTGTGGATCTGTGTAGCAGGACACGTGTGCATGGCTTGGGGGGGGGGAATAAAACTGTGATCGGGGAGGGGGCGGAATGGGTAATTTCATTTCATACTCTCTAAAAAAGTTGATCTGTAAAATGTTTATTATAATACAACTGTTATTGTTGTGTTGTTGTTTTGTGGTGTTGTTGATTGAGAAGTTCATGTCGGTGTAGTTGTTGGGACACTAGTAACTACGACCAGACGAGTCACGTGACGTTTGAAGGGGTGCCCGCACCCGCCCCTGTTTTCAATGTGAATATTTATATTGTTCATCGACATCACTACTTTAAACATCATTCCCCCCCCCCCTTGCCGCCACTTGAGTTGCAGGGCCCCACGCGACCAGAGTGACCACCACATCTCTAAACACGACATCTCTAAACATGACATTATTAAATGCGTCACCTTCTATTACGTCGGTGATGGGGTCGAGGGGACGCTCCTGAATTAGATACACAGTAGGCCCTATGCCTTGCATATTGATTTGTATTTACCTTAGATACTAACCTGTGATGGAAGCCATGATCTGGTTATTATAGATTGAGTTATCCCACCACCACTTTCCACCCCCACCCCCAACACTCCCCTCCCCCCCACCTCGGTGTCTTATGTATGCAATAACAAAACAACAATAGCGACAAGTGCGCCTTTTCCATTATGGGCGAATCGGGGCGATAATCCACTCACTTCCGGTTACATGTCTAATCTTATAAGAAAACGGTATATGTTGGTTAATCATACCACCCCCATCCCCACACACAGACACATACACACACACACAAACAAAGACACCCACACACAAAACTTTTTACCACCATTAAAACATTTTATAAATAAAATAATAACACTAAAAGTCACCGCCATCTTGGCTGGGTCACGCTTGTCAATAAGAGTGCATCAGGAGTTATAGATCGTTGGTCCACGGACCGGGAGGGGGGTGGGGTAACCAGGCCGGTCACGTGGTGTATTCGCATGAGCCTTATGAATATTCAATTATTCAAAACTCTGTAATCTTTTGTACCGTCCAACACCCGGGGCGTCTCAGCTCGTTCCGCAACCCTAGCCCTAACCCCAACCCTAACCCTAACCTTAACCCTAACCCTAACCCTAGCCCGCTTTGGAAATTGCGTATAATTTTTTTTAATTTTCGTTTTGATCTGGAGACATTTTTATTGAATTATGTGCAGCTTTGTACGCCATACGTTTTCTTATGTTTAATATGGCAGCCATTATCTGTCATACTATGCGTCGTTTAGACTGTCATACTAAATTCATTGAGTATATTTATTACAAATAAAAGCGTGCCGCAATACAGATATACGTGCCAACATATACACAAATGTTTCACATATAAACAAACGTACCACATACACACAAACGTGACACATACACACAAACGTTCCACATACACACAAACGTGACACGTACACAAAAGCGTTCCACATACACACATACGCGACACATACGCACAAACGTTCCACATACACCTCAATTATAACACATACATATCATTTATTTCTGTACAGCTATATTCTTAAACTGCTTGGCATAGGACTGCTTCCTTGGTGTGTAGTTGTATGGCATAGGACTGCTTCCTTGGTGTGTAGCTGTATGGCATAGGACTGTTCCTTGGTGTGTAGCTGTATGGCATAGGACTGCTTCCTTGGTGTGTAGCTGTATGGCATAGGACTGCTTCCTTGGTGCGTAGCTGTATGGCATAGGACTGCTTCCTTGGTGTGTAGCTGTATGACATAGGACTGCTTCCTTGGTGTGTAGCTGTATGGCATAGGACTGCTTCCTTGGTGTGTAGCTGTATGGCATAGGACTGCTTCCTTGGTGCGTAGCTGTATGGCATAGGACTGCTTCCTTGGTGTGTAGCTGTATGGCATATGACTGCTTCCTTGGTGTGTAGCTGTATGGCATAGGACTGCTTCCTTGGTGTGTAGCTGTATGGCATAGGACTGCTTCCTTGGTGCGTAGCTGTATGGCATAGGACTGCTTCCTTGGTGTGTAGCTGTATGGCATATGACTACTGCTTCCTTGGTGTGTAGCTGTATGGCATATGACTGCTTCCTTGATGTGTAGCTGTATGGCATAGGACTGCTTCCTTGGTGCGTAGCTGTATGGCATAGGACTGCTTCCTTGGTGTGTAGCTGTATGGCATAGGACTGCTTCCTTGGTGTGTAGCTGTATGGCATAGGACTGCTTCCTTGGTGTGTAGCTGTATGGCATAGGACTGCTTCCTTGGTATGTAGCTGTATGGCATAGGACTGCTTCCTTGGTGCGTAGGTGTATGGCATAGGACTGCTTCCTTGGTGTGTAGCTGTATGGCATATGACTGCTTCCTTGGAGCGTAGCTGTATGGCATAGGACTGCTTCCTTGGTGCGTAGGTGTGGTAAGAAAGTTGTGGTGGTGTGAATGGGAATGGGAGAAGTTTTAGGCGGGAAGGGAGAGAGAGAGAGAGAGAGAGAGAGAGAGAGAGAGAGAGAGAGAGAGATAGAAAATTACGTGAAAATTTAATCAAATGCAAAATTATTCTGTTGTTAAAGTTCTCATTTTTGTATAATATAACTAGAAGCAATTCTAAAAATCTCATATTGCCTATGGGACATTTATCATTTCCCTTTTATGCTGCCTTAAAATTAAATTGTAAAAAAAAAGTGTGTATTTTTGTGTACGAAATCTAAAATAAAACGAGAGGGAAACAAATTAAACCCGGAGAATTGTGTACAAACGATTTGACGTCATAATGACGTGACCACGCATACTGCAATTTTAGAACTAAAAAAACGATCTATCTATCTTTTATTGAGGCCATTGGCGAGAGTTCTTTTAGTTTAATCCCATCCAATGGTTATAAATCATTCCCTAACTAACGAGTCTTTCCCTCACCATATCGTTCTCTCCCAATTGTTACTCTTTGATTCGCTTATTCTCGTCTCCTTGTTATACCTCCTTTTCGCTGCTTTCATTCTCATTGCACTTCTAGGTCCCATCTATTTTCTCATTGCACTTCTAGGTCCCATCAATTTTCTCATTACACTTCTAGGTCCCATCTATTTTCTCATTGCACTTCTAGGTCCCATCAATTTTCTCATTGCACTTCTAGGTCCCATCCATTTTCTCATTACACTTCCAGGTCCCATCAATTTTCTCATTGCACTTCTAGGTCCCATCCATTTTCTCATTACACTTCTAGGTCCCATCTATTTTCTCATTACACTTCTAGGTCCCATCCATTTTCTCATTGCACTTCTAGGTCCCATCCATTTTCTCATTACACTTCTAGGTCCCATCAATTTTCTCATTGCACTTCTAGGTCCCATCTATTTTCTCATTACACTTCCAGGTCCCATCAATTTTCTCATTGCACTTCTAGGTCCCATCCATTTTCTCATTACACTTCTAGGTCCCATCTATTTTCTCATTACACTTCTAGGTCCCATCCATTTTCTCATTGCACTTCTAGGTCCCATCCATTTTCTCATTACACTTCTAGGTCCCATCTATTTTCTCATTACACTTCTAGGTCCCATCCATTTTCTCATTGCACTTCTAGGTCCCATCAATTTTCTCATTGCACTTCTAGGTCCCATCCATTTTCTCATTGCACTTCCATGTCCCATCCATTTTCTCATTACACTTCTAGGTGCCATCCATTTTCTCATGCCACTTCTAGGTGCCATCCATTTTCTCATTGCACTCCTAGGTCCCATCCATTTTCTCATTGCACTTCTAGGTGCCATCCATTTTCTCTTTGCACTCCTAGGTCCTATCCGTTTTCTCATTGCACTTCTAGGTGCTATCCATTTTCTCTTTGCACTCCTAGGTCCTATCCATTTTCTCATTGCACTTTTAGGTCCCATCCATTTTCTCATTGCACTTTTAGGTCCCATCCATTTTCTCATTGCACTTCTGGGTCCCATCCATTTTCTCATTGCACTTCTGGGTCCCATCCATATTTTCATTTTCTATCATTATACATCCCCAGCCATTGTTTTCCTCTCATGTGTACTTCCTGTATACTTGTTTCAAATATTTATTCTTTCATAGTTGTCTCCTCCCTCAAACGTTTACAGCGTAACTCAGGGACGCGCCGCCCCGACCCCACTTAAGTCTCTCTCTGTGCCCAAGTCCATCCACCTCCTTTAGTCCCACTCCAGTCCACACTTAACCCCACTCCAGCCCCATCCCTGGCTCCACTCATTTACATCGTCTGCCACTTGTGTTCTTTTAGAGCCGAAACTTTTCATTAACCCTTCGAATGCCAGGGCCGCCGCCTCCAGCTATAGAGGAAATAGGATCGACGCACAGCGTCCAATTGATTTGTATCTAACTTCCACTGAAAATTTTTTCTAAAGAAATTTAAAAAAAAAATAGAGTTCTTACTTCAGAAGAGAAGGTGCTCCACTATTTCAGCTAAAGGCCAGTTGACAACCCTTGACAACCCAAGTACCAGCGTTACGACCCTGTTCTTGTTTTAAACAAATCTGAAATAAAAGTTTTTAAAAATCAAAGGCCGTGACAGTGCTATGTTTATATTCACTAATTCTGATAACCGTTAATTTGTGTTCACTAATTCTGTTAACCGTTAATTTGTGTTCACAAATTCAATAAACGTAATTCTTCTCTTCGCCGAATCTAACAATTTTTTTTTCACCAAATGTAACATATTTAATCTTGTATTCACCAAAAACTCTACAAACTTTATTATGTGTTCACCAATAATTGACTTTTCTCTTCACCAAATCCACCATCGGAATGCTTGAATTCACAATTCTTACAACCCTTTTGGAATTTCGATTCATCTGACAGTCATATTCTGGCATTCACTCATTTTGACAACACTATGAAACCATTCATCTGACAGTCATATTTTCTCATCGACATTGGCATTATAAAACCTGTTAGATCTTACAATGAACCGATGTCTTTAGAGGGGGTGGGGCGTAGGGGTGAGGCGTGGGGGTGTTTCGTGGGGGGCGGGAGGTGGAATGATGAGATGTGACAGGCGTGTTCTGATAAAACAAAGACGTCTCTTATTTAACGTGACTTATACTGATACTAGCTTAAAGAGCGTTGGTCCTGGGGGAGGGGAGGCAAAAGTGGGGGGGTGCAAGAGTGAGAGGAGGCTAGTGG
This sequence comes from Omphiscola glabra, assembly GCA_964017045.1. Taxonomy (NCBI): domain Eukaryota; kingdom Metazoa; phylum Mollusca; class Gastropoda; family Lymnaeidae; genus Omphiscola; species Omphiscola glabra. The sequence continues at coordinate 649,209 of OZ024810.1, forward strand.
GAGATGAGGCAAGAGGGAAAGAAGGCAAGAGGGACGGGGGCAAGAGGAAGGGAGTGTAAGAGGGAGGAAGAGTGTGTGGACTCGGCGGAGGGGAGCGGACGACACGACAAGAATGAATATTGTGAGAGGTCCTGGAGCGAGGGATCACTCAGTCATTGCTAAGCAGCAGACACCAATAAATTGACATAGTTAAATGTCTGACTGGTAGTCTGCTGTTGATGCAGACCCAGGCTAAGTCTGCTCTCCGTTGTCCGAATAAATGTGAGCACTTGTGGGTTGGACAGATGAACTTTGATATCTGAACTTCTAGGAGGATGAGTGGACACTGCTTAGGATCGGAACAGATGAACTCTGATATCTGAACTTCTAGGAGGATGAGTGGACACTGCTTAGGATCGGATTCAAAATTAAATGGGAGTACGGTTGCTTTAATCTAACCAAGAGTTATGTATGTTGTTCTTTTTAACCACTTGATTTTTAAAAATAAAATAATGTTGAAAACTGGATTGAACCATTTGGTTGAACCACTTGACTGAACCATTTGACTGAACCACTTGATTGAACCATTTGATTGAACCACTTGACTGAACCACTTGATTGAACCACTTTACTGAACCACTTGATAGAACCACTTTACTGAACCACTTGATTGAACCACTTGTTGAACCACGTGTATGGGTGTGATAGATGACCGACTCTTATAATATGTATAACATTAAGATAAGATAGGATATATATATAAGAATGAGCTATAGGGACATAACGCCAAAGAGACGAAAATATTTTGATACGTTCGGACTCTTAAAAACAAACATATTTATTTTCTATTATTTTACGGATATCGAATACATTTACATGCGCAAAAATATTATATTTCCGCTTTTATTTTAGCAAAAGTTTAAGTATTATTATTATAAATTACAAATACATATAAAGAAACAACTAAGGAACTATCTTAAGCATTGTATATGCGTTTAAAAGTTATGAAAAAAAATTAAATAGAAAAAATATGATCAAAGAAATACACAGTAATCACATTTATCGGGAAAACCTAAACATCAGTTGTTGTTAGTGCGTTCTTTAGCGCGTTGTCAATAAGGCGAAATAAAATTAAAATTAATTAGTTCTAAATAATCACGCAAATGACGTCATAGTGCGAATTGCCTATTTAGCCAAAGCTAAAAGTTATCTGATTTAATAAAAGAGCGTGACAAAACTGATAATGTACATTCCCCTTCTTATAATTAAAATTAATAAATAGCATTGAAACTTAAATACTAATTTAGCTTTGTATTTTTAACATTTAATAAAATTGTACTTTTTATTCATTCCAAAAATAAACTTTTAAGAAATTTATAAAGTAGTAAAAACTCTACATTTGAAATTAATTTTTATTTAATTTAAATTGGTGAAAGCAAAACTAAATAGCTAAATAGCATTTTTAATGCACTAATCACTGATCTAGCATATTAAATGAAAAAAAAAATCTTCTGCGCAATGGGGCTACAATCCAGGGGATGATTTATTAATTTTCTTAAAGTTCTGTGTAGCTCACTATATATTCATTTTGCCCAGTGCAGCACAAGATAAGCCTCAGAATAAATTTGATCAATAATTAACCTTCTTGGATACAGGTATATCGATGGTAGGAAATTGAATTCATGCATTATTACTTGGATGACAATATCTTTCAATCCAATGACATTTCTTGTTAAAAAAAAAAGAAGCTATATTCTCATTTTACAAATGAACATATGTTAACCAATTAAGAAAATCAATGACTTTAACAAAACAGTAAAATATTTTCATAATTATCCCCAGGGATATCAAAACCCAATCACTTTACACAAATGAAAATTTTATTTTAAAAATAGAGATTTTATTAGATAGAGAGATAGAAAGACAGACAGACAGGCAGACTAATACACAGATAGATGATAGATAGATAGAGATGTAGATAAAAGATGGCTAGGCGGATGGATGGATGGATGGATGAAAGGATGGATGGATGGAAGGGTGGGTGGGTGAGAGGATGAATGGATGGATGGATATATAGGTAGGTAGAAAGGTAGGTAGGTAGGCAGGTAGGTAGGTAAGTAGGTAGATAGATATGTAGGTAGGTAGGTAAGGAGATATGTAGATGGGTAGATAGATACAGACCTGTTTACTCTTACGATTTTGGCGTACAATGTACGATTTTGATGTGTATACATTATATATACTGAGTGTTTTTTTTACTATTAAGATAATGTATTGAACGATTTTGTGATGAAATAATACGATTTTAAGATTTTGAGGGTAAACAGGTCTGTAGATAGTAGCTGGATTGGTAGATAGCTAGGTAGATAGATAGGTAGGTAGGTAGGTAGGTAGGTGGGCAGGTAGGTAGGTAGGCAGGCAGGCATGTAGATGGTAAATAGGTAGATAGGTAGATGATAGATAGATAGGTAGATAAACAGACAGACAGACAAACATACAGGCAGTCAGACAGACATAGAGACAGAAGGAGAGTCAGAAAGAGAGACAGTCAGAGAGACAAACAGACAGACAGAGATGTAGACAGAGAGTCAGACAGAGAGACAGACAGAAAACAGACAGAGAGACAGACAAAGAGAAAGACAGACATAGAGATAAACAGAGACTGACAGTGAGACAGACAGTGAGACAGACTGAGAGACAGCTTGAGAGACAAACATAGAGACAGAGAGACAGACAGACAGAGAGACATATGGACCGGCAGAGAAACAAGGAGACAGACAGAGAGAAAGAGAGACAGACAGAGAGAAAGACAGACAGAGAGACAGACAGAGAGACAGACAGATATGGAGACAGACAGAATGACAGAGAGACAGACAGAGAGACAGACAGTCAGACAGACAGACATATTATCCTTGAATAATTGCAAAAAAGTTATCTTAATTCGGTCAACTATATCTATACATATATAAGTATATCCCGTATGACCTAAATTCTGTTTTTTCCCCCTTTTATGAGCTAAATATAATTTTCGTATGCGTTCCTATACCATTCATCCGATTGCGATAAAACTGTGGTAAGTTGTTATGCGCACCAAAGGTTTCTCAATTAGTTTATCCATTTTGAAATATTCCTTTTCGGGCCGGAGCCCCAAATTATTTTTTTCTTATATGAGCTATACACATTTTTATTTCAATCAGTGCTATTGCATGGGTGGCTAGAAATCAATCAAATACAAACGGCATTTCAGTTTGTGTGTGACATAATTCCAACCATTTTAAAATTTTACGTTTTGGGCCGGGGGCCTTATTTTAAAAATAATAAATATTTGAGCTATCTAAATATAATTTAAAACAGAGCTACTGCGTGAGTGGATCAATCGCTACAAGTGTGTGGACTAAATTTTGAAAATACACGCTTCTCACGTGGACAGCTATATGTTGCCTGCTCCCGTGGACAGCTGTATGTTGCCTGCTCATGCGTTGAAAAAACTTCTAATTATTTGTGTACGCACGAGACGGAAAAAAACAATAAATATTTTCTATTTAAAAATTACTTTAAACCTTAATTAAAACACAAACACTTTTTTTCATTGAGTGGCATGCAACGCATGCCGGGTTCTCGCTAGTACTGTAAAATAATGTTATACCATATGTTACAGATAGTGTACGATAATTGAAGATAATATCAAGATTCTTTTATTAATCCAAATTAATTCAAATGTGTTTTGATTACATTATACATACGAACGTTCTGATTAATAAAGAAAATTATGAATAAGAAATATTTTTTAAACTAGACCAACATAAACATAAGACATTTAATAAAAGTATTTTTCAAGCACAAATAAATTACATCATATATCATACAACATACAACATATATCATACAACATACAATATATACCATACAACATGCAAAATATATCTTATCTGTGCGCCACTTTGGTGTGGTGGAGGGCGCCACTTTGGTGTGGTGGAGGGCACCAGAAAAACTTTCTTATTGCGTCTCTGTGCGCCACTTTGGTGTAGTGGAGGGCGCCAGAAAAACGTTCTTATTGCGTCTCTGTGCGCCACTTTGGTGTAGTTGAGGGCGCCACTTTGGTGTAGTGGAGGGCGCCAGAAAAACGTTCTTATTGCGTCTCTGTGCGCCACTTTGGTGTAGTGGAGGGCGCCACTTTGGTGTAGTGGAGGGCGCCAGAAAAACGTTGTTGTAGCGTCTCTATGCGCCACTGGCATGCAACGGGTCACCGTCAATTGACTAATGTTGTATTTGTTTTGTTTTATTCCCAGCCTATTTAAGTAAATATTCTACGACTAGATCCCAAACTCCTTGAAGGATCAGAGATTTTAACTTGTGACTCACTTCCGACATGCAACATTAGACTGACGTTGTAATGTGTGCTACATTAGACCGACGTTGTAATGTGTGATACATTAGACCGACATTGTAATGTGTGATACATTAGACCGACATTGTAATGTGTGCTACATTAGACCGACGTTGTAATGTGTGCTACATTAGACCGACGTTGTAATGTGTGCTACATTAGACCGACATTGTAATGTGTGCTACATTAGACTGACGTTGTAATGTGTGCTACATTAGACCGACGTTGTAATGTGTGCTACATTAGACCGACATTGTAATGTGTGATACATTAGACCGACATTGTAATGTGTGCTACATTAGACCGACGTTGTAATGTGTGCTACATTAGACCGATATTGTAATGTGTGCTACATTAGACCGACGTGTGTGCTCAGAGTGGACGGTTGTAGGACTTAGACAATGTGCACCACAGCGGCGGTTCTGTACTCGCTCAAAGTACTGCTTCTTTGCAAAAGTATAGAAGTGTTTTGGGTTTGTGCAAGGGCGTATCATGGTACACCCGGGGCCGATCAAGATATTTGCCGCAACCCCCCCCCCCCACGAAAAAAACCCCTCTGCAGTTGGACTAAAATGACGCCCCTAAAAATATATTGAAAAAAATATATTTTAACATGAAAGTTTGCGGACCGAAGGAGCAGTTTGTCCGGTAGCATGTGGCCCCGAGCGCAACCAGGTTGAGATCACCCCCTACATGTGGTCCCGAGCGCAACCAGGTTGAGATCACCCCTACATGTGGCCCCGAGCGCAACCAGGTTGAGATCACCCCAACACTAAACGCAGCCATGAAAGTATAATTTTTGTTGACACCGCTGTCCATAAACCCTGAGCCTATAAATAACACTTTAAAGGAAACCTTTTACGTGACAAAAAACACTTAACACTGCACTGCAATGTTTGACTGTGTTCAAATACAAAGTTAGATTTTATCTTTATAGTATTTTAAGAAAATGCATCCTAAAAATGTAAATATATTTTCTTCATTAAAAAAAAAAAAACTCATTGGGTTTATTCTTGGGGTGTTTAAAGGGCGCGTAATCTCCTAGGGTTACTCAAGGGGGGTAGCTCGTACCGTTTCAGACCGGCTAGAGGCTATGATAGGAAAATCAATATGGCCGCTCCGAGCAGACGGCCTGAGAAAACTGCTCAGAGTTGAAGCTCATTAAACTCTACTCCACGTCATACACGGCCATCGATTGGTCGTCTCATTTGTGACCTTTCTTGGAGAAGGTGTTTTTCGAGTGGTTTTGATATGTGACCTTTCTTAGCCAAGGTCTTAAGTAGTTTTTTATAAGTGACCTTTCTTAGCCAAGGTCTGAATATGCTTTTATTACGTGACCTTTCTTAGTCAAGGTCTGAAGTAGCTTTTGTTACGTGACCTTTCTTAGCCAAGGTCTGAAGTAGCTTTTGTTACGTGACCTTTCTTAGCCAAGGTCTTAAGTACCTTTTGATACACGACCTTTCTAAGCCAAGGTCTCAAGTAACTTCTTTAATATATGAATTTTTAGCCAAGGTCTCGCGTAGCTTTCGATATGTGACCTTTCCTAGCAAGATCCTTGGCTTAGAGCCAGCTACTTCAGACCTTGCTGAAATAAATTTGGTCGACGAAAGTTTGGTGGAACGGGCATTTTTGTCAAACGGGTTTTCAGTGGAACAGAAATTTGATATAATTATTATTATTGATTAATTTGTTGTTTTCTTTTTTAAAATGTTGTTAAGTTTAAAGAAGTGGGGGGGGGGGATTTTTTTTTTTCAAACGGAAATTTATTCGAATTTAATTTTACAACACGTGTTTAAAGATTATTCATTGAATTATTGAGGGATCCAGTACACGTACAACAATTAGATGGCATTTTTCTCTTTTTGTCTGCTTACGATCAGTACACGTACAACAATTAGATGACATTTTTCTCTTAATGTCTGCTTTCGATCAGGACACGTACAACAATTACATGACATTTTTCTCTTGGTGTCTGCTTCCGATAAGTACACGTACAACAATCAGATGACATTTTTCTCTTGGTGTCTGCTTCCGATCAGTACACGTACAACAATCAGATGACATTTTTCTCTTGTTGTCTGCTTCCGATCAGTTTGACGCTCAATCCGGGGCGTGGGGGGAAAAAAAGCGGGGGGGGGGGGGGGGTTCAAGTTTGTGAATATCGGATGACGTCATTTGAATTTATGATAAGAGAAATAAGGTGATGTGTTGGTTGATGCAATTAAGAAATGTACTCAGAGTAGAGGAGAAGCGGAAGTACAATACAAGAAAGTTGATTATACACAGAGTACAGGAGAAGCGGAAGTATAATACAAGAAAATTGACTATACGCCGGGTACAGGAGAAGCGGAAGGAAATACAAGAAAGTGGACTATCACAGGGTAGAAGAGAAGCGGAAGGAGAATACAAGAAAATGGATATTTCTGCTCCAAAAAAGCCTTTGACAACCAGAAGATTTAAAGATAGAGGCAAACACCCTCAGCTTTTTGTATATATATGAGTGACAGCCATACATATATACAGCCATACATATATACAGCCATACATATTTACAGCCATACATATAAACATACTTATAGAAATATTATTTATGATGATGATAATTATTATTTTGCCGATGTTTATTTCTATTCGTTTATACACACCTAGTTGCCCTAGTTTTTTTACAACTGTTGACCTAGTTTATGTACATTTTCTGACCTACTTTATCTCAAGTTTTGGTTTAACATATGTATGTCTATGATGGTAAGTTTGATAATATAGTCCATCATTCTATCCATTGTCTATAACGGTACGGTTTGTCAATTTAGACATCTCTCCATCTCACCTGCATGACCTACTTTATCCAGTCCACTCGCTTCCGGTCTGATATCGTCGATCATCTGACAGAGCGGCCTGTAACACACGCAAAACTTCCGGAACCCGTTTGGCACTTACTCTCTTAATCAGGTGTCCGTGTGGTATTTTCTGTTTGGACACATCGTTTGTTCCACAACAAACTGTGATTTCAAGGGATTCTCAAAAGGTTTTTTTTTCGTGGGGGGGGGGGGGGGCAAGCATTGTTTATTTTGCAGAACATATATTTCCCGTGGTCAATTTTGCTAATTTCTTTAAATTGTGTTTATTATACCACGCATCGCCTCATTTAACGCTCAGTCGCTTGGCCCTTGTGAGAAACGTATCGCAGTCTCCGAATTTATCACAGATAGGCGAATTGACATTCTGTTTATCCAGGAGACCTGGTTTCGGCTGACTGGCGATGAAGGAAAATGTACCGATCTCGCTCCCCCTGGTTATTCTGCCAGATCATTTCCTCGTGCAACTCGTGGTGGTGGCCTTGCTGTCATCTATAATGACACGTTGTCCCGTTATCTCGCCTTTGTCACAGAGTTTTCGTTTGCTCACACATCGTTTGAAGCGGTTCAACTTACCTTGTCGATGCCCCAGCAGATCGTTCATTTTATATGCATTTATCGCATCTGCCCTAGCAGGAAAAATAAACTTACTGATGCTGTGTTTCATCGGGAGTTCCCGGATCTGCTGGATCATTGCAACACATTGGCTGGCACTTATATTGTAGTAGGGGATATGAACATTCACTTCGACCAGCCACAGAATCCCTCCACTGCTAAATTGATTGATCTTTTGGACTTATTTAGTCTTAAGCAATTAGTCGACCAACCGACTCATAATCGTGGACATATTATTGATTGGGTGCTGCATAGGCCTCATGATTTTGTAGTTACCTCTACTTCAGTCACTCAAGAGCTTTCCTCAGACCACTTCTGTGTTGTTTGTGAGCTTAACGTTAATGCATCCTCTCCTCTCCTTCAATCCAGGGAGGTCCGCAGTTTGTGTACTATAAAAAGGGATGCCTTTAAGCGTGATCTGAGTTTGGAAGTGTCCCCTGCCCTCTGCCCTACTTTGGAAACACTACACAGTGCATTGCGCACTGTGCTTGAACGGCATGCCCCCCTAACCCGCCGTATTGTTAGGTCAGCACGGTCAGCTCCCTGGTATGCAACCATAAGGGAGGAACTACGCAGTGCCAAGAAAGAGCGGCGTAGCGCGGAAAAGAAGTGGCTTAGGTCAGGTCTTGTTGTTTTTAGGCAGATGTATTATGCTGCCAAGAAACGTGTGACCAAAATTGTTTGTCGAGCAAAAACTTTGTATTTTAGCCAAAAGATAATTATGGGTAAAACCTGCAAGCAGTTGTTCGATGTTTGTAGCAATCTCAGAGGGATTAACAAAGGAATTGCTCTTCCTTCAGTGTATCCGTTGCCCCAGCAACCAGAGATGTTCTGCAATTTCTTTACAAGCAAAGTTGCTGACATCCGCGCTGAGCTTGATTGTCTTGACATACCCCCCTTAGAATTGCCACCCTTTTCTTGTGTTAGTTCACATTTCGAAATTTTTAAGCCGGTTTCAGAACAGGAGGTCAAAATTACTATTCTGGAGTCTAAGCCTACGTCATGTTCTTTGGACCCCATCCCCACCCCCCTGTTGGTTGAGTCGTTAGATCATTTGCTCCCAACGATAACCAACATAGTCAATGAAAGCTTGTCATCGGGCACTGTTCCATCTATTTGTAAGTCAGCTGTCATCAAACCATTGCTTAAGAAGCCTGGTCTGGATGAAAATAATTTTAAAAACTATAGACCTGTATCTCACTTATCATTTTTGTCTAAGGTCATTGAAAAACTAGTTCTAAAACAACTTTTTGCTTACTTAAATGACAACTCTCTTCTCAGTCCTAATCAATCAGCCTATAGACCTTTCCATAGCACTGAGACGGCTCTCTTGAAAGTCACCAATGACCTCTTGCTTGCATTGGACAGTGGTGATGTCTCCCTCCTGATCCTCTTGGACCTCAGTGCGGCCTTTGACACTGTCGACCATGAAACCCTTTACAAAACGCTTGAAAATTACTTTGGCATTTCTGGTTCTGCTTTGTCTTGGTTTAGGTCGTTCCTCTCTGATAGAACGCAGGCAGTCGCTGTCGATGGCTGTATCTCCAGCAGTGCTGACTTGGTGTATAGAGTGCCACAGGGGTCCGTTTTGGGCCCGGTTCTATTTACAATGTATACCAGGCCACTGCTCCTCTTGCTCGAGAGGCATGCTGTTGGGAGCCAGTCTTTCGCGGATGATACGCAACTATACAAGCATACCCATCCCTCTCTTGTAGATTCAGCTGTCCGGACTTTGCAGGAGTGTATTGGTGATGTCAAGTCATGGATGATACTCAGCAAGTTGAAACTTAACGATGACAAAACGGAAGCACTTCTTATTCATGATCACAAATCATCCTCTAACTCAGCTCTCCCCACCTCATTTCAAGTAGGTAACTCAGACATACAGTTTACATACTCAACTAGGAATCTTGGTTATATTCTGTCTAACAACATGTCTCTAGATAAACATATATCTCACATTTGTCGCTCTGCATACACTGCTATCCGTCAGATCAGCTCCATCCGCCACTACCTCACAGTTAGTGCAACAAAAACCTTAGTCTGTGCTCTTGTTCTCTCTCGTCTTGACTACTGCAACTCTCTTCTGTCAGGCTCACCAAAACACTTCTTAGAAAGATTACAAAAGGTTCAAAACTCAGCTGCTAGGCTAGTTTTAAAGGCAAAAAAACGTGATCACGTCACACCACTACTTCATTCACTTCATTGGCTCCCTGTACAAGCACGGATTGATTATAAACTCTCTGTTCTGTGCCACCACTTTTTCTCGAATTCCTGCCCTTCATATCTAACCGAAATTCTCTCTGTCTATTCACCCCTTCGACAGCTTCGCTCCTCCGCAGACGATCGTATTCTTTCTGTCCCTAAGACTCGCACAAAAACATACGGTGAAAGATCTTTCTCTTACTGTGCCCCCAAACAATGGAATTCTCTTCCACTACACATCAGAAATATATCAACCATCACAGCCTTCAAAACTGCACTCAAAACACACCTCTTTAAACTTTACTATCCTGACTGATTCCCCCTCTGAAAGTTAAACGATGCTGCTGAGTGCCGTCCATGGCTTCACATGTAAATTGTTATGGAATGGTTGGTTTTTAATTTATATTTTTAAGTTCATTTTAATTTGCATGTACAGCGTGGTGAGCCCAGCCCTAGGCTGGGGTACCACGCTATAGAAAACTACCCATAATAATAATAATAATAATAATATATTTAAATTGTGTTTATACCGCGCTATATATTTAAATGGTGTTTATACCACGCTATATATTTCAATGATGTTTATACCACGCTATATATTTAAATGGTGTTTATACCACGCTATATATTTAAATTGTGTTTATACCGCGCTATATATTTCAATGGTGTTTATACCACGCTATATATTTCAATGGTGTTTATACCACGCTATATATTTCAATGGTGTTTATACCACGTTATATATTTCAATTGTGTTTATACCACGCTATATATTTAAATATTGAAACCAAGATCATCACTTCATATGGTAGGTAGACTATTAGAGCATCAAGATCATCACTTCATATGATGGTAGACTATTAGAGCATCTATATGGTAGATATATTATTATATATTATTATAGCATATGTACATTAGCTAGATTACTAGAGCATCTATATGGTAGATACATTATTATAACATCTATGTGGTAGCTAAATAATTATAGCATCTGTATGGTAGATAGATTATAGTATCATCTATATGGTAGCTATATTATAATGTCATCTATATGGTAGCTAGATTATGATATCATCTATATGGTAGCTAGATTATTATAATCATCTGACGGTTTTGGTCCGACTCTGGTTCGGCAAATGGACAGAGATGTTAGAGATGGAATCGAACCGTCTTGTAGATCTTTGGTTTTGTTCGGTGCGGTACAGCGTGAGTTTGGTGTATTTGGTGAGTTTGGTGTATTTGGTGAGTTTGGTGTATTTGGTGAGTTTGGTGTATTTGGTGAGTTTGGTGTATTTGGTGAGTTTGGTGTATTCGGTGAGTTTGGTGTATTCAGTGAGTTTGGTGTATTCGGTGAGTTTGGTGTATTCGGTGAGTTTGGTGTATTCGGTGAGTTTGGTGTATTCGGTGAGTTTGGTGTATTCGGTGAGTTTGGTGTATTCGGTGAGTTTGGTGTATTCGGTGAGTTTGGTGTATTCGGTGAGTTTGGTGTATTCTGTGAGTTTAGTGTATTTGGTGAGTTTGGTGTATTCGGTGAGTTTGGTGTATTTGGTGAGTTTGGTGTATTCGGTGAGTTTGGTGTATTCAGTGAGTTTGGTGTATTCGGTGAGTTTGGTGTATTCGGTGAGTTTGGTGTATTCGGTGAGTTTGGTGTATTCGGTGAGTTTGGTGTATTCGGTGAGTTTGGTGTATTCGGTGAGTTTGGTGTATTCGGTGAGTTTGGTGTATTCGGTGAGTTTGGTGTATTCGGTGAGTTTGATGTATTTGGTGAGTTTGGTGTATTCAGTGAGTTTGGTGTATTCGGTGAGTTTGGTGTATTTGGTGAGTTTTGTGTGATCCCGATCTCTTATACATAGGTCGAATTGTGTGAGACGAAGGTGAGTAAACAGATAGAGTGTAGACTATAGAGGGAAAGATAGAGTGTAGACTATAGAGGGACAGATAGAGTGTAGACTATAGAGGGACATATAGAGTGTAGAATATAGAGGTACAGATAGAGTGTAGACTATAGAGGGACAGAGTGTAGACTATATAGGTACAGATAGAGTGTAGACTATAGAGGGACAGATAGAGTGTAGACTATAGAGGGACAGATAGAGTGTAGACTATAGAGGTACAGATAGAGTGTAGACTATAGAGGGACAGATAGAGTGTAGACTATAGAGGGACAGATAGAGTGTAGACTATAGAGGGACAGATAGAGTGTAGACTATAGAGAGCCAGACAGAAAAGGGATGGGTAATAGAAGAACAATAGAGATAGATGTAGGTAGACCATAAATAATTGTTAACAAAACAAATTATTTTAGAAAAACAATAGACTTGAAGATAGACAAATTGAATTGGAGATGGACGAACAGAATTGGAGATAGCCGAATAGAATTGGAGATAGACGAATAGAATTGGACATAAATGGAGAAATATATTTTGAGACGGATAAATAAATAGAAAGTGATGTAGACATGAACCCATTGAGCTAGAAAGACACCTAGAGAGGGGGGGGGGGGGATAAAATTGAGAGCGAGAAGAGAGAGGGAGATAAAATTATTCTGAATAATGTCGTTGGGACGCAGGACATTGTCATAAAAGCTAGCGCACCACGTGATGGGACGCAGGACATTGTCATAGAAGCTAGCGCACCACGTGATGGGACGCGAGACATTGTCATAGAAGCTAGCGCATCACGTGATGGGACGCAGGACATTGTCATAGAAGCTAACGCACCACGTGATGGGACGCGAGACATTGTCATAGAAGCTTGCGCACCACGTGATGGGACGCAGGACATTGTCATAGAAGCTAGCGCACCACGTGATGGGACGCGGGACATTGTCATAGAAGCTAGCGCACCACGTGATGGGATGCAGGACATTGTCATAGAAGCTAATGCACCACGTGATGGGACGCAGGACATTGTCATAGAAGCTAGCGCACCACGTGATGTGAATGAAAAACTCAGGTACATTACGCCCTCCTTTTTTTGTCTGTCGTCATCGCTTGAGTTGAACTTCCTATATCAACCCAAGTAGAAATGTACCGGAAGTCAATAGAGTAAACATGTATTCAAGATGGCGTCATTAAATACTACAGTCGAGGATGGAATATGTAGCTGATTTATATGTCAATACACTTCTATCCTAACACTCTTCTATCCTAACACTCTTCTATCCTAACACACTTCTATCCTAACACACTTCTATCCTAACACACTTCTATCCTAACACACTTCTATCCTAACACACTTCTATCCTAACACACTTCTATCCTAACACACTTCTTATATTTGTGCCCATTAGCGTAATTTCATTTCTTACTTTATTTTATGCTGAGTTGGCGTTATTTCGAGTTTCGTTATTACCAGGTTTCCAGTGTAATTTACGTGTCGTCTGCATTAACTCTACTCACACAGCCCCATGTCTTCTTATTTATATATCCATATATATGTATGTGTTAGTACGTCTACCTACGGGTGCACATACACACGCACAAACAAGTGAGCAACTCACATATTGACGACAACAAAAACACGAACCCTACCCCCTCACCCTATCCGTCCCTATTTAAGCGGACGGGACAGAGAATGTACAATTTCGGTGGGGGGGGGGGGGGGCGGGACCGTTAAGTCCCAGTAGCCCTCGGTGTCGCCTCGAAATGTGTCACAATTCTTCGGCAAACAAGGACACAATCAGGCACCCGTGGCTTCGGTTCACGTTTTACTCTGTAATTGGATCAACTTTCAGACCAGCAGGATTTACCGTCAATTTTTGGCGGTTTGTGAATTTGAAACAATTTGTTTCCCCAAACAAGTTAGAGATTTCTTCGCTACAGGGATATGTTTATATTTTGAAGTGAGTGTATTGGGAGACAAAGAAGTGCATATCACGAGTGAGGTGAGTGTATTGGAAGACAAAGAAGTGAATGTAACGAGCACACGTTTTAATTAAAGGCCCATTTCGGAAACGTAGAATTGGTTTGTAATTTGTGTTCGAACATTCTAAAAAGATGAAAGTGCCTTAAAATTAGCGAGACACGTGATGAACAAGATGAGTAAGCCGCACAGAACGCGAAGGGAGCGCGAGTGCACACAGGCGATATTGAATTGAATTCTAAGAATGTTGTTTCGAAAGTGGCATTATACCAGTTGGTGACCTGATACAGTTTTTAATAATCAATGTTGTATATTTTAGTCGTGTATGTGGTGACCGATGTATTTGTGGTGACCGATGCATATGTGGTGCTTTTTAAGATTGAGACAGTTCATGTAAACCTTCAGGTGTCGAATGAGACCTGGGCTTTCTAAACAAATGGTGGTTTTACATGATCGTTTGATTCTTTGGAGTTGGATACATGGATACTTTCAAAAGTGAATGGATGTCAGACTATCACAGTCTTAATGTACAGGTCTCATGTGTCTTATTGTGCAGGTCTCGTGTGTCTTATTGTGCAGGTCTCGTGTGTCTTATTGTGTAGGTCCCGTGTGTCTTATTGTGCAGGTCTCGTGTGTCTTATTGTGTAGGTCCCGTGTGTCTTATTGTGCAGGTCTCGTGTGTCTTATTGTGCAGGTCTCGTGTGTCTTATTGTGTAGGTCCCGTGTGTCTTATTGTGCAGGTCTCGTGTGTCTTATTGTGCAAGTCTCGTGTGTCTTATTGTGCAAGTCTCGTGTGTCTTATTGTGCAGGTCTCGTGTGTCTTATTGTGCAGGTCTCGTGTGTCTTATTGTGCAGATCTCGTGCGTCTTATTGTGCAGGTCTCGTGTGTCTTATTGTGCAAGTCTCGTGTGTCTTATTGTGCAAGTCTCGTGTGTCTTATTGTGCAAGTCTCGTGTGTCTTATTGTGTAGGTCTCGTGTGTCTTATTGTGCAAGTCTCGTGTGTCTTATTGTGCAGGTCTCGTGTGTCTTATTGTGCAAGTCTCGTGTGTCTTATTGTGTAGGTCTCGTGTGTCTTATTGTGCAAGTCTCGTGTGTCTTATTGTGCAGGTCTCGTGTGTCTTATTGTGCAGGTCTCGTGTGTCTTATTGTGCAGGTCTCGTGTATTGTGCAGGTCTCGTGTGTCTTATTGTGCAGGTCTCGTGTGTCTTATTGTGCAAGTCTCGTGTGTCTTATTGTGTAGGTCTCGTGTGTCTTATTGTGCAGGTCTCGTGTGTCTTATTGTGCAAGTCTCGTGTGTCTTATTGTGCAAGTCTCGTGTGTCTTATTGTGCAGGTCTCGTGTGTCTTATTGTGCAAGTCTCGTGTGTCTTATTGTGCAGGTCTAGTGTGTCTTATTGTGCAGGTCTCGTGTGTCTTATTGTGCAAGTCTCGTGTGTCTTATTGTGCAAGTCTCGTGTGTCTTATTGTGCAAGTCTCGTGTGTCTTATTGTGCAAGTCTCGTGTGTCTTATTGTGCAAGTCTTGTGTGTCTTATTTTGCAGGTCTCGTGTGTCTTATTTAAGAGTTACCTTACCAAAAGCAACTACTACGGATTAATTAAATGTGTGCATGGTCAAGTGGTCACTGGTCAATGGTTTTTGCTTGTATTACATGGTCAAGTGGTCACTGGTCAATGGTGTTTGTTGGTAATAAATGTTCAAGGTGTTTGCTTGTATTACATGGTCAAGTGGTCACTGGTCAATGGTGTTTGCTTGTATTACATGGTCAAGTGGTCATTGGTCAATGGTGTTTGCTTGTATTACATGGTCAAGTGGTCATTGGTCAATGGTGTTTGCTTGTATTACATGGTCAAGTGGTCACTGGTCAATGGTGTTTGCTCGTAATACTTAAAATTGCCAATGCTAGACGCTTTATTTTAATATTTATAGACATATAAGGGGAAACCAATGTAACAGTGGATAGTCGACTAAATATCACCATAATTCTACTTCTCTGTTTATTTCTATGTTATCTACATCATTTTTTTTTTATTAGTTGATTTCTATGTGATCTAATCTCCCGATCTCCCTTTAAACCAGTCTGTTTGTCCGTAAATCTCCTTGTCAACTAGTATCCATATCTTACCGCCACTGTGTACACCAGTTTCCGCATCCGTGTATCTCAAATCTGCCTTCCTATCACTCTTCTTGTAATCTAGTCTCCCTGTCAACTAGTCTCCCTGTCAACTAGTCTCCCTGTCAACTAGTCTCCCTGTCAACCAATCTCTCTGTATATCTTCCATTAAGGTTTCATTCTCTCCCATTCTATTTGATGTTGAAATTAAAGAATTCTAATCACCCATTTTTACCACAAGGACTCTCAATTTGTTGTTGGACAACCCGAAAGGAAATTCAAATTATAAACTCCCTTGTTTAGTCTTGCTTCAAAAACTCAATGGGGTGTACTTTAAAAATTTAAAACCCATTCTCACCATATACAAAACAATGTAAATGGTAGGACTAATTCCGACTACCCCATTTAGAAATTGAGTGAACCGCCAATGACCATTAGATGTCCACTTGTTTCTCCAGCATCCCGACAGACAATCTTATCATTCTATCAGATTCATCCCGTCAGACAATCTTATCATTCTATCAGATTCATCCCGTCAGACAATCTTATCATTCTATCAGATTCATCCAGTCAGACAATCGTAACATTCTATCAGATTCATCCCGTCAGACAATCTTATCAATCTATCAGATTCATCCCGTCAGACAATCTTATCAATCTATCAAAATTCATCACGTCAGACAATCTTATCAATCTATCAGATTCACCCAGCCAGACAATCTTATCATTCTATCAGATTCATCCCGTCAGACAATCTTATCAATCTATCAGATTCATGACATTGTCTGAGAGCTCAATACATTTCTTACGAGAGGCAAAAAATGTCTGGACTTTTCTGCCCATGTCTTGTGAAACTTATCGATGTAACCCCCGCTCGATACGCCCCTGTATCCCGTGCGTCTCCGAGGCCCTGGTGTATATAAATGGCCCTATTTCACTAATAGCCCCTTACGACTCCATGAAATCATTGCTCTCTGGACTACAAGACGTCATCAATAACACAAGTACACGTGGCCATTTAAGACGACCCCCACCCACATAAGCACCCCCATTACCCCCCACACACACAATGAAAAACAACATCACTATTACCGTTCCGACATCCTAACTCAAACAATATGATGTATTACTATATGACATTTGGTATCTACTGACATCCTAACTCAAACAATATGATGTATTACTATATGACATTTGGTATCTACTGACATCCTAACTCAAACAATATGATGTATTACTATATGACATTTGGTATCTACTGACATCCTAACTCAAACAATATGATGTATTACTATATGACATTTGGTATCTACTGACATCCTAACTCAAACAATATGATGTATTACTATATGACATTTGGTATCTACTGACATCCTAACTCAAACAATATGATGTATTACTATATGACATTTGGTATCTACTGACATCCTAACTCAAACAATATGATGTATTACTATATGACATTTGGTATCTACTGACATCCTAACTCAAACAATATGATGTATTACTATATGACATTTGGTATCTACTGACATCCTAACTCAAACAATATGATGTATTACTATATGACATTTGGTATCTACTGACATCCTAACTCAAACAATATGATGTATTACTATATGACATTTGGTATCTACTGACATCCTAACTCAAACAATATGATGTATTACTATATGACATTTGGTATCTACTGACATCCTAACTCAAACAATATGATGTATTACTATATGACATTTGGTATCTACTGACATCCTAACTCAAACAATATGATGTATTACTATATGACATTTGGTATCTACTGACATCCTAACTCAAACAATATGATGTATTACTATATGACATTTGGTATCTACTGACATACTAACTCAAACAATATGATGTATTACTATATGACATTTGGTATCTACTGACATCCTAACTCAAACAATATGATGTATTACTATATGACATTTGGTATCTACTGACATCCTAACTCAAACAATATGATGTATTGCTATATGACATTTGGTATCTACTGACATCCTAACTCAAACAATATGATGTATTGCTATATGACATTTGGTATCTACTGACATCCTAACTCAAACAATATGATGTATTGCTATATGACATTTGGTATCTACTGACATCCTAACTCAAACAATATGATGTATTGCTATATGACATTTGGTATCTACTGACATCCTAACTCAAACAATATGATGTATTGCTATATGACATTTGGTATCTACTGACATCCTAACTCAAACAATATGATGTATTGCTATATGACATTTGGTATCTACTGACATCCTAACTCAAACAATATGATGTATTGCTATATGACATTTGGTATCTACTGACATCCTAACTCAAACAATATGATGTATTACTATATGACATTTGGTATCTACTGACATCCTAACTCAAACAATATGATGTATTACTATATGACATTTGGTATCTACTGACATCCTAACTCAAACAATATGATGTATTACTATATGACATTTGTCATCTACTGACATCCTAACTCAAACAATATGATGTATTACTATATGACATTTGGTATCTACTGACATCCTAACTCAAACAATATGATGTATTACTATATGACATTTGGTATCTACTGACATCCTAACTCAAACAATATGATGTATTAATATATGACATTTGGTATCTACTGAAATCCTAACTCAAACAATATAATGTATTACTATATGACATTTGGTATCTACTGACATCCTAACTCAAACAATATGATGTATTACTATATGACATTTGGTATCTACTGACATCCAAACTCAAACAATATGATGTATTACTATATGACATTTGGTATCTACTGACATCCTAACTCAAACAATATGATGTATTACTATATGACATTTGGTATCTACTGACATCCTAACTCAAACAATATGATGTATTACTATATGACATTTGGTATCTACTGACATCCTAACTCAAACAATATGATGTATTACTATATGACATTTGGTATCTACTGACATCCTAACTCAAACAATATGATGTATTACTATATGACATTTGGTATCTACTGACATCCTAACTCAAACAATATGATGTATTAATATATGACATTTGGTATCTACTGACATCCTAACTCAAACAATATGATGTATTACTATATGACATTTGGTATCTACTGACATCCTAACTCAAACAATATGATGTATTACTATATGACATTTGGTATCTACTGACATCCTAACTCAAACAATATGATGTATTAGTATATGACATTTGGTATCTACTGACATCCTAACTCAAACAATATGATGTATTACTATATGACATTTGGTATCTACTGACATCCTAACTCAAACAATATGATGTATTACTATATGACATTTGGTATCTACTGACATCCTAACTCAAACAATATGATGTATTACTATATGACATTTGGTATCTACTGACATCCTAACTCAAACAATATGATGTATTACTATATGACATTTGGTATCTACTGACATCCTAACTCAAACAATATGATGTATTACTATATGACATTTGGTATCTACTGACATCCTAACTCAAACAATATGATGTATTACTATATGACATTTGGTATCTACTGACATCCTAACTCAAACAATATGATGTATTACTATATGACATTTGGTATCTACTGACATCCTAACTCAAACAATATGATGTATTACTATATGACATTTGGTATCTTCTGACATCCTAACTCAAACAATATGATGTATTACTATATGACATTTGGTATCTACTGACATCCTAACTCAAACAATATGATGTATTACTATATGACATTTGGTATCTACTGACATCCTAACTCAAACAATATGATGTATTACTATATGACATTTGGTATCTACTGACATCCTAACTCAAACAATATGATGTATTACTATATGACATTTGGTATCTACTGACATCCTAACTCAAACAATATGATGTATTACTATATGACATTTGGTATCTACTGACATCCTAACTCAAACAATATGATGTATTACTATATGTCATTTGGTATCTACTGACATCCTAACTCAAACAATATGATGTATTACTATATGACATTTGGTATCTACTGACATCCTAACTCAAACAATATGATGTATTACTATATGATATTTGGTATCTACTGACATCCTAACTCAAACAATATGATGTATTACTATATGACATTTGTTATCTACTGACATCCTAACTCAAACAATATGATGTATTGATATATGACATTTGGTATCTACTGACATCCTAACTCAAACAATATGATGTATTGATATATGACATTTGGTATCTACTGACATCCTAACTCAAACAATATGATGTATTGCTATATGACATTTGGTATCTACTGACATCCTAACTCAAACAATATGATGTATTGCTATATGACATTTGGTATCTACTGACATCCTAACTCAAACAATATGATGTATTGCTATATGACATTTGGTATCTACTGACATCCTAACTCAAACAATATGATATATTGCTATATGACATTTGGTATCTACTGACATCCTAACTCAAACAATATGATGTATTGCTATATGACATTTGGTATCTACTGACATCATAACTCAAACAATATGATGTATTACTATATGACATTTGGTATCTACTGACATCCTAACTCAAACAATATGATGTATTGCTATATGACATTTGGTATCTACTGACATCCTAACTCAAACAATATGATGTATTACTATATGACATTTGGTATCTACTGACATCCTAACTCAAACAATATGATGTATTACTATATGACATTTGGTATCTACTGACATCCTAACTCAAACAATATGATGTATTACTATATGACATTTGTTATCTACTGACATCCTAACTCAAACAATATGATGTATTACTATATGACATTTGGTATCTACTGACATCCTAACTCAAACAATATGATGTATTACTATATGACATTTGGTATCTACTGACATCCTAACTCAAACAATATGATGTATTACTATATGACATTTGGTATCTACTGACATCCTAACTCAAACATTATGATGTATTACTATATGACATTTGGTATCTACTGACATCCTAACTCAAACAATATGATGTATTACTATATGACATTTGGTATCTACTGACATCCTAACTCAAACAATATGATGTATTACTATATGACATTTGGTATCTACTGACATCCTAACTCAAACAATATGATGTATTAATATATGACATTTGGTATCTACTGACATCCTAACTCAAACAATATGATGTATTACTATATGACATTTGGTATCTACTGACATCCTAACTCAAACAATATGATGTATTACTATATGACATTTGGTATCTACTGACATCCTAACTCAAACAATATGATGTATTACTATATGACATTTGGTATCTACTGACATCCTAACTCAAACAATATGATGTATTACTATATGACATTTGGTATCTACTGACATCCTAACTCAAACATTATGATGTATTACTATATGACATTTGGTATCAACTGACATCCTAACTTAAACAATATGATGTATTACTATATGACATTTGGTATCTACTGACATCCTAACTCAAACAATATGATGTATTACTATATGACATTTGGTATCTACTGACATCCTAACTCAAACAATATGATGTATTACTATATGACATTTGGTATCTACTGACATCCTAACTCAAACAATATGATGTATTACTATATGACATTTGGTATCTACTGACATCCTAACTCAAACAATTTGATGTATTACTATATGACATTTGGTATCTACTGACATCCTAACTCAAACAATTTGATGTATTACTATATGACATTTGGTATCTACTGACATCCTAACTCAAACAATATGATGTATTACTATATGACATTTGGTATCTACTGACATCCTAACTCAAACAATATGATGTATTACTATATGACATTTGGTATCTACTGACATCCTAACTCAAACAATATGATGTATTACTATATGACATTTAGTATCTACTGACATCCTAACTCCCACAATTTGCTTGTATTACTATATGACATTTGGTATCTACTGACATCCTAACTCAAACAATATGATGTATTACTATATGACATTTGGTATCTACTGACATCCTAACTCAAACAATATGATGTATTACTATATGACATTTGGTATCTACTGACATCCTAACTCCCACACTTTGCTTGTATTACTATATGCCATTTGGTATCTACTGACATCCTAACTCAAACAATATGCTTGTATTACTATATGACATTTGGTATCTACTGACATCCTAACTCCCACACTTTGCTTGTATTACTATATGACATTTGGTATCTACTGACATCCTAACTCCCACACTTTGCTTGTATTACTATATGACATTTGATATCTACTGACATCCTAACTCAAACAATATGCTTGTATTACTATATGACATTTGGTATCTACTGACATCTTAACTCAAACAATTTGCTTGTATTACTATATGACATTTGGTATCTACTGGCATCCTAACTCAAACAATATGCTTGTATTACTATATGACATTTAGTATCTACTGAGACCCTAACTTCGAACATTCTGTTGTATATCTTCTGTTTCAAGTCGTTAATCCCACTGAGATCCTAACTTCGAACATTTTGTTGTATATCTTCTGTTTCAATTCGTTAATCGACACCCTAATTCCAGCCATTAAGTCCTCCCTGTATGTATCAGATATCCTGCCTCCCTGTAAGTTATGCCTGTATGTATATGACAGTAAGTCCTACCTGTATATATAAGACAGTAAGCCATACATTTATGTATAAGACAATATGTCCTACATGTATATATAAGACAATAAGTCATATATGTATGTATAAGACAGTAAGTCATACATGTATGTATAAGACAGTAAGTCATACCTGTATATATGAGACAGTAAGTCCTATATGTATGTATGTATAAGACAGTAGGTCATACATGTATATATAAGACAGTAAGTCATATCTGCATGTATAAGACAGCAAGTCCTATAAGTATTCATGGCCGACCCTAACAATTGCGGGGCCCTATGCGAAACGGATTGCGCGGGGCCCATTCTGGGTAGGAATAGGATAATGAGTGAAAATTAAGATTTTGTATTAGAAAATAAATTCGGGGCGGGGCCTATGAAAGTGCTGGGCCCATTGCGGCCGCATAGGTTGCAATGGCCTAAGGCATGCCCTGTATGTATATATAAGACAGTAAGTCATACATGTATGCATAAGACAGTAAGTCATACCTGAATATATAAGACATTAAGTCATATATGTATATATAAGACAATACGTCATAGATGTATGTATAAGACAGCAAGTCCTAAATGTATATATAAGACAGTACGTCATAGATGTATGTATAAGACAGTAAGTCCTAAATGTATGTATAAGACACTAAGTCCTAAATGTATGTATAAGACAGCAAGTCCTAAATTTATGTATAAGACAATAAGTCCTAGCTGTATGTATAAGACAGCAAGTCATAGCTGTATGTATAAGACAGCAAGTCATAGCTGTATGTATAAGACAGCAAGTCATAGCTGTATGTATAAGACAGCAAGTCCTAGCTATATGTATAAGACAGTAAGTCCTAAATGTATGTATAAGACATCAAGTCCTAAATGCATGTATAAGACATCAAGTCCTAAATGTATGTATAAGACAGTAAGTCCTAAATGTATGTATAAGACAGTAAGTCATAGCGCTATGTATAAGACAGCTAGTCCTAAATGTATGTATAAGACAGTAAGTCACACATGGCCAACCTCATGTGGGAAACCTCACCTGGGAAACCTCACATGGCCAACCTCTCCTGGGAAACCTCACCTGGGAAACCTCACCTGGGAAACCTCACCTGGGAAACCTCACCTGGGAAAGCACACCTCATCCAGCTGAGTCGTCAGTCGTGGGTTTAAATCTAACAGGAGGACAACGTCAGATCAGATGGATTCTCACGTTATCGTCTCAATCACTGACATATAATGGGGGGGGGGGGGGAGTGTCTTGAAATGGATGTAACGATCAGTAGAAGAGAAGAGCCAGTCTTTGAAAGCTACTTAATTCTTAATCCACCAACGCCCCGGGGGTCTGACTTCTAAAACCATCAACGGCCCCAGGGGGGGGGGTCTTACTTCCAAATGACGGCATGTGCTGCAATCGATCTCCTCGTAGGTATTTCAACATCAACATCAAGGCAGCCGTTGGTACGTTCAACAACATAAATCTCTTAGAAACCAGGTCAAAAATACGTACTTAAGTCGCGCGTTGAACAGTGAAACACTTGCTATTAATATGATAACAATTTTTTATATGTTTATTGTTACTGCTATGGCAACTATGGTTATCACTATGGCAACCACTATTATTGCTAAGGCAACCATTGTTATCATTATGGCAACCACTATTATCATTATGGCAAAACCTGGTATTACTATGGCAACCATTATCATTACTATGACAATCATTATCATTACTATGGCAACCATTATCATTACTATGGCAACCACCATTATTACCATGGCAACCACTGTTACTACTATGGCAGCAATTGCTATTATGGCAACAATTGCTAATAGTGTAGCAACAATGGCTATTACCATGATAACAATTGTTATTACTACGGCAACAAATTATTATCATTACAACCAGTGGTATCATGACAACAATAGTTATTACTATGCAACTTTTTGGAAGTTTTTTAAACTGATTTGTGAAATTGAATAGTTTATTGACATGATAAAATTGTTCTCACGTCGTAAAAAATCGTGTTTGTGTTGCTGCACTCTATCAGGTGATGTGTATAGATTGAATCATACACACTTATTTTAATATCTAAGACTAAACGCTACGGTACTTTGGACTTGGTCTTTAAAATAGAACGGAAAAAGGGGAGGGGGCGGGGGTGTTATCGATCTATCGGGATAATGTGACCACTTGATTTGTCAATTATGTAAATATGATCAGTGAAAGAATTATGAAATAAAACCGGAAGGAAAAAAAAATAAGATTTTAAAAAAAGAACAGTTAAGTGCTTCACTTCCGTTTAGAGAGAATGTTCTTATCACCAGTGCAGCCGTTCTTATCACCAGTGCAGCCGTCCTTATCACTAGTGCAACCGTTCTTATCACCAGAGCAGCCGTGATTATCACGAGAGCAGCCATTCTTATCACCAGAGCAGCCGTTCTTATCACCAGTGCAGCCGTTCTTATCACCAGTGCAGCCGTTCTTATCACCAGTGCAGTCATTCTTATCACTAGAGAAGCCGTTCTTATCACCAGAGCAGCCGTTCTTATCACCAGTGCAGCCGTGTGTTGAAATAAAACTCTACTTCACATAAAAATGTAATTAATTTTAAAACATTGTTTGCCACATTTGTCTCAGAGATGTTTTTTTTATTTAATTTTAAATTTTGTTTAAAAATATAATATATTAATAAGAAGTCCTTTTTTGTTTCCTTCATTTTTTTTCCAAGGCATTCTGTATTCATGTCACGTGGTTTCCCCTGTCAATTTTGATGACGTGTGCGTGCCATGTCAGGCTGTAAGAATACATAATAATAAGAAAGAGCAGCACGCATTTCTTCACTGTGGCCAGTGCGTTCCACAATTTGTAAAAAGTATTTTTGTTTTTAACAAAAAAAAAAATTACACTTTACATGACAAACAAAACTGAGCTGCAACGTCACACACATTGGCGTCACACACATTGGCGTCACACACATTGGCGTCATACGCATTGGCGTCCCACACATTGGCGTCACACACATTGGCGTCACACACATTGGCGTCACACACATTGGCGTCACGCACATTGGCGTCACACACATTGGCGGATAATTTGAAGCTGTCGCATTGTTAAAAGTACTTCTTGCTTCGGTCAATCCAGTCTGTCTCGTGCTGGCCTGTAACTTCGGTCAATCAAGTCTGTCTCGTGCTGGCCTGTAACTTCGGTCAATCCAGTCTGTCTCGTGCTGACCTGTACCTTCGGTCAATCCAGTCTGTCTCGTGCTGGCCTGTAATTTCGGTAAATCCAGCCTGTCTCGTGATGGCCTGTAACTTCGGTCAATCCAGTCTGTCTCGCGCTGGCGTGTAATTTTGGTCGATCCAGTCTGTCTCGTGATGGCCTGTAACTTCGGTCAATCCAGTCTGTCTCGCGCTGGCGTGTAACTTCGGTCAATCCAGTCTGTCTCGTGCTGGCCTGTAATTTCGGTCAATCCAGTCTGTCTCGTGATGGCCTGTAACTTCGGTCAATCCAGTCTGTCTCGCGCTGGCTTGCAACTTCGGTCGATCCAGTCTGTCTCGTGCTGACCTGTAACTTCGGTCAATTCAGCCTGTCTCGTGCTTGCCTGTAATTTCGGTCAATCCAGTCTGTCTCGCGATGGCCTGTAACTTCGGTCAATCCAGTCTGTCTCGCGCTGGCATGTAACTTCGGCCAATTCAGTCTGTCTCGTGCTGGCCTGTAATTTCGCATCTGAGTTGATGATACAAAGTTAAACATCCGGTATTCTGGAGCGCATGAGAGGGGTCTTGGGTGTTGATAGATGGGGAAGTAAGAAAAGGGGATTTAGTAAATTACCTACCCCTTCGCTTACTGTAACCATTGGTCCCAAATTTTTGGGCAGTGTGTTGGGGCAATGTGTTGGGACACTGTGTTGGGGCAATGTATTGTGTTGGGACATTTCGGGATAAAATTAATTTCATTAAACAGATTTTATAAACTGAATTAAACATAGGAGCAATCATGATCAAAACAATGATTATGTCCCTTAGAATATATCAGAAGAAACCTTTAAATAGTTGACTTAAGAAATCTTAAAATAGTTGACTTAAGAAATCTTAAAATAGTTGATTTAAGAAGTCTTAAAATAGTTGATTTAAGAAATCTTAAAACAGTTGATTTGTACAGCTGTTCAATTATGGTCTAAAAATTAGTTTTTTTTTAAAAAATATTTAAAGGTTAGTTCAGAGGTTGGTCAAGAGCTACTAGTTACTTCATTTTTCACGACTTACTCCAAGTAAAGGATAATTAATTACTTGCATGGTTGACAAAACTTGGATATAAACAATTTAAAAAAAAAAAAGCAAAAAACACTTTAACTTGCTGAATTTTCAATTGGTTACAGGTCAATACGTCCAGTTTCAATCCATTGCTAAATATTAACAAGTTAATTTTGTAACAACTTGTAACAATGAAATTATAATAAATGTATCTTTCTTTGTCTGACTATGTTGATTTTGTAAGTCTTGGGATAGTCCAGTTATAAGAGCACATATTTCATTCACATGAGAGGCGACCTGTGACAATCTGAGACAATCTGTGACAATCTGTGACAATCTGTTATTTGCTCAAGTTAAAAAAAAAACACACAAAAACCCAAATAATACCATTGTATTATGTAAGTGTGTACCTGGAATTCTTGGGATGGGACAATCTCACGGGAAAACTTTTTTAAAACTAAAAATCATAAGGGATCCCTGGAGAGAAACCCTAGTTGCACCTATCCACTGGTGTGACCTATCCACTGGTGTGACCTATCCACTGATGTGACCTATCCACTGGTGTGACCTATCCACTGGTGTGACCTATCCACTGATGTGACCTATCCACTGGTATGAACTATCCACTGGTGTGAACTATTCACTGGTGCGACCTATATGCAAGTATATACGGTAACCTATGACGTCACACATGGTTAATTTGCCGTCAAAAATATATTTCTCAATTTGGATGATAATCACATTTAGTTCTCTTATGCCACCATGGCCTAACCGACACAACTGCCACACAAATGGTTGTTAGAGTCATACCGGCAGTTCTATTATGCCATCACGGCCTAACCGCCACAACTGCCACACAAATGGTTGTTAGAGTCATACTTGCAGTTATAGTATGCCATCATGGCCTAACCGTCTCAACTGCCACACAAATGGTTGTTAGAGTCATACTAACAGTTATAGTATGCCATCATGGCCTAACCGTCACAACTGCCACACAAATGGTTGTTAGAGTCATACTGGCAGTTCTATTATGCCATCATGGCCTAACCGTCACAACTGCCACACAAATGGTTGTTAGAGTCATACTGGCAGTTCTATTATGCCATCATGGCCTAACCGTCACAACTGCCACACAAATGGTTGTTAGAGTCATACTGGCAGTTATATTATGCCATCATGGCCTAACCTTCACAACTGCCACACAAATGGTTGTTAGAGTCATACTTGCAGTTATAGTATGCCATCATGGCCTAACCGTCACAACCGCCACACGAGTGCTTGACTGTTTGGGTGCCCTCCTATAATGAAATCATCAGTCTCGCCAGTGTGGACCTCGAGTGTCACCACGTCACACCTCTATTAGGGATATTGCTAGGGGAAGTAACCCACCAAAAAGTTGGTATTAGTTAAGTGGTTCTCAATCTGTTTCGTCTCTGTTTGAGAGTTATAACAAAACATGCCAATAAATTTATTTGTATTTAACCATCCTTGCCCCCATTTTACAACATCTAAACCCATTTAACCACCCCGATCACCATTTAACCACCCCTACCACCATGTAACCACCCCGACCACCATTTAACCACCCCTACCACCATTTAACCACCCCTACCACTATTTAACCACCCCTACCACCATTTAACCACCCCTACCACTATTTAACCACCCCTACCACCATTTAACCACCCCTACCACTATTTAACCATCCCGACCACCATTTAATCACCCCTACCACCATTTAACCACCCCTACCACTATTTAACCACCCCTACCACCATTTAACCATCCCTACCATTATTTGAACAATTTAATTCTTTAAAAAATTATATTTTTTTTAAATTATTTATTTATTTTTTTTTAATCGAGATAAAATTATAATGTTTTAAGACCATGGAGGACAATCGGCTTGTCTCAGACTAGTCGGCTTGTCTCAGAGGACAGTCGGCTTGTCTCAGACTAGTCGGCTTGTATCAGGGGACAGTCTGCTTGTCTCAGACTAGTCGGTTTGTCTCAGACGACAGTCGGCTTGTCTCAGACTAGTCGGCTTGCATCAGGGGACAGTCGGCTTGTCTCAGAGGACAGTTGGCTTGTCTCAGAGGACAGTCGGCTTGTCTCAGAGGTCAGTCGGCTTGTCTCAGAGGACAGTCTGCTTGTCTCAGAGGACAGTCTGCTTGTCTCAGAGGACAGACGTCTTGTCTCAGAGGTCGGTCGGCTTGTCTCAGAGGTCGGTCGGCTTGTCTCAGAGGTCGGTCGCCTTGTCTCAGAGGTGGGTCGGCTTGTCTCAGAGGACAATCGTCTTGTCTCAGAGGACAGTCGTCTTGTCTCAGAGGACAGTCGGCTTGTTTCAGAGGACAGGTGACCTGTATCATTTGCATAAAGTCTCATATTGTTGCAGAGAAATGTACAAGCCGGCATTACTGTCAAACAACGTACACGAACATAGGTTTAAAAAGTCTAATTTTAAACATTGATATTATATATAAGTATCAAGTATATATATGTTAATCATTTTTGTTCCTTCTAACTATATATTGACACCATCCAATGGATACCATCCAAGCTCAGCATACTCAATGAGAATCATGGCGTCCATCAAGATTATTTTGTGCCAGCGATATGGAATTATCATACTTTGAGAACCTTTCATTAAAGATAGATTATTTTATTAGAATAATATGCGTGTCGGTCTGGTGACTTTCAAAAAAAAAAAAAATATATAAAAAAAATAAAAATTCTAATTCAAGATAATAATTATTTGACCAAATCCCGAGTTGGAGAACCGCTGAAACCGGACCATTTTTATACCCTATTAGAATTTGCTCTGGCGTAGTTTAGGAAAGTTCTTGATTGGTCAAATTGATTTGATGTCAAATCCTTGCTGCTCCATATGGGCAAGTCTTTCTTCTTATATCAAGTGGTAGACGAACCCTTGTTAAAAAGGGGATATGAAAAGTTTACTGCCTGAAACATCCGATTTCTATTTGGTCTTTAATTACCTCAGTGTAAAACTTGACTTGCCCCAGTGTAAAACTTGACTTGCCCCAGTGTAAAACTTGACTTGCCCCAGTGTAAAACTTGACTTGCCCCAGTGTAAAACTTGACTTGCCCC
Source organism: Omphiscola glabra (assembly GCA_964017045.1). Lineage (NCBI taxonomy): Eukaryota > Metazoa > Mollusca > Gastropoda > Lymnaeidae > Omphiscola > Omphiscola glabra. The sequence goes on from OZ024810.1 coordinate 679,296, forward strand.
AATGTAAAACTTGACTTGCCCCAGTGTAAATCTAAAATCTTTTTACATCCTTGCCTCATATTTCCGAAAGGCGCAGACCTCGATTTTAACTCAACCCGAAACTGAAACCCAGAATAAGAAACTGAACCCGACCCCTTAACTTTAGGTCCTTCTTGCTCATTACTTTCGTTGTTCCACCTCTTGTCGTATTTTTAGAATCGGAAATTCAAAAACGTTGTAGTCTTTATCCGTACTTGCTTAAACCGTTCATAATTGTAAAGCTATAGAATACAACCGAACGATTCAATAAACAGCAGCTCATCCATCTGAAAATCTAAAAGTATCTGTTGTCATGAGCAACGAGTCAATGTGTCAAGTTTCTGCTCGATGGGATGACGGGAATGGGATCAATTAGACATCATAACTTTTTCCTCTAACACACAAATGCGAATTTCATATAACAGATTTGTGAAAAACAGATTGCAGAAAATAAAATTAAATTGAAAAATAAATAAATTAATACTAAAAATTTTGGGTCATTGGGGTGGGAGGTCGGTGAGGTCATACAGTAACACTGGTATATGTTTCATAAGTTAATATCTTTGTACAAATACATTCAAATTAGGAAGCTCTTAAAAAAAACTCTTTAGAGCATTGATTCCCAAATTGTTCAACTTGCTCTTATTTTTGGAATCAATTTTTATTAAGTATATGGGGGGAGACTATTCTATGTCTTACAAGCTGATGATGTTATTTTATTTCTTTGAGCGTTAGCGGGGTCCCTGAGAAGTGCACAACTTGTGAACCATTGCTTCGATGCGCTTTTGGTTAATGTTATTAATGCGCTTTTTTTGTGTTACTCATCTTTAATTTCTGGCCTTCGAATAGAAAGAACGTGAGAACCAGTTAAGGGCTAGAGACGCTTAAACAATGAAATGTTTTATTTCGAAGAGATGACCGTTATTACCGAATATAATGGGAAATATCTCCATCCTGGGAGGGGGGGCACTCATATGAAGAGGGTGTGAGCACTCCCGGAGAATTCAATAAACTCTCAGTTCCGTCTTGAATTACCGTTCTTGGCTCCGGCGTTTTCGGGGGCCAAAACCTAAAATCCTTTGGGGCGACGATGCTAACAATAGGCAGTCGTCCTTGACCTCACGACTCCTTTAAGTCAGTGGGACTTAGTGCCATAGTGGGGCAAAATCGACTTGTGCGTAAATATATCGTGTTCCACTATTTCCTGCTCACGGCTTGGGCGCAGTCGTGAGTATAAATATCCTTTTTTGGATGTAAGGTGACACACTGATTTGTTTTACCTTGTATTGATAACATTACGCGGCACACTGATTTGTTTTACCTAGTATTGATAACATTACGCGGCACACTGATTTGTTTTACCTTGTATTGATAACATTAGGCGGCACAGTGATTTGTTTTACCTTGTATTGATAACATTTGGCGGCACACTGATTTGTTTTACCTTGTATTGATAACACTAGGCGGCACACTGATTTGTTTTACATTGTATTGATAACATTAGGCGGCACACTGATTTTTTAACTTGTATTGATAACATTATGCGACACACTGATTTGTTTTAACTTGTATTGATAACATCAGGCGGCACACTGATTTGTTTTAACTTGTATTGATAACATTAGTGCACCAAAACCCTTTTAACACTAAAACAACAAAAGTTTATTAGAGCATATATCCAGACACCTCTTTATACATCCATACAAACCTCATATATCCAGACATCCCACATATATCCAGACACCTCTTCATACATCCATACAAACCTCATATATCCAGACATCCCACATATATCCAGACACATCTTCATACATCCATACAAACCTCATATATCCAGACATCCCACATATACCCAGACACCTCTTCATACATCCATACAAACCTCATATATCCAGACATCCCACATATATCCAGACACCTCTTCATACATCCATACAAACCTCATATATCCAGACATCCCTCATATATCCAGACACCTCTTCATACATCCATACAAATCTCATATATCCAGACATCCCACATATATCCAGACATCCCACATATATCCAGACATCCCACATATATCCAGACATCCCACATATATCCAGACATCCCACATATATCCAGACATCCCTCATATATCCAGACATCCACATATATCCAGGCATCCATATCTCTATTACTCCTAGCAGTTCATCCCTGGCACGTGTTCATCAACCAAACATTTTTTTTATCAATCCCAAGAACCGAAACCCATGTTGCAACGGAGAAAATCTCATTCTTAATATGATGCTTGTCTCTCTTGGGGGCGCCGCCACCCAGGGAGTTCTCATCGATTTTTTGTCCTATCCGTTACATCAAGAATGACAGGGCCCATAATAAATAGACAACTAGGAAATATAGAGAACACCACCGGTTGCAAGGTGATTATCGCCCCTGCCGCCGGTGTCTCTGAAGAGCGCAGATCATGATGGGAACATAGATTGGTTTGGATTTGATGGGCTGGGGGCTAGGGTAGATGGGCTTGTTTCTGGATATAGTCTTGGTGGGCTGTGGGCTAGGGTAGATGGGCTTGTTTCTGGATATAGTCTTGGTGGGCTGGGGGCTAGGGTAGATGGGGTTGTTTCTGGATATAGTCTTGGTGGGCTGGGGGCTAGGGTAGATGGGCTTGTTTCTTGATATAGTCTTGGTGGACTGGATTTTGTTTTGGGGGGGGGGGTTGGGGCTGGAGGTTAATGAGTTATAGCTGGATATATCATTTATCATTGAATTTAATACATGTTTCTCTAATAACCCATACACTATTAAAGCTAATTTATCATGTTATTTCGGTTATTTACACCATACAGCCATACCGAAAATATAATACCGGAATTATAACACCGAAAATCGAATTTAAAATCTATATTTGGCAACAATGAGATGACATGACGTGTTCTATATTTAGCTCTATATCTACCTGCTGTTTCCCTTGGCATCTTGTCCAACCAAGCACATCTTCAAATTAGATTTATTTGCTCATGTTTTCGACCGTTGCTGGTGATTACGATCAGTCAAGTTTCCAGCAAATAAAACGACGACCTCTCAAGCATTGAAATGTCAATTTTTGTTTCACAAAACAAAATACGTGTTTCCAATGTATTTTTTCTTTTTTTTTCTTTTATTAATTTTAACAAAAAAATATAAACGTACATTTTAAACCCTTTACGGTTCTTAAGGACAATTACGACAATTTCGGACAATTACGACAATTTAGAACAATTACGACACTTTCGGACAATTACGACAATTTCGGACAATTACGACAATTACGACAATTTCGAACAATTACAACACTTTCGGACAATTACGACACTTTCGGACAATTACGACAATTTCGAATAATTACGACACTTTCGGACAATTACGACAATTTCGAATAATTACGACACTTGCTGACAATTACGACAATTACGTACAAGCCATGGCCAATCAAATTTTAACATCTATCGGAAATTTACGGACGTTTAGCAACCTTGCTGAGGATCTAAGATATATCTATATCAGTGGTTCTTAAACGTCCGATTGCCGCGACCCTTTAATACAGTTCCTCATGTTGTGGCGACCCTTAACCACAAAATTAATCTATCTATCTATCTATCTATCTATCTATCTATCTATCTATCTATCTATCTATCTATCTATCTATCTATCTATCTATCTATCTATCTATCTATCTATCTATCTGTCTGTCTGTCTGTCTGTCTGTCTGTCTGTCTGTCTGTCTGTCTGTCTGTCTGTCTGTCTGTCTGTCTGTCTGTCTGTCTGTCTGTCTGTCTGTCTGTCTGTCTGTCTGTCTGTCTGTCTGTCTGTCTGTCTGTCTGTCTGTCTGTCTGTCTGTCTGTCTATCTATCTATCTATCTATCTATCTATCTATCTATCTATCTATCTATCTATCTATCTACCTATCTATCTATCTATCTATCTATTTATCTGTCTGTCTGTCGTTCTGTCGGTCTGTCTGTCTGTCGTTCTGTCCGCCCGTCCGTCCGTCTGTCTGTCTGTCTGTTTATCCGTCTGTCATCTAATCTAAATCTCTAAAACTCTTTCTTACTCTAACCTAAACTAAACTACCTACCTATCATATGTCTGCCTGTTGGTCTATCCATCTATCTGTAGATAATAATACCCCTGCAGATTACTACTGTGATTGCTGCACCATTTTGAACAACATCATCATCTACCCCTACTGCAACACCAACACCAGCAACCACTTCTACCACTCAACAACAGCAACCACTTCTACCACTCAACACCAGCAACCACTTCTACCACTCAACACCAGCAACCACTTCTACCACTCAACACCAGCAACCACTTCTACCACTCAACAACAGCAACCACTTCTACCACTCAACACCAGCAACCACTTCTACCACTCAACACCAGCAACCACTTCTACCACTCAACACCAGCAACCACTTCTACCACTCAACACCAGCAACCACTTCTACCACTCAACACCAGCAACCACTTCTACCACTCAACACCAGCAACCACTTCTACCACTCAACAACAGCTGCTACTTCTTCCACTATTATTTGCCTTTAATTTTGTTATATTCAAATAATGACTTCTAATAATGTTCTAGGTGTGTGAATGTATGGCTTTAACATACAATTCCCAGACCTTATCGCTAATTGGGATTCGTGTTTTGTCTGGTAACGTTAGTAGCATCTAAGTACACACATTGCCGCCTGGTAACGTTAGTAGCATCTAAGTACATACATTGCCGCCTGGTAACGTTAGTAGCATCTAAGTACACACATTACCGTCTGGTAACGTTAGTAGCATCTAAGTACACACATTGCCGTCTGGTAACGTTAATAGCATCTAAGTACACACATTTCCGTCTGGTAACGTTAGTAGCATCTAAGTACACACATTGCCGTCTGGTAACGTTAGTAGCATCTAAGTACACACATTGCCGTCTGGTAACGTTAGTAGCATCTAAGTACACACATTGCCGCCTGGCAACGTTAGTAGCATCTAAGTACACACATTTCCGTCTGGTAACGTTAGTAGCATCTAAGTACACACATTGCCGCTGCCTTTTTTTAAATCGGTCTTTCTAGTAATGATAAAGAGCAACAACAGTAATAATAATGATAAAAATAATAATGATAATAATCATATGAAAAAATAAAATGATTACATAAAAATAATAGTAACTTTAATGATAATAATAATACAAATACTTATGATACTACTAATAATACCAATGATAACGATAATAATAACAATAGCATTAAAAATAACAAAAATAATTATGATACACAATATTTATATTCAAAATTGACGTTAATCCTACTCTGTACGGTCAAACGATGAATTACCATTTTCTGTAATTATATCACGACAGATATTTAACCCCCAACCGCCAGATTTTAAAATGAACACAGACCCCCAAACCGGTAGAGCACATCACAATCTAGATGTAGCGAAACATATTAATGTATGCAATACATTATTGATTTACGATTTGGTGCCCGTGAGAAATCCCGCCAACATGATTTTTTCCACTCGCTTTGCGCCCGTCTAGGCGTTCACATCCCCGGAAGACATATGGCTTACATCACGAGCGTGGAATGTTTCAAAGAATGGTTTATGGACTTGGAATAGACCAGGAAGAACTTTATTATCGTGGCGGAAAGGGGAGATGATTCTAGTCGTCGGGAAAGGCAATAGGAAATGGTGTAGCTAGGCAGCAGACTATGGAAGGTGCATCCGTCACCTAGTCTTTTGCCACTCCTAGCTTGCATAAGCCCTTAACCACCTTCTCTTAACAAACTACTCCACCTACTCTCGTCCACCTACTCTCTTCCACCTACTCTCGTCCACCTACTCTTTTTCCACCTACTCTCTTCCACCTACTCTTGTCCACCTACTCTCTTCCACCTACTCTTGTCCACCTACTCTCTTCCACCTACTCTCTTCCACCTACTCTCTTCCACCTACTCTCCTCTACCTACTTTCTTCTACCTACTCTTGTCCACCTACTCTCTTCCACCTCCTACTCTCTTCCACCTACTCTTGGCCACCTATTCTCTTCCACCTACTCTGGGCCACCTACTCTCTTCCACCTACTTTTGTCCACCTACTCTCTTCCACCTACTCTTGGCCACCTACTCTCTTACACCTACTCTCTTCCACCTACTCTCGTCACCTACTCTCTTCCACCTACTCTTGGCCACCTACTCTCGTCCACCTACTCTCTTCCATCTACTCTTGTCCACCTACTCCCTTCCACATACACTTGGCCACCTACTCTGTTCCACCTACTCTCGTCCACCTACTCTCTTCCACCTACTCTAGGCCACCTACTCTCTTCCACCTACTCTTGTCCACCTACTCTCTTCCACCTACTCTTGTCCACCTACTCTCTTCCACCTATTCTTGGCCACCTACTCTCTTCCACCTACTCTTGTCCACCTACTATCTTCCACCTACTCTCGTCCACCTACTCTATTCCACCTACTCTATTCCACCTACTCTAGGCCACCTACTCTTGTCCGCCTACTCTCTTCCACCTACTCTAGGCCACCTATTCTCTTCCACCTACTTTTGTCCACCTACTCTCTTCCACCTACTCTTGGTCACCTACTCTCTTCTACCTACTCTTGGCCACCTACTCTCGTCCACTTACTCTCGTCCACCTACTCTCTTCCACCTACTCTATTCCACCTACTCTTGGCCACCTACTCTTGGCCGCCTATTCTCTTCCAACTACTCTCTTCCACCTACTCACTTCCACCTACTCACTTCCACCTACTCTCTTCCACCTACTCTTGGTCACATACTCTTGGCCACCTACTCTCTTCCACCTACTCTCTTCCACCTACTCTCGTACACCTACTCTCTTCCACCTACTCTCTTCCACCTACTCTTGTCCACCTACTCTCTTCCACCTACTATTGGCGACCTATTATCTTCTACCTACTCTCGGCTACCTACTCTCGTCCACCTACTCTTTTCCACCTACTCTCTTCAACCTACTCTTGGCCACCTACTCTAGGCCACCTACTCTCTTCCACCTACTCTCTTCCACCTACTCTTGGTCACATACTCTCTTCCACCTACTCTTGGCCACCTACTCTCTTCCACCTACTCTTGTCCTTCTACTCTATTCCACCTACTCTTGTCCACCTACTCTCTTCCACCTACTCTTGTCCACCTACTCTCTTCCACCTACTCTTGTCCACCTACTCTCTTCCACCTACTCTCTTCCACCTACTCTCTTTCACCTACTCTTGTCCACCTACTCTCTTCCACCTACTCTTGCCCACCTACTCTCTTCCACCTACTCTTGGCCACCTACTCTCTTCCACCTACTCTCGTTCACCTACTCTTGGCCACCTAATCTCTTCCAACTACTCTCTTCCACCTACTCTCTTCCACCTACTCTCTTCCACCTACTCTCTTCCACCTACTCTCTTCCACCTACTCTTGGTCACATACTCTCTTCCACCTACTCTTGGCCACCTACTCTCTTCCACCTACTCTCGTCCACCTACTCTCTTCCACCTACTCTTGTCCTTCTACTCTCTTCCACCTACTCTTGTCCACCTACTCTCTTCCACCTACTCTTGTCCACCTACTCTCTTCCACCTACTCTTGTCCACCTACTCTCTTCCACCTACTCTCTTCCACCTACTCTCTTCCACCTACTCTCTTTCACCTACTCTTGTCCACCTACTCTCTTCCACCTACTCTTGCCCACCTACTCTCTTCCACCTACTCTTGGCCACCTACTCTCTTCCACCTACTCTTGTCCACCTATTCTCTTCCACCTACTATTGGCCACCTACTCTATTCCACCTACTCTCGTCAACCTACTCTCGTCCACCTACTCTTGTCCACCTACTCTCTTCCACCTACTCTAGGCCACCTATTCTCTTCCACCTACTTTTGTCCACCTACTCTCTTCCACCTACTCTCTTCCAATTACTCTTGGCCACCTACTCTCTTCCACATACTCTCGTCCACCTACTCTCGTCCACCTACTCTCTTCCACCTACTCTAGGCCACCTACTCTCTTCCACATACTTTTGTCCACCTACTTTTGTCCACCTACTCTCTTCCACCTACTCTCTTCCACCTAATCTTGGCCACCTACTCTCTTCCAACTACTCTTAGCCACCTACTCTCGTTCACCTACTCTCTTCCACCTACTCTTGGCCACCTACTCTCGTCCACCTACTCTCTTACACCTACTCTCGTCCACCTACTCTCTTCCACCTACTCTCGTCCACCCACTCTTTTTCCACCTACTCTCGTCCATCTACTCTTGTCCACATACTCTCGTCCACTTACTCTCTTCCACCTTCTCTTGTCCACCTACTCTCGTCCACCTACTCTCTTCCACCTACTCTCGCCCACCTACTCTTTCTCCACCTACTCTCTTCCACCTACTCTTGTCCACCTACTCTCTTCCACCTACTCTTGTCCACCTACTCTCTTCCACCTACTCTCTTCCACCTACTCTCTTCCACCTACTCTCCTCCACCTACTTTCTTCTACCTACTCTTGTCCACCTACTCTCTTCCACCTCCTACTCTCTTCCACCTACTCTTGGCCACCTATTCTCTTCCACCTACTCTGGGCCACCTACTCTCTTCCACCTACTTTTGTCCACCTACTCTCTTCCACCTACTCTTGGCCACCTACTCTCTTACACCTACTCTCTTCCACCTACTCTCGTCACCTACTCTCTTCCACCTACTCTTGGCCACCTACTCTCGTCCACCTACTCTCTTCCTTCTACTCTTGTCCACCTACTCCCTTCCACATACACTTGGCCACCTACTCTGTTCCACCTACTCTCGTCCACCTACTCTCTTCCACCTACTCTAGGCCACCTACTCTCTTCCACCTACTCTTGTCCACCTACTCTCTTCCACCTACTCTTGGCCACCTACTCTCTTCTACCTACTCTTGTCCACCTACTCTCTTCCACCTATTCTTGGCAACCTACTCTCTTCCACCTACTCTTGTCCACCTACTATCTTCCACCTACTCTAGTCCACCTACTCTATTCCACCTACTCTATTCCACCTACTCTAGGCCACCTACTCTTGTCCGCCTACTCTCTTCCACCTACTCTAGGCCACCTATTCTCTTCCACCTACTTTTGTCCACCTACTCTCTTCCACCTACTCTTGGTCACCTACTCTCTTCTACCTACTCTTGGCCACCTACTCTCGTCCACTTACTCTCGTCCACCTACTCTCTTCCACCTACTCTTGGCCACCTACTCTTGGCCACCTACTCTTGGCCACCTACTCTTGGCCACCTACTCTTGGCCGCCTATTCTCTTCCAACTACTCTCTTCCACCTACTCACTTCCACCTACTCTCTTCAACCTACTCTATTCCACCTACTCTTGGTCACATACTCTCTTGGCCACCTACTCTTGGCCACCTACTCTCTTCCACCTACTCTCGTACACCTACTCTCTTCCACCTACTCTCTTCCACCTACTCTCTTCCACCTACTCTTGTCCACCTACTCTCTTCCACCTACTATTGGCGACCTATTATCTTCTACCTACTCTCGGCTACCTACTCTCGTCCACCTACTCTTTTCCACCTTCTCTCTTCCACCTACTCTTGGCCACCTACTCTAGGCCACCTACTCTCTTCCACCTACTCTCTTCCACCTACTCTCTTCCACCTACTCTTGGTCACATACTCTCTTCCACCTACTCTTGGCCACCTACTCTCTTCCACCTACTCTTGTCCACCTACTCTCTTCCACCTACTCTTGTCCTTCTACTCTCTTCCACCTACTCTTGTCCACCTACTCTCTTCCACCTACTCTTGTCCACCTACTCTCTTCCACCTACTCTTGTCCACCTACTCTCTTCCACCTACTCTCTTCCACCTACTCTCTTTCACCTACTCTTGTCCACCTACTCTCTTCCACCTACTCTTGCCCACCTACTCTCTTCCACCTACTCTTGGCCACCTACTCTCTTCCACCTACTCTCGTCCACCTGCTCTCTACCAATTACTCTAGGTCATCTACTCTCTTCCACCTACTCTTGTCCACCTATTCTCTTCCACCTACTCTTGGCTACCTACTCCCTTCCACATACACTTGGCCACCTACTCTCTTCCACCTACTCTTGTCCACCTACTCTCTTCCACCTACTCTAGGCCACCTATTCTCTTCCACCTACTTTCTTCCACCTACTCTAGGCCACCTACTCTCTTCCACCTACTCTCTTCCACCTACTCTCTTCCACCTACTCTCTTCCACCTACTCTCTTCCACCTACTCTCTTCCACCTACTCTTGGCCACCTACTCTCTTCCAACTACTCTTGGCCACCTATTCTCTTCCACCTACTCTTGTCCACCTACTCTTGTCCACCTACTCTCTTCCACCTACTCTTGTCGACCTACTCTCTTCCAATTACTCTTGGCCACCTACTCTCTTCCACCTACTCTCGTCCACCTACTCTCGTCCACCTACTCTCTTCCACCTACTCTAGGCCACCTAATCTCTTCCACATACTTTTGTCCACCTACTTTTGTCCACCTACTCTCTTCCACCTACTCTCTTCCACCTAATCTTGGCCACCTACTCTCTTCCAACTACTCTTAGCCACCTACTCTCGTTCACCTACTCTCTTCCACCTACTCTTGGCCACCTACTCTCGTCCACCTACTCTTGTCCACCCACTCTTTTTCCACCTACTCTCGTCCATCTACTCTTGTCCACCTACTCTCGTCCACTTACTCTCTTCCACCTACTCTTGTCCACCTACTCTCTTCCACCTATTCTCTTCCACCTACTCTCTTCCACCTACTTTCTTCTACCTACTCACTTCCACCTTACTCTTCCACCTACTCTCGTCCACCTACTCTCGTCCATCTACTCTTCTCCACCTACTCTTGTCCACCTACTCTTAGCTACCTACTCTCGTTCACCTACTCTTGGCCACCTACTCTCTTCCAACTACTCTCTTCCACCTACTCTCTTCCACCTACTCTCTTCCACCTACTCTCTTCCACCTACTCTCTTCCACCTACTCTTGGTCACATACTCTCTTCCACCTACTCTTGGCCACCTACTCTCTTCCACCTACTCTCGTCCACCTACTCTCTTCCACCTACTCTTGTCCTTCTACTCTCTTCCACCTACTCTTGTCCACCTACTCTCTTCCACCTACTCTTGTCCACCTACTCTCTTCCACCTACTCTTGTCCACCTACTCTCTTCCACCTACTCTCTTCCACCTACTCTCTTTCACCTACTCTTGTCCACCTACTCTCTTCCACCTACTCTTGCCCACCTACTCTCTTCCACCTACTCTTGGCCACCTACTCTCTTCCACCTACTCTCGTCCACCTACTCTCTACCAATTACTCTAGGCCATCTACTCTCTTCCACCTACTCTTGTCCACCTATTCTCTTCCACCTAATATTGGCCACCTACTCTATTCCACCTACTCTCGTCAACCTACTCTTGTCCACCTACTCTTGTCCACCTACTCTCTTCCACCTACTCTAGGCCACCTATTCTCTTCCACCTACTTTTGTCCACCTACTCTCTTCCACCTACTCTCTTCCAATTACTCTAGGCCACCTATTCTCTTCCACCTACTCTCGTCCACCTACTCTCTTCCACCTACTCTCTTCCAATTACTCTCGTCCATCTACTCTTCTCCACCTACTCTTGTCCACCTACTCTTAGCTACCTACTCTCGTTCACCTACTCTTGGCCACCTACTCTCTTCCAACTACTCTCTTCCACCTACTCTCTTCCACCTACTCTCTTCCACCTACTCTCTTCCACCTACTCTCTTCCACCTACTCTTGGTCACATACTCTCTTCCACCTACTCTTGGCCACCTACTCTCTTCCACCTACTCTCGTCCACCTACTCTCTTCCACCTACTCTTGTCCTTCTACTCTCTTCCACCTACTCTTGTCCACCTACTCTCTTCCACCTACTCTTGTCCACCTACTCTCTTCCACCTACTCTTGTCCACCTACTCTCTTCCACCTACTCTCTTCCACCTACTCTCTTTCACCTACTCTTGTCCACCTACTCTCTTCCACCTACTCTTGCCCACCTACTCTCTTCCACCTACTCTTGGCCACCTACTCTCTTCCACCTACTCTCGTCCACTTACTCTCTACCAATTACTCTAGGTCATCTACTCTCTTCCACCTACTCTTGTCCACCTATTCTCTTCCACCTAATATTGGCCACCTACTCTATTCCACCTACTCTCGTCAACCTACTCTTGTCCACCTACTCTTGTCCACCTACTCTCTTCCACCTACTCTAGGCCACCTATTCTCTTCCACCTACTTTTGTCCACCTACTCTCTTCCACCTACTCTCTTCCAATTACTCTTGGCCACCTACTCTCTTCCACCTACTCTCGTCCACCTACTCTCGTCCACCTACTCTCTTCCACCTACTCTAGGCCACCTACTCTCTTCCACATACTTTTGTCCACCTACTTTTGTCCACCTACTCTCTTCCACCTACTCTCTTCCACCTAATCTTGGCCACCTACTCTCTTCCAACTACTCTTAGCCACCTACTCTCGTTCACCTACTCTCGTTCACCTACTCTCTTCCACCTACTCTTGGTCACCTACTCTCGTCCACCTACTCTCTTACACCTACTCTCGTCCACCTACTCTCTTCCACCTACTCTCGTCCACCCACTCTTTTTCCACCTACTCTCGTCCATCTACTCTTGTCCACATACTCTCGTCCACTTACTCTCTTCCACCTACTCTTGTCCACCTACTCTCTTCCACCTATTCTCTTCCACCTACTCTCTTCCACCTACTTTCTTCTACCTACTCACTTCCACCTTACTCTTCCACCTACTCTCGTCCACCTACTCTCGTCCATCTACTCTTCTCCACCTACTCTTGTCCACCTACTCTTAGCTACCTACTCTCGTTCACCTACTCTTGGCCACCTACTCTCTTCCAACTACTCTCTTCCAACTACTCTCTTCCAACTACTCTCTTCCACCTACTCTCTTCCACCTACTCTTGGTCACCTACTCTTGGCTACCCAGTCTTGGCCACCTAATCTCTTCCACCTACTCTCGTCCACCTACTCTTGTCCACCTACTCTCTTCCACTTACTCTATTCCACCTACTCTTGGCCACCTACTCTCTTCCACCTACTCTCTTCCACCTACTCTTGGTCACCTACTCTCTTCCACCTACTCTTGGCCACCTACTCTCTTCAACCTAATCTTGTCCACCTACTCTCTTCCACCTACTCTTGGCCACATAATCTCGTTCACCTACTCTCTTCCACCTAATCTCTTCCACCTAATCTTTTCCACCTACTCTCTTCCACCTACTCTCGTCCACCTACTCTTGGCCACCTACTCTCTTCCACCTACTCTTGTCCACCTACTCTCTTCCACCTACTCTTGGTCACCTACTCTCTTCTACCTACTCTTGTCCACCTATATTCTTCCACCAACTCTTGGCCACCTACTCTCTTCCACCTACTCTTGGCCACCTACTCTCTTCCACCTACTCTCGTCCACCTACTCTTGTCCACCTACTCTTGTCCACCTACTCTTGTCCACCTACTCTCTTCCACCTACTCTTGGCCACCTACTCTTGGCCACCTACTCTTGGCCACCTACTCTCTTCTACCTACTCTTGGCCACCTACTCTCGTCCACCTACTCTCTTCCACCTACTCTTGGCCACCTGCTCTTGGCCACCTACTCTTGGCCACCTACTCTTGGCCACCTACTCTTGGCCACCTACTCTTGGCCACCTACTCTTGGCCACCTACTCTTGGCCACCTACTCTTGGCCTCCTACTCTTGGCCACCTACTCTCTTCTACCTACTCTTGGCCACCTACTCTTGTCCACCTACTCTCTTCCACCTACTCTTGGCCACCTACTCTCGTCCACCTACTCTCTTCCACCTACTCTTGTCCACCTACTCCCTTCCACCTACTCTTGGCCACCTACTCTCTTCCACCTACTCTAGGCCACCTACTCTAGGCCACCTACTCTAGGCCACCTAATCTCTTCCACCTACTGTTGTCCACCTACTCTCTACCACCTACTCTTGTCCACCTACTCTCTTCCACCTACTCTTGGTCACCTACTCTCTTTTACCTACTCTTGTCCACCTACTTTCTTCTACCAACTCTTGGCCACCTACTCTTGGCCACCTACTCTCTTCCACCTACTCTCGTCCACCTACTCTCGTCCACCTACTCTTGTCCACCTACTCTCTTCCACCTACTCTCTTCCACCTACTCTTGGCCACCTACTCTTGGCCACCTACTCTTGGCCACCTACTCTTGGCCACCTACTCTTGGCCGCCTATTCTCTTCCAACTACTCTCTTCCACCTACTCACTTCCACCTACTCTCTTCAACCTACTCTATTCCACCTACTCTTGGTCACATACTCTCTTGGCCACCTACTCTTGGCCACCTACTCTCTTCCACCTACTCTCGTACACCTACTCTCTTCCACCTACTCTCTTCCACCTACTCTCTTCCACCTACTCTTGTCCACCTACTCTCTTCCACCTACTATTGGCGACCTATTATCTTCTACCTACTCTCGGCTACCTACTCTCGTCCACCTACTCTTTTCCACCTTCTCTCTTCCACCTACTCTTGGCCACCTACTCTAGGCCACCTACTCTCTTCCACCTACTCTCTTCCACCTACTCTCTTCCACCTACTCTTGGTCACATACTCTCTTCCACCTACTCTTGGCCACCTACTCTCTTCCACCTACTCTTGTCCACCTACTCTCTTCCACCTACTCTTGTCCTTCTACTCTCTTCCACCTACTCTTGTCCACCTACTCTCTTCCACCTACTCTTGTCCACCTACTCTCTTCCACCTACTCTTGTCCACCTACTCTCTTCCACCTACTCTCTTCCACCTACTCTCTTTCACCTACTCTTGTCCACCTACTCTCTTCCACCTACTCTTGCCCACCTACTCTCTTCCACCTACTCTTGGCCACCTACTCTCTTCCACCTACTCTCGTCCACCTGCTCTCTACCAATTACTCTAGGTCATCTACTCTCTTCCACCTACTCTTGTCCACCTATTCTCTTCCACCTACTCTTGGCTACCTACTCCCTTCCACATACACTTGGCCACCTACTCTCTTCCACCTACTCTTGTCCACCTACTCTCTTCCACCTACTCTAGGCCACCTATTCTCTTCCACCTACTTTCTTCCACCTACTCTAGGCCACCTACTCTCTTCCACCTACTCTCTTCCACCTACTCTCTTCCACCTACTCTCTTCCACCTACTCTCTTCCACCTACTCTCTTCCACCTACTCTCTTCCACCTACTCTTGGCCACCTACTCTCTTCCAACTACTCTTGGCCACCTATTCTCTTCCACCTACTCTTGTCCACCTACTCTTGTCCACCTACTCTCTTCCACCTACTCTTGTCGACCTACTCTCTTCCAATTACTCTTGGCCACCTACTCTCTTCCACCTACTCTCGTCCACCTACTCTCGTCCACCTACTCTCTTCCACCTACTCTAGGCCACCTAATCTCTTCCACATACTTTTGTCCACCTACTTTTGTCCACCTACTCTCTTCCACCTACTCTCTTCCACCTAATCTTGGCCACCTACTCTCTTCCAACTACTCTTAGCCACCTACTCTCGTTCACCTACTCTCTTCCACCTACTCTTGGCCACCTACTCTCGTCCACCTACTCTTGTCCACCCACTCTTTTTCCACCTACTCTCGTCCATCTACTCTTGTCCACCTACTCTCGTCCACTTACTCTCTTCCACCTACTCTTGTCCACCTACTCTCTTCCACCTATTCTCTTCCACCTACTCTCTTCCACCTACTTTCTTCTACCTACTCACTTCCACCTTACTCTTCCACCTACTCTCGTCCACCTACTCTCGTCCATCTACTCTTCTCCACCTACTCTTGTCCACCTACTCTTAGCTACCTACTCTCGTTCACCTACTCTTGGCCACCTACTCTCTTCCAACTACTCTCTTCCACCTACTCTCTTCCACCTACTCTCTTCCACCTACTCTCTTCCACCTACTCTTGGTCACATACTCTCTTCCACCTACTCTTGGCCACCTACTCTCTTCCACCTACTCTCGTCCACCTACTCTCTTCCACCTACTCTTGTCCTTCTACTCTCTTCCACCTACTCTTGTCCACCTACTCTCTTCCACCTACTCTTGTCCACCTACTCTCTTCCACCTACTCTTGTCCACCTACTCTCTTCCACCTACTCTCTTCCACCTACTCTCTTTCACCTACTCTTGTCCACCTACTCTCTTCCACCTACTCTTGCCCACCTACTCTCTTCCACCTACTCTTGGCCACCTACTCTCTTCCACCTACTCTCGTCCACCTACTCTCTACCAATTACTCTAGGCCATCTACTCTCTTCCACCTACTCTTGTCCACCTATTCTCTTCCACCTAATATTGGCCACCTACTCTATTCCACCTACTCTCGTCAACCTACTCTTGTCCACCTACTCTTGTCCACCTACTCTCTTCCACCTACTCTAGGCCACCTATTCTCTTCCACCTACTTTTGTCCACCTACTCTCTTCCACCTACTCTCTTCCAATTACTCTAGGCCACCTATTCTCTTCCACCTACTCTCGTCCACCTACTCTCTTCCACCTACTCTCTTCCAATTACTCTCGTCCATCTACTCTTCTCCACCTACTCTTGTCCACCTACTCTTAGCTACCTACTCTCGTTCACCTACTCTTGGCCACCTACTCTCTTCCAACTACTCTCTTCCACCTACTCTCTTCCACCTACTCTCTTCCACCTACTCTCTTCCACCTACTCTCTTCCACCTACTCTTGGTCACATACTCTCTTCCACCTACTCTTGGCCACCTACTCTCTTCCACCTACTCTCGTCCACCTACTCTCTTCCACCTACTCTTGTCCTTCTACTCTCTTCCACCTACTCTTGTCCACCTACTCTCTTCCACCTACTCTTGTCCACCTACTCTCTTCCACCTACTCTTGTCCACCTACTCTCTTCCACCTACTCTCTTCCACCTACTCTCTTTCACCTACTCTTGTCCACCTACTCTCTTCCACCTACTCTTGCCCACCTACTCTCTTCCACCTACTCTTGGCCACCTACTCTCTTCCACCTACTCTCGTCCACTTACTCTCTACCAATTACTCTAGGTCATCTACTCTCTTCCACCTACTCTTGTCCACCTATTCTCTTCCACCTAATATTGGCCACCTACTCTATTCCACCTACTCTCGTCAACCTACTCTTGTCCACCTACTCTTGTCCACCTACTCTCTTCCACCTACTCTAGGCCACCTATTCTCTTCCACCTACTTTTGTCCACCTACTCTCTTCCACCTACTCTCTTCCAATTACTCTTGGCCACCTACTCTCTTCCACCTACTCTCGTCCACCTACTCTCGTCCACCTACTCTCTTCCACCTACTCTAGGCCACCTACTCTCTTCCACATACTTTTGTCCACCTACTTTTGTCCACCTACTCTCTTCCACCTACTCTCTTCCACCTAATCTTGGCCACCTACTCTCTTCCAACTACTCTTAGCCACCTACTCTCGTTCACCTACTCTCGTTCACCTACTCTCTTCCACCTACTCTTGGTCACCTACTCTCGTCCACCTACTCTCTTACACCTACTCTCGTCCACCTACTCTCTTCCACCTACTCTCGTCCACCCACTCTTTTTCCACCTACTCTCGTCCATCTACTCTTGTCCACATACTCTCGTCCACTTACTCTCTTCCACCTACTCTTGTCCACCTACTCTCTTCCACCTATTCTCTTCCACCTACTCTCTTCCACCTACTTTCTTCTACCTACTCACTTCCACCTTACTCTTCCACCTACTCTCGTCCACCTACTCTCGTCCATCTACTCTTCTCCACCTACTCTTGTCCACCTACTCTTAGCTACCTACTCTCGTTCACCTACTCTTGGCCACCTACTCTCTTCCAACTACTCTCTTCCAACTACTCTCTTCCAACTACTCTCTTCCACCTACTCTCTTCCACCTACTCTTGGTCACCTACTCTTGGCTACCCAGTCTTGGCCACCTAATCTCTTCCACCTACTCTCGTCCACCTACTCTTGTCCACCTACTCTCTTCCACTTACTCTATTCCACCTACTCTTGGCCACCTACTCTCTTCCACCTACTCTCTTCCACCTACTCTTGGTCACCTACTCTCTTCCACCTACTCTTGGCCACCTACTCTCTTCAACCTAATCTTGTCCACCTACTCTCTTCCACCTACTCTTGGCCACATAATCTCGTTCACCTACTCTCTTCCACCTAATCTCTTCCACCTAATCTTTTCCACCTACTCTCTTCCACCTACTCTCGTCCACCTACTCTTGGCCACCTACTCTCTTCCACCTACTCTTGTCCACCTACTCTCTTCCACCTACTCTTGGTCACCTACTCTCTTCTACCTACTCTTGTCCACCTATATTCTTCCACCAACTCTTGGCCACCTACTCTCTTCCACCTACTCTTGGCCACCTACTCTCTTCCACCTACTCTCGTCCACCTACTCTTGTCCACCTACTCTTGTCCACCTACTCTTGTCCACCTACTCTCTTCCACCTACTCTTGGCCACCTACTCTTGGCCACCTACTCTTGGCCACCTACTCTCTTCTACCTACTCTTGGCCACCTACTCTCGTCCACCTACTCTCTTCCACCTACTCTTGGCCACCTGCTCTTGGCCACCTACTCTTGGCCACCTACTCTTGGCCACCTACTCTTGGCCACCTACTCTTGGCCACCTACTCTTGGCCACCTACTCTTGGCCACCTACTCTTGGCCTCCTACTCTTGGCCACCTACTCTCTTCTACCTACTCTTGGCCACCTACTCTTGTCCACCTACTCTCTTCCACCTACTCTTGGCCACCTACTCTCGTCCACCTACTCTCTTCCACCTACTCTTGTCCACCTACTCCCTTCCACCTACTCTTGGCCACCTACTCTCTTCCACCTACTCTAGGCCACCTACTCTAGGCCACCTACTCTAGGCCACCTAATCTCTTCCACCTACTGTTGTCCACCTACTCTCTACCACCTACTCTTGTCCACCTACTCTCTTCCACCTACTCTTGGTCACCTACTCTCTTTTACCTACTCTTGTCCACCTACTTTCTTCTACCAACTCTTGGCCACCTACTCTTGGCCACCTACTCTCTTCCACCTACTCTCGTCCACCTACTCTCGTCCACCTACTCTTGTCCACCTACTCTCTTCCACCTACTCTTGTCCACCTACTCTCTTCCACCTACTCTTGGCCACCTACTCTCTTCTACCTACTCTTGGCCACCTACTCTCTTCCACCTACTCTTGGCCACCTACTCTTGACCACCTACTCTTGGCCACCTACTCTTGGCCACCTACTCTTGGCCACCTACTCTCTTCCACCTACTCTCTTCCACCTACTCTTGGCCACCTACTCTCTTCCACCTACTCTTGGCCACCTACTCTCTTCCACCTACTCTTGGCCACCTATGCTTTCAGACCCATTTTTTCTCCACTCACTCTTCCCCACTCCCTCTTCCCAAATAACTCTTCCCCACTCACTTTTCCACACTCACTCTTCCCAATAAACTCTTCCCCACTGAATCTTTCCCACTCACTTTTCCAACAAATTTTTTACGCATTCACTTTTTCCCCACTCTCGATTTCTCCCTCACTTTTGCCCACTTGCCACTTACATTTACCATATCCCGTTATCACCTCATTGTACCACTCCGTCTTTCCCACTTTCTGTTTCCTAGTATCTGTTTCCCATTCCCTGTTTCACACTCCCTGTTTTCAACTTTCTGTTTCCCACTCCCTGTTTCCCCACTCCCTGTTTCCCACTCCCTGTTTCTCATTCCCTGTTTCCCACTCCCTGTTTACCACTCCCTGTTTCTCATTCCCTTTTTCCCACTCCCTTTTTCCCACTTCCTGTTTCCCCATCCATGTTTTCCACTCCCTGTTTCCCACTCTCTGTTTCCCACTCCCTGTTTGCCACTCCCTGTTTCCCACTCCCCGTTTCTTACTCCCCGTTTCCCACTCCCCGTTTCCCACTCCATTTTTCCCACTCCCTGTTTCCCACTCCCTGTTTCCCACTCCCTGTTTCCACTCTGTTTCCCACTCCCCGTTTCCCACTCCCTGTTTCCCACTCCCTGTTTCCCATTGCGACACTCGATAGCACCTTGTTTTTTAAGTGTGTCTTTGTCCATCATCAGTATATAGCTATACAAGTCTTTGTCCATCATCAGTACATAGCTATACAACTCATCTATTATGGCAGTTATAAGGATGCCACTTTAGGCCAGCGTGTCATTCGACCAATTTAAGTATGAAGACCTTGACTTTGGACTAAAACACAAATTTTAGTATGATAAACTTGACCTTGAACTAAGACACCATGAAATCTTCACCTGTCACGGGAGTCCACCATTCATCTAATTGGTAATTTTTCTTCTTAGTAAACCAAAGGGTGATAACTCCCATGAAATGAAGTGTGAAAATTCTTCCCACCCCCCCCCCCCCCCACCCCCCGTTGAACTTTTCCAGAAAGATGTTCAAACAGATGTGTACTCAATGTGTACAATTGTACGAATGGACGTCTGTTTACATTATTAAACTTCCGTTCGAACAAATTTTAGTCGAACAATTTTCTGGATACAGGTGTACCTAGTTGACAAACGCAAAAAAAGGGGGGGGTGGTGGATGCATTGGGGGCGTAATGTTGATTTGATTGACACGTGTTATCCGATTGTCTCTATAGCATGTTATCCTTATGAAACTTTTTCTGGTGGTCTCTATGCAATGCTATGCTTTTGGTACCTTTTGTGGTGTTCTCTATGCAATGCTATCCTTAGGGAACTTTTTCCGATGATCTCTATGTAATGCTATCCTTAGGGCACTTTTTATGGTGGTCTCTATGCAATGCTATCCTTAGGGCACTTTTTCTGGTGGTCTCTATGGAATACTATCCTTATGATACTTTTCTGGTGGTCTCTATGCAATGCTATACTTTTGGTACTTTTTCTGGTGGTGTCTATGCAATGCTATCCTTAGGGCACTTTTTCTGGTGGTCTCTATGCAATGATATTCCTTAGTCGTTCCAAGGGAACTGACACCCACTCTGATTGTATACTTGAATGAGCCTTTAAAGGAACAATTATTTTAGAACCACTGGTTGGCGATAGTTAGTTTTTATGGTTTTCCGGTAAACGCAAGGATCACTGGGGGGGGGGGGGGGGGACAAATGCTTGATCTATGGGAGAAAAGTACACCATATAATCAGGACAGAGTTGTCGGGCACTGGCGGGATTACGACCTTGTGTTTTAGACAATAAACAAAGGAGAGAATACAGTGGTGTCACTACCACGGCTGAGGTGGAACCTCGGGTTGGCGGAGGAATGGGTTGGTTGGGACCAGGGTTTCTTTCAGCCATCGCTAGGGGGGGGGGAAGGGGTAGCACTGCAACTTCAGGTGTAGTCGTGACCCCTGGATATACTACGATTCTAAACAGGGGCTAATTTTTTTTTAATGTGAGAATGTTGCAAATTGTAAAAAATATATAAACAAGTGAGTGTTGGAATTTCCCAATTTTCGCTTTGATACGGAGGGACATTCGCTGTCTGAACTCAAGATTTCGGAGTGTTACCGTCTTCACGTGTGAATTTTTCAATGGCTACTCACAAAACACTCTTCATGTCCTCGGCCATGTTGTTTACGTCACACACTGATAAACGTTGTCGGCTGCCAAAACGAGTGGTGCGGTAAACGCCGCCCTTGAGGGGCGCTGTTCATGAATAAATAATGAGACTGACACACAGCATCAGTGTATGAATCTGTGATTTGGGCCAACGGGCGAGATGCATGCTGTATGCCACATGCCAGTGTGCCACATGTCTGTATGTCACATGTATGCATATCACAAGCATGTATGTCACATGTATCTATCTTACATGTCTCTATCTTACATGTCCATATGCCACGTGTCTGTATGTCACATGTATGCATGCCACAAGCATGTATGCCACATGCATCTATCTCACATGTCTCTATCTCACATGTCCGTATGCCACATGTCTGTATGTCACATGTCTGTATGCCACATGTCTGTATGTCACATGTATGCATGTTACATGTCTCTATCTCACATGTCTCTATCTCACATGTCTCTATCTCACATGTCCGTATGTCACATGTCTGTATGTCACATGTCTGTATGCCACATGTCTGTATGTCACATGTATGCATGTTACATGTCTCTATCTCATATGTCTCTATCTCACATGTCCGTATGCCATATGTCTGTATGTCACATACATGTATGTCAGTGTATATATTATGTAAACCCATTGTTGGGTTGAGGGTTGGTACGATATGGGTGTGTGTGGTTAAGAGGTGTGAATGTTAGACAGCTGTAGGTCAGATGTGTATGTGGATCACCCGTGACACCCTGTCATAAAGACCCACTCGTGCACCAACTGACAATCAAACGTCGACGCCCCCCTCTCACTCTCTCGCCCCCCGCCCCTGGACTGACAGCCACACTCGCGCCGCCTGGTGGCATGACGAGAGGTGACGCCACATCTAATTGCCTGCAGGGGAGATGTGAAACTATTGAGTGGTGTACAAAAAATGTGTACTCGACACCGTATCGTTGCCATGGTGATGCGCGTGTTAAAAGTGACGTAAAATTGTTTGAGAGTTGACTTTTATGGTGTTTTTTGTGTGTGTTTAATAACAAGCAACTTCTATCCTCTGTGCTATGTGTCAGTGTTTCACAATCGTCATCTGTGATTTCTCATCTAAATGGATTACTCTGATTGCAATGGTTCATTGTGATTTACTATCATAGAATTGTAGTAATATTCCAAGGACACTAACATTGAAACCAATTTTTTTAGATGTCTCTTCGCCTGTTTAAGACCTTTTTGTTATATTAACCGGAAGCTTGTCTCTTAATAAAAAATGGAATTCCCGAAAGAAAGAGCCTCCAAACCTGAAGCTTGCGGGAATTTCCATAAATCATAAATAGTTTTGAGGAAGAAATATTTTCTTCAACAATATGAAATGTATGCTTTGTGTGCAACATTAAGGAGAAATCAGTCCAAAATACTGGGAGATAACACGTTGAATTTTGCGAAGTCTAAAGCCTGCAAGAGTTGTCTTTGCATGCGTGAGGTGTTAATTTAAAAACAAACATATTTGGAGAACAAACAACAACTTTGCAATGTTATAATTGAGCGCTGTAAATAAAATGGCACGTGCCAATATGGAAGTTCAAGGTCTTCTGATAAACCGGATGTTGTGTCAAACCTTAAGATATGCAAATGTGTGCAATCAATAGCGCGCACTGCAATGACTTGTTTAGTCATTCAACTGGATGTAGGAATACAGCTATAGGTTTTGTATAGCATGGATTCTCAAATAGCCAAACCGTTGGGCGTCGCCTAGCATGCCTGACTCACAGCCGGAGCAGCGAGGCCTCGCCTCAAATGTGTTTTGTCGCGGACCCTGCCCTTCGACCTTTGACCATGAACTGTGAGAGCCACGAAAATTGGAATCGGATACCCACAGTCAAGGTCACGCCCAACAACGACTCGGATTTAAACCAGGGACTCCGGCGCCAAAACAGCCTCGGGTCAGGTCTCATCAGCAGCCGGAAAAAGTGCGTGGTCACGCTGGATGGACACCGGTACACAATCGGTGAGTATCTCGGTCTGTAAGTTGTCCTAGATGGTTCTCAAACCATGTTGCGAATGTGTCCTTATTACAATTCATTTATGTCCCTAGATGGGCTGTTTAATACATTTAAAAACAAATGTGTGTTAAAAGTTGTAAAGGTGAGGCTGGATTATTTCCTGTGTACCGAGGATAAAGATTTGAACACACCCACATCCCCACACAACTCCCCCCCCACACACACACACTCTCTCTCTCCTTGTCTCTCTCTCAAACAAATGTATTACAGTACAGGTCAATCTGGATCTTTTAAAAACAATAAAGTGTTAGCCCCTAACCAAAACTTCACCCCAAACAGAATTGCGCGTTTAACCAAAACTCCACCCCAACCAGAATTGCGCTTCGAACCAAAATGTCACTCAAAAGCATTGACGTTGGCTTCTCCCTCCACAATAAGTTCTGATTGCCTTGTCGGTGTAGCCTCATCTGTCGTCCTACTTGCTTGACCCTTAAGCCCAATGACAAGGCCTTAAAAACATTAATACCTTCATTGACCCACATAAGCTAAATAACAGCAACGTATCTCATTGTTCCATTATTGAATTTGACACGGCTCCCAGCCGACGCAAGATAGATGTCGCTTATCTTGTCCACAATGCGGTACCGAAAAGCACTGACCAACAAAGATTGGGCTACAACATTTAAAAAAAAAATATCCTACGATACAGGAAGCATGCGTGTTTGTCCTGTTTGGAGTCCACTCCATCTTTCCTAATCCCTGGTGGCCGAGACCAAATCTGTTACGCGGACACCCTCGGCCAGGTCATAAATTATTAGTTTCTCTTCTAGTCTAGGATTTGGTGTCTTTTTGACACATTTCACCCCCATGACTTTCTCCCCCCCCCCCGACTTTCTCCCTCCCCCCCCGACTTTCTCCCTCCCCCCCGACTTTCTCCCTCCCCCCGACTTTGTCCCTCCCCCCGACTTTCTCCCTTCCCCCCCCCGACTTTCTCCCTCAACCCCCTTTTCTGCTACAATGTTCTGATTGTCATAGTTGCGTGCTTGCAGATCTGTTTACCATCGCCCTCAATAAGAGACATAACATATTTTACAGTTTTGTTTTTTTAAACATATTTCTCATGTTGTTTTATTTACCCTAGTTTCCATGTTGTTTTAAACACCCTAGTTTCCATGTTGTTTAATCTACCCTAGTTTCCATGTTGTTTAATCTACCCTAGTTTCCATGTTGTTTTATCTACCCTAGTTTCCATGTTGTTTTATCTACCCTAGTTTCCATGTTGTTTTAAACACCCTAGTCTCCATGTTGTTTTATCTACCCTAGTTTCCATGTTGTTTAATCTACCCTAGTCTCCATGTTGTTTTATCTACCCTAGTTTCCATGTTGTTTAATCTACCCTAGTTTCCATGTTGTTTAATCTACCCTAGTTTCCATGTTGTTTAATCTACCCTAGTTTCCATTATGTTTTATCTACCCTAGTTTCCATGTTGTTTTATCTACCTAGTTTCCATGTGTGGTTTATCTACCTTATTTTCCATGTGTGGTTTATCTACCCTAGTTTCCATGTGTGGTTTACAGTCCAGAATTGATTTTGTAACTATTGCTATCCTAGTTTTCTTTCCTCTCTATTTTTGAGTGCAAATGTGTGTGGTGTATTTATAGTAACCCCACCCAACACACAGACACTCACACATTCAACAGGTTGAAACTTTCCAAGAAATATTTCAAATGCTGGTATATAAAAATTACTGATACCAACTAATAAACACCAGTGTCCAGCTTAAGAAACAACGTTGATATATCTTAATTGACCGCATAAGTTGAACAAGATAGATAAGGCACTAAAATATTGGGTGGCGGGGAGAGGGGGTGTATAGCATGTGACTCTTGATTTCACGTAACAAAATTGTAACCCATGAACTCCTTCCCCCATTAGAACGCCTCCTATGCCCCCAAGTTGTCACGTAATCATGGCGAAACTGTTGAATGGAGTGGGCATTGTTTACGAAACTGTTGAATGGAGAGGGCATTGTCTACGAAACTGTTGAATGGAGAGGGCATTGTCTACGAAACTGTTGAATGGAGAGGGCATTGTCTACGAAACTGTTGAATGGAGAGGGCATTGTCTACGAAACTGTTGAATGGAGAGGGCATTGTCTACGAAACTGTTGAATGGATAGGGCATTGTCTACGAAACTGTTGAATGGAGAGGGCATTGTCTACGAAACTGTTGAATGGAGAGGGCATTGTCTACGAAACTGTTGAATGGATAGGGCATTGTCTACGAAACTGTTGCGTGGAGAGGGCATTTAATTTCTAATGTCCTTTAAATGAAATGAATAAATGGCAGCCTAATATAAGCAGTTGAAAATGTTACATGACATTGAAAGAGTTACATGTCATCGAATGTGTTACATGGCATCGAATGAGTTACATGGCATCGAATGTGTTACATGACATCGAATGTGTTACAAGACATCGAATGAGTTACATGACATCGAATGTGTTACATGACATCGAGTGAGTTACATGACATCGAATGTGTTACATGGCATCGAATGTGTTACATGATATTGAAAGTGTTACATGACATTGAAAATGTTACATGCCGTTGAAAGAGTTACATGGCATCCAATGTGTTACATGACATCGAATGTGTTACATGACATCGAATGTGTTACATGACATCGAATGTCTTACATGACATCGAAAGTGTTACATGACATCCAATGTGTTACATGACATCGAATGTGTTACATGACATCGAATTGTGACATGACATCGAATGTCTTACATGACATCGAATGTGTTACATAACATCGAATGTGTGACATGACCTCGAATGTGTTGAATGGCATCGAATGTGTTACATGACATCGAATGTGTTACATGACATTGAACATGTTACATGACATTGAAAGAGTTACATGGCATCCAATGTGTTACATGACATCGAATGAGTTACATGACATCGAATGTGTTACATGGCATCAGATGTGTTACATGATATTGAAAGTGTTACATGACATTGAACATGTTACATGACATTGAAAGAGTTACATGGCATCCAATGTGTTACATGACATCGAATGTGCTACATGACATCGAATGTGTTACATGACATCGAATGTCTTACATGACATCGAATGTGTTACATGACATCCAATGTGTTACATGACATCGAATGTGTTACATGACATCGAATGTGTTGAATGGCATCGAATGTGTTACATGACATCGAATGTGTTACATGATATTGAACATGTTACATGACATTGAAAATGTTACATGACATTGAAAGAGTTACATGGCATCCAATGTGTTACATGACATCGAATGTGTTACATGACATCGAATGTGTTTCCGAAAAGAACGAGGAACTATCGATATGGTGTTTGCTGCCAGGCAGCTCCAAGAGAAATGTCAGGAGCAAAACATGGACCTATATTCCACATTTATTGACCTGAATAAGGCTTTTGACAGGGTCAATAGAGATGGCCTGTGGAAAATCATGAAAAAGTACGGATGCCCATAAAAATATACCACCATCATCCGTCAGCTGCATGATGGCATGATGGCCAGAGTGCATGACAACGGTCAGTCATCTCAAGCATTCCCTGTCACAAATGGTGTGAAGCAGGGCTGTGTCCTGGCTCCCACGCTCTTCAGTATTATGTATTCTGCAATGCTGTCTGATGCGTTCAGGGACTCCACCACGGGCTTTCCGCACCGATGGATCGGTCTTCAACCTAAAGATGCTTCAAGCTAAAACAAAGGTCAAACATACCACCATCAACGAGCTTCTGTTTGCGGACGATTGTGCGTTCAATGCTGACTCTGAGGCTGCCATGCAGCAAAGCGTTGATATCTTTTCTGAGGCCTGCAACAACTTTGGACTAACAATCAACGCGAAGAAGACTGAGGTATTCTATCAGCCAGCTCCCAGTAGGCCCTACGCTGAACCCAACATCATCATCAGCGGACAGCGTCTTAACGCGGTGGATAAATTTACTTACTTGGGCAGCACCCTCTCCAGATCTGTCATCATTGATGATGAAATGAATGCCAGACTTGCAAAAGCTAGTGCCTTATTTGGCAGGCTCCGCAGCACTGTTTGGGACAGGATAGGTATCAGACGGGAAACGAAGATCAAGGTCTACAGCGCAGCAGTCCTCTCGACATTGCTCTACGGGTGTGAAACGTGGACAGTCTACCAGCGTCACGCTAAAAAACTGAACCATTTTCACACAACCAGCCTCAGGAAACTCCTCGGCATCAGGTGGCAAGACAAAGTTCCTGACACAGAGGTTCTCGCTAGAGCGAACCTACCTAGTATCTTCACCACCCTGATGCAGTATCAACTCCGTTGGATGGGACACGTTGCCTGTATGGAAGATCACCGGCTCCCTAAACAAATATTCTATTGTGAGCTCACGACAGGCAAGCGCTCCCAAGGAGGTCCAAAAAAACGTTACAAAGACTCACTGAAAGTGGCACTAAAGGCCTTCAGCATCGACACTACTAAATGGGAGCAGACCGCCCAGGACAGAGTCAGGTGGAGATCAGTGGTCAAGATAGGGGCTAAATCTTATGAAGCCAGTAGGATTGCCACCATTGAGAAACGCAGGCAAGCCCGAAAGAACATTATTAAAGTCACGACTGCACCAACATTCCCCTGCCCGCGGTGCCACAGACTATTCCGAGCACGTATAGGATTGGCAAGCCACCTACGAACGCACCGTAACCCACCCCCCTAACCGGATGACTGGATGGTCCTAGTCGTTTTGACGGACGAACAACAACACATACATGACATCGAATGTGTGACATAACATCGAATGTGTTGAATGGCATCGAATGTGTTACATGACATCGAATGTGTTACATGACATCGAATGTGTTACATGACATCGAATGTGTTACATGATATTGAAAATGTTACATGCCGTTGAAAGAGTTACATGGCATCCAATGTGTTACATGACATCGAATGTGTTACATGACATCGAATGTGTTACATGATATTGAAAATGTTACATGACATTGAAAGAGTTACATGGCATCCAATGTGTTACATGACATCGAATGTGTTACATGACATCGAATGTGTTACATGACATCCAAATGTTTTACATGACATCGAATGTGTTACATGACATCGAATGAGTTACATGACATCGAATGTGTTACATGGCATCGAATGTGTTACATGATATTGAAAGTGTTACATGACATTGAAAATGTTACATGACATTGAAATATTTACATGGCATCCAATGTGTTACATGACATTGAATGTGTTACATGACATCGAATGTGTGACATGACATCGAATGTGTTGAATGGCATCGAATGTGTATATGACATCGAATGTGTTACATGATATTGAAAGTGTTACATGACATTGAAAGAGTTACATGTCATTGAAAGAGTTACATGGCATCCAATGTGTTACATGGCATCGAATGTGTTACATGACATCGAATGTGTGACATGACATCGAATGTGTTAAATGACATCGAATGTGTTAAATGATATCGAATACGTTACATGACATCGAATGAGTTACATGGCATCGAATGAGTTACATGACATCGAATGTGTTACATGACATCAAATTTGTTACATGATATTGAAAGTGTTACATAACATTGGAAATGTTACATGGCATTGAAAATGTTACATGGCATCCAATGTGCTACATTATATCGAATGTGTTACATGACATCGAATGTGTTACATGACATCGAATGTGTTACATGACATCGAATGTGTTAAATGACATCGAATGTGTTACATGGCATCGAATGTGTTACATGGCATCGAATGTGTTACATGGCATCGAATGTGGTACATAAAATTAAATGTGTTACATGACATTTAAAGTTTGACATGACATTGAAAGTGTTAAATGACATTGAAAGTTTTACATGACATTGAAAGTGTTACATGACATTGTAATTGTGACATGACATTGAACGTATTACATGGCATCGAATGTGTTAATTGTTTAAATTAGAAACTCAAGTCATAGAATTCACACGGTTTTAAAAGGGGTGCAATTCAATACATGTTTCGTAAATGTGGTATTTTCCTTGTTACCTCCCATGTATTGAATGAAACGTTTTTTAAATGAATAACTATAAATTGTCAATGTTATTTATTGTCAAAAATGTCATGGGGAAATTCATTTTATTGTTGTGTAAATTGTTTCGCTTCAACAATATCATTATAATATGCGTTAATTAAATTTGAGATTTCCTATTTTGAACTTGACCTACATTTGTGACCTTAGATCAAGTACAAATTATGTGGATAATTTTCATTGTCGACTCCTGGAAATGTCACGTTAAATATTGTTGCGATCTATCCTAAGTTAATAATAGATTCTATAATCAAATGAGTTGTTATCTGTAGCATTAAAAAATGGTTATCTTTTTCCTCCCCCCCCCCTTCCGTTTCCCCCAACACCTTTTCTTTTTTTCTTTAAAATTAGTGCACGAGTAGCGTACTTTGTTTCGTACTTTATTCCGTAATTTATTCCGCAATTCGTTGCACATCAAATGGATATAATTTTACGAAATGGCTAGGTTGGTTGGTTGGTTGGTTGGTTGGTTGGTTGGGGGGGGGTGAAGGTTGACGAAAGGGAATAGGTTGTGTGGGGTAGCTTTGAACTAGAGTTTAGGATGAAAAGTTCAGGATGAAAAGTTCAGGTTTTGATAATGTCCAATCTTTGTGTGTAGTGCTCTTGTCCCGGACGCAACCCCCATCAACTTGATAACATTAACGACAGGTCTTTATGACTTTGTGTCTTTTCTTAATGTCTCGTTCAGTAGTTGACCACGTGATAACACATATTAAAATGCTAGATATCAAAGAATGTTATGAAACAATTAACTAGAACAAATTGTCACTGAAGTGTGTATGTATGAAAAGATCAAGGTCCATCCCGATGCGTGGCTGGGGGGGGGGCAGATTGTTCATATATGTCATCTGGCACCAGACTAGTTTTTTTTTGGCGCTAAAATATGCTTTGGTGATGTTTTATTGCTGAAAATAAAATGGGTGTTCCTGTCAGAGTTGGTTGGGGGGGGGGGGCGTAAAATTGAATATTTTCCCCAGGCGTAAAACACTCTAGCAACGCCTTTGCTTCTGTGTGAATACATTGAAGCACATATATTTACCAGCAGCCATTTACTTTTTTTTTAATTCATTATTTGCTGGGACTTTGCTCATGCGGTTGCAATACACAATTTACGCACACGAAAAGTCCTCGGAGTTGATGTGATATATTGGTAGCCATTGGTAGACATATGCATAAGGTTGATATGCAAAGGGTTGACATGCCAAGGGTTGATATGTATAGAGTTGTTATGTATAAGGTTGATATGCATAGGGTTGATTTGATTGGGTTGATATTTATAGGGTTGTTATTTAGCCCGAAGTCCAACAATTGTTGATATTAAAGCTGACATAATAATCAGACCCAGGCATTCTTGTCTAGCTCGCGCTAATATTTCAACAATTGATTGACCTGAGTGTGGCGTGTGATTGACCTATGTGTGACGTGGCTCGCGCTAATATTTCAACAATTGATTGACTTGAGTGTCGGGGCGTGGCTCAGGTGTAGACTGCACTGATCGATTTTCTCTTTCAGTGTCCAAGTCTCTGGATTAAGTTCCCATTGTTTCGCGGGAAGGTCAAGGTTAATTGGTCCCACATGTTGGTTCTAGTGGTTGGCGTCATTGGTAGGTCTCAGTGGTTGACCTCAAGGGTTGGCTTTAGTGGTTGGCGTAAGTGTTAGGCCTCAGTAGTTGGTCTTATTGGTTGGCGTAGATGGTTTGCTTAGGTGGTTGGTCTCAATGGTTGCTCTCAATGGTTGGTCTCAATAGTTGGTTTCAGTGGTTGGTCTCAATGGTTGGTCTCAATTGTTGATCTCAAATGTTTGGTCTCAAATGTTTGATCTCAAATTCTAGTCTTAATTGTTAGTCTCATTTATTAGGTTATGTGTGTGTAGCAACTTTCCATAGTTTTGAAACGGGAATTCCATGGAGCATAAAGAAAACTCAAATATTTCAAACAACGTTATTTTCATTTTTTATATTTTTTTTAATTTTTAAAATATTTTATTTTAAAAATAAACTGATCCAAAGATCTCATAAATTACAACAAATTTGAGACTCCCTGTGCAATCTAGTTAAGAGTACTCCCCCTTATTAGATCATTTTCACCAATTCAGTTATGGCTGACATAATATTGACATCTTGTGTGTCAAGCGTAATTTGTTTTCCTTCTCTCCAGTGTTACCTCTTTGTTCTGTCACACTTGGGTGGTCCGCCTAGGCTCAGTGATTTCGAAACGAAGACGTGACATTTTGACTTTCACTCTGTTCTTAATGACCCGTTTCTCCGAATGCACCTGTCAACCGTGGTACCGCAGTCTGCATCATCATTCCTGTTTGAGGTTGTCAGCCCACCCCCTGACATTTAATTGTATCACATTTCACCCTCCATTTTTCAAACACGACACCCACACCTGCAAAAAAAAACAGAAATTGTAACTTTTTACATCACATCTAGGTGGGGCGCCAAGATGTTTGCCTCCCCTTTCCACGAAAAAACAAACAACTCTGCAGTGGGCCGAAAATATAAAGAGAAAACAAATATATATATATTATATATATAAATATATTGCATCGTGCATGCGGACCCGCCTCTGTCTTTCCCTTATGACGCCACTGCTCTCATCCCCCCCCCCGCTCCCAAATCATTTTATAGACACCGCACATCTTTCACCTGCGCTGGGTGACTCCCCTTCTTCCCTCGGTGTTGCGACGATTGTCTCCCCCCAGCCGTTGTGATGGCTGTGATGGCTCGTTGACTTGTTTCCACAGTGGATTCACGGATTTCAGCCTGTCTTAAACATGGATTTCATATGTGTCTGCAGAATCCTCCATTCCCAGTGGACGTGCTTTTGTGGATGTGATTAGTGGATTTCTTGTGGATTATATTCTTCAGTGTTTGTTTTGATTTCTTGTGGATTATTCTTCTGTGATGGGTTTGTTTGTTTGTTTGTTTTGACAACATGGATTCTGTGTTTTTTTAATGTTCTTCTTTACATATATAAATTACGGTAATAACTTACGATAAGTCGGTCTATTACAACAATTTATGATAAGTCGGTCCATTACAACAACTTACGATAAGTCAGTCCATTAAAATGTTACGGCCTACTCTCGTTGTCTAGGGTGTTTCTTCTGTGATTCCAATGATGTCCTAGTGATCTGACACCATTACACATCACACAATTAAGTCCACAAAAGTATCTGGAGTTTCATAACTCAATCCCTTATTCATTATATACAAATGTAGTCCCATCAAGAGTCACAAACACGTAATCAAATCCTCAATAACACGTATGGAATAAACTCAGACTAACACAGGTGTTAATCACGTTCTCTCATCGCGATCTCCCGTCTTCTCTACCATTCCTCTCTCGATCTCTCGTCTTCTCTCTCGACTAACTAACACCCTGTTTATTAATATGTCCCTGTCAGCCAATGACCAGTCAGGTACAATAATACACTCATAACAACTCATGGACCAAAAAGTGTTCACACTAACAACAGTGGTTCTCATACTAACTCTCACCATGCATGAACAACCTTTCATACCGAACATCGCGCTCCTAAATTACAACATACAACAACGTATGATAAGTCGGTCCATTACAACTTATGATAAGTCGGTCCATTACAACAACTTATGATAAGTCGGTCCATTACAACAACTTATGATAAGTCGGTCCATTACAACAACTTATGATAAGTCGGTCCATTACAACAACTTATGATAAGTCGGTCCATTACAACAACTTATGATAAGTCTGTCCATTACAACAACTTATGATAAGTCGGTCCATTACAACAACTTATGATAAGTCGGTCCATTACAACAACTTATGATAAGTCAGTCCATTACAACAACGTATGATACGTCAGTCCATTACAACAACTTATGATAAGTCGGTCCATTACAACAACTTATGATAAGTCGGTCCATTACAACAACTTATGATAGGTCGGTCCATTACAACAACTTATGATACGTCAGTCCATTACAACAACGTATGATACGTCAGTCCATTACAACAACTTATGATAAGTCGGTCCATTACAACAATCTATGATAAGTCGGTCCATTACAACAACTTACGATAAGTCGGTCCATTACAACAACTTATGATAAGGTGGTCCATTACAACAACTTAGATAATTCGGTCCATTACGACAACTTAGATAAGTCGGTCCATTACGACAACTTATCATTAGAGCCAAGTTGACCTCAACATTTTAAATCTGTGATATTGCTCTTCTTGTTACTTTCTTTCACTCTTTCTTTTTTTTCCCCCTCTTTTTTTTTCTCGTTAAAAATACTATTAGTTTTTTTACTTCTTTCTATCTTCGTTTCTTCCTTTCTTTCTAGCAATATTATTTCCCCTGTAAGAACGAATCAATGCGGCGCCAAACAAACAGACGTCACGTAACTTTGGTTCGTCTCTTGTTTAATTTGTTTACAAAAATTGCGAGTCACTATTAAAAGACGAAGTGGAAATGCTAGATTTGCGTCAGCCATGACTCCTTGCTAACTACTATAGAAAATGACGCAATGTACGCTAAAATATAAAACAATAACATGTTCATGTGTGTTGTGTCTGGGAAAGTATAACCTTTTGATAATTGATAATTCCAAGGAAATTTGTTAGAAAGAAAGATTTATTTATAAAGGCCCTCGTCACTTCCTCCAAGTGTTTCCAGGCAGATTGATATGTTTACGAGTGTACGCGAGTACTTTTAGGCGGTGACCCTGTAGCACGAAACGGGGAGACACTACCCTTAACTCTCTCTATCTCTCTCAGTCTCTCCGCCCCTCCCTCTCCCTCTTTCTCTCTCCCTCCCTGTTGCTATCACTGAATCTGTCTCTCTCTCCGTCTTTCTCTCTCTTTGTCTCTATCACTCACTCTGTATTTGTTCTCTGTCTCTCTCTCTCTATGTCACTCTCTCTCTCTATGTCACTCTCTCTCTCTCTCTCTGAATCTCTCTGTTTATATCTCTCTCTTTCTCTATCACTCTCTTTCTCTATCTCTCTCTGTTTCTCTCTATGTTTCTCTCTCTGTGTCTCTCTCTGTTTCTCTCAATGTGTCTCTATATGCTTCTCTCTGCCTCTCCCTCTATCCCACCCTCAAGACAAAGAGATTGCATCCTAGGGTGCGCAATGACCGAGTATAGTTTTGAGTATAGTTTTGAGTACAGTTTTGAACGGACACGAGACCCACCTCATGAAACTCCATTTAGGATAAAGGCGCACATGTGGAGTGTGTCAGTTAAATCAGGTAACACATACACACATATATTGAAAAAGCTCGTGCATCTTAACATTTCACTTAGCCTCAAAACGTCAGATGATATTTTTTTAGTTGCGCCCTTTGACCTTTGGGGCCAATTTTAAAATTCTTATTTAAAGTAGAATCCTCATGCCGTCATCCCACCCCCACCCAAACGGCAGTTGAAAAAAAAAGGGGGGGGGGTGTGCAAAGTGGATGTGGTCCAAACAGGTCGGCACTTGTCTCTTGACTGGCGGCACATTTCTCTTGACTGGCGGCATTTTTATCTTGACATTGACTGGCGGCACTTTTCTCTTGACATTGACTGGCGGCACTTTTCTCTTGACATTGACTGGTGACACATTTCTCTTGACATTGACTGGCGGCACTTTTCCCTTGACATTGACTGGCGGCACTTTTCTCTTGACTGGCGGCACTTTTCTCTTGACATTGACTGGTGGCACATTTCTCTTGACATTGACTGGCGGCACTTTTCTCTTGACTGGCGGCACTTTTCTCTTGACATTGACTGGTGGCACATTTCTCTTGGCATTGACTGGCGGCACATTTCTCTTGACATTGAGTGGCGGCACTTTTCTCTTGGCATTGAGTAGCGGCACTTTTCTCTTGAATGGCGGCACTTTTCTCTTAACATTGACTGGCAGCACTTTTCTCTTGACATTGACTGGCTGCACTTTTCTCTTGAGATTGAGTGGCGGCACATTTCTCTTGACATTGAGTGGCGGCACTTTTCTCTTGATTGGCGGCACTTTTCTCTTGCCATTGACTGGCGGCACATTTCTCTGGACATTGACTGGTGGCACATTTCTCTTGACATTGACTGGCGGCACAATTCTCTTGACATTGACTGGCGGCACATTTCTCTTGACATTGACTGGCGGCACATTTCTCTTGACATTGACTGGCGGCACATTTCTCTTGACATTGACTGGCGACACATGTCTCTGGACATTGAGTGGCGGCACTTTTCTTTTGACATTGACTGGCGGCACATTTCTCTTGACATTGACTGGCGGCACATGTCTCTGGACATTGAGTGGCGGCACTTTTCTTTTGACATTGAGTGGCGGCACTTTTGGTAAACTGCAGCGTGTTTTTTTATGAAATAATGGTGGTGACAAAAAGGTTCACCCGCCCTGGAGGCGCTAACCGTGTCTGCACCACTGCACGCCCTCTTTGCTGATGAATACACTCACAGCCATAATGAAGTTCATTTTAACTTCTAACTATTATTGTCCAATCTATTTAATTAATTAGTTTATTTTCTCCCTCATAACCCCCCCCCCCCCCCCCGGCCCCCGTAAAAAGTAACACTAAAACAGAACATAAATTCAACAACCACAACACATGTCATTACTATCAGTGGCGTAGCTGGGGCTGGTGACGCCCGGGGGCTTGCCAAGCTTTCCGTCACCCCTTCCACTTAAATAAAAAAAATACTTTTTAAAATCCTTAGTTGGCAAAAAATGTCATCCTTCAGTTTACAGAAACAAAAAGAAGTGCCGCTCGTGGCACAACGCCTCCCCCCCCCCCCGTGGCACAGAGCCCCCCCCCCCGACCGTCACACAGCCCTACCCAGTGTCACAGCGCCCCCTTTGCACCCGCTTCCTATACCACCACCAATAATGATTTTAAAAAAAAAATAAAATCCCAATGCAATATGACACCCCATCCAGGGGCGTATCAATCAGTTAAAACTATTATATGACACCTCCCTGTGGCTTTGATAGAGTTAGTGCCGACGGGAAGGGCAAAGATTTTTGCGCCCCCCCCCCAACCCCCACTTTTTTTTTCAACAACAAAATAATCATAAATTAACCCCTCTGTCCTTGTGACGAAAATTTCGCACCTCCACATAAAGAAAAAAAAAAGTAGCACCTTTGGCGTACAACCACTTTCACCCCTTCGCAAGCTAGAGACCCCAACCTTCTGGCCCCTTAGAAACTGGACTGTTCAAAATTGAAGAACATTTTATAATTGTGTGAGAACCGTCAATAAACCATTGAAAAATAATCCCTTTACAAGTGTGTTATGAGTAGCTGCGTCAACCAATCGGATGCCCCTAATTTTGTTTGCAAAAGTATCCTACTTTCCGGTAAGGTCATTTGACCTCGGGCAATTTGTTAAAAACTAAATAAGAGGGTTTGATGTGACAGTTGTGACAAGCCATGGCCTGTGCCAGTTTTGACAAGCCCTCGCTTGAACGTTTTCGTCTCGCCTCTCAGCACGTGACAACTCAGTTTTGTTATCAAGAGAGAGGCGTAACAACTTCAGACATTTTAGTCTGAAATAATACATGTACAAAATAATTTTAAAAGTCATTGAGCTTAGAGAACAAAACCAGACATTTTCAACACAACAAAATCAGACATTTTCAACAAAACAAAATCAGACATTTTCAACACAACAAAATCAGACATTTTCAACACAACAAAATCAGACATTTTCAACACAACAAAATCAGACATTTTCAACACAACAAAATCAGACATTTTCAACACAACAAAATCAGACATTTTCAACACAACAAAATCAGACATTTTCAACACAACAAAATCAGACATTTTCAACACAACAAAATCAGACATTTTCAACACAACAAAACCAGATATTTTCAACACAACAAAACCAGACATTTTCAACACAACAAAATCAGACATTTTGAACACAACAAAACCAGACAAATTTTACTGGGCTAAAAAGTCATTTCGAATTTTTACAGAAATAAAACAGCCATTTCAAAATTAGTGAATGATTTGTCAGTTTTTTTGCCCATTGATTTAAACCAGTCAGTTTTCTAGAGCTGCTCCTAACTGAACATTAAAAAGTGGGCACAGACCTTAAGTTATCAGTGAACAAAATATCACTAAACCATCACATTTTTTAAAACGATAATGTAATATTCGTATATTGACCCACGGGGGGTATCAAGCAGACCCTTGCAGAATGTTTTAAGAGATAACTTTCTGTGATGACCTTCAGAGAAAAGTGGCCTCGTGCGTGCTGATAATGTCACTCTGACATACATGTCATTGTTTATTCCCCTCTCCAGCGGCTCTTTTGAAGTCTCGACAACAATCTGATCACGGATGTGTAAGAAGGAAAGCAGCACGCGAGTCGTCATACTGGTCGCGACTAGAAGTCGGTACTAAACAGAACATTACACAAAAAATCCGAAATACGATATACGATAAGCATATTTATGAACAAAAATATTTCATTGTTTTTGTCCACCCCCCTTTTTTTTTCGGATAGGAAATGTACATAGTGAACGAATGTATAGTCATAAATTTGCGTTTAAATATCGAATTGAATTTTTTGAAACAGTGTTATATCTGGATAGGGAAATAATGTGTATCAAAGAATAAGCCAATACGTTTTAAACATTGTAAGCAGACATTATTGGATATTTTAATGGTTCATTAATTACACGTTTGCAACAAGAGTATCATGACGTCATTTGCAGGAGGTAGACCTCAAATTTGTCATTATAAATTCTTATTTTTAGTGATATCGCTAAAATACTGTTATATATAAACACATATACATACATATATATTCGCAAACTTTGAATATCTTATGTCATACCTTATAGCATACCTTATGACATCCCTTATGACATCCCTTATGACATATTTTATGACATACCTTATGACATCCCTTATGACATCCCTTATGACATACGTTATGACATACCTTAGGACATACCTTATGACATACCTGATGTCATACCATATGAAATACCTGATGGCCAGGTGCAAGTTGCATTCATCACTTACAGGTTTATCGCCTTGGATATCGCTTGTTGAGTTGTCGGATGTGATCGCTTGACACAGCCCCTCTCCCCCAACTTTTCACAACCAAACACATCCAAGGCAGCCGAACTAGAGTCTAACAACCCCCCCCCCCAACAACAGGCTATTGCACCTCTCGATCCGCCTCTGTACATGCAGACCTCCCTATTTCAAGAAAACAAGGCTTGCGCTATGTCCACTAGCAATAGCCGCGGTCAATTTGCCAACAAATATTCGAAGAAAAATTAAAATAGTATTCCCAGTTCGAACGTTGCTGTAACTAACCCTGGGGGTTCCAAACCTTTCTTGCAGCACAGCACCCACACCTGGTTTCAAAACCTTTACCGCAACTCCATCTAGCGCACAAACTACTGATTTTTTTTTTCTTTTGGTAGGGGGGGATGCTTTCCCTCACCCCTAGACCCCACTCACCCGTGACCCCGCACACCCGTGGCCCCGCACACCCGTGACCCCGCACACCCGTGACCCCGCACACCCGTGACCCCGCACACCCGTGGCCCCACACTTCCGTGACCCCGCACACCCGTGACCCCACACACCCACTGCTCCACACACCCTCTGCCCCACACAACCGTGACCACGCACACCCGTGACCACGCACACCCACTGCCCCGCACACCCGTGACCCTGCACACCCGTGACCCCGCACATCCATGACCCCGCACACCCGTGACCCCGCTAACCCACTGCCCGACACACCCATTGCACCACACACCCACTGCCCCACACACCCGTGACCCCACACACCCACTGCCCCGCACACCCGTGACCACGCACACCTGTGACCCCGCACACCCGTGACCCCACACACCCGTGGCCCCACACACCCATGACCCCCACACACCCACTGCCCCAAACACCCACTGCCCCGAACACCCGTGACCCCGCACACCCACTGCCACACACACCCACTGCCTCGCTCACCCGTGACCCCACACACGCACTGCCCCGCACACCCGTGACCCCACACACCCACTGCCCTGCACACCCGTGACCCCACACACACACTGACCCACACACCCGTGACCCCATACACCCGTGACCCCACACACCCGTGACCCCACACACCCGTGGCCCCACACACCCACTGCCCCACACACCCGTGGCCCGGCTCATCTTCTTATTTTAAGATAACTGCAAAAATTGAAACCATGAAATACGCGTAACTCTCCTCCAATCTATTTGACACTGACCATAAACTGTCCATCCAGAAAATAACAATGGCTGAAATCACTGGGGTTCCATCTTGAGATGTCTGTGTCGGACAGCTGGTGTATCTGTGTCACAACAAGTGGCCCTGACCTCCGCGCCGAGATAACACCAGGAACGGACATTGATTGTGCCGTCACAAGTCAATGTACTCAGTCGAAGGAATCAGAGGTCGGGAGGGCTGAGTGCGAAAGAGGGGAAATGAGGAAGAAAGAGATAGAGACGGGGTATTGAGAGAGACAGAGAGAGAGTGATAGCGATGGAGAGAGAGAGAGAGAGAGGGTAAGGTAGATTTTGATAGAGAAATATAGTGTTATAGACATTAGAGAGAGAGAGTGTGACTGAAACATGGAGAGACAATAGACTGATACAGAAGGAGAGAGAGAGGGAGATACCGAAAGAGAGAGATCAGGGAGTCGTTATAGTATAGTAGCTACAAATCAATCATCATTTCAGCTGAGATGTTTACCATTTGGCACCTGGCACGTTTAATCACCACCATAATCACCGCCACAATCAGCAACACCACAATCACCACCACAACAATCATCACCACAACAATCATAACCACCACGATCATCACCACAACAATCATAACCACCACAATCATTACCATCACAATCATCAACACAACAATCATCACCACATAAATCATCACAACAATCATCACCTCCACAATCATCAACACCACAATCATCAACACAACAATCATTACCATCACAATCATCAACACATAAATCATCACAACAATCATCACCTCCACAATCATCAACACCTCAATCAATTAACATTATAAAAGAAATAGCAATTGTTATTTTCTAAGTGATTTCAAATAACATTATATTTTCATTGTTACTTTGTGAAGACACAACCAAAAGGTTAATTCAGCAGACTGTCATTGACATACGCAACCAAAAGGGTTGATTCAGCAGACTGTCATTGACAGACACAACCTAAAGGTTAATTCAGCAGACTGTCATTGACAGACACAACAAAAATGTTAATTCAGTAGACTATCATTGACAGACACAACAAAAAGGTTAATTCAGCAGACTGTCATTGACAGACACAACAAAAATGTTAATTCAGTAGACTATCATTGACAGACACAACAAAAAGGTTAATTCAGCAGACTGTCATTGACAGACACAACAAAAATGTTAATTCAGTAGACTATCATTGACAGACACAACCAAAAGGTTAATTCAGCAGAATGTCATTGACAGGAACAAGAAAAGTGTTAATTCAGCAGACTATCATTGACGGACACAACAAGCAGGTCAAACGCAGCTGACCATCATTGACGGGCACACCAAGCCGGTCAAACGCATCAGACCATCATTGACGGACACACCAAGCAAGTCAAATGCATCAGACCATCATTGACGGACACACCAATCAGGTCAAACGCAGCTGCCCATCAATGACGGACACATCAAGCAGGTCAAACGCATCTGACCATCATTGACAGGCACACTAAGCTGGTCAAACGCATCTCACCATCATTGACGGACACAACATGCAGGTCAAACGCATCTGATAATCAATGACGGACACACCAAGAAGGTCAAACGCAGCTGACCATTATTGACGGACACAACAAGCAGGTCAAACGCATCATACCATCATTGACGGACACACCAAGCAGGTCACACGCATATGACCATCATTGACGGACACACCAAGCAGATCAAACGCATATGACCATCAATGACGGACACACCAAGCAGGTCAAACGCATCTTACCATTATTGACGAACACACCCAGCAGGTCAAACGCAACTGACCATCAATGACGGACACACCCAGCAGGTCAAACGCAACTGACCATCAATGACGGACATACCCAGCAGGTCAAACGCATCTTACCATCAATGACGGACACAACAAGCAGGTCAAACGCAGCTGACCATCGCGGAAGAATTTCTTTATTGCGTGATTATTGTGTGTGGATTTTTTTTAAAGTTTAGATTTGTAGATGGTTCTTGGTGGCATACATGACTGATGATTCTTGATGACATACATGACATGTGATTATTGATGGCATACATAATGCATACTTCTTGATGACATACATGACATATGATTCTTGGTGACATACATCACAGATTATTTTTGATGACATACATAACATATGATTATTGATGTCATACATGACATGCGATTATTGATGACATTCATGACATGATTCTTGATGACATAATTGATATATGACTATTAATGAAAAACATGACATATGATTATTTATTATACATATGACTTATGATTATTGATGACATAAATGGCATTTGATTATTGATGACATAAATGACATATGATTATTGATGTCATATACGACATGTGGTTATTGATGACATTCATGACAATATATTATTAATGACATAATTAACATATGATTATTGATGACATACATGACATATGCTATGCATGGCATGCATGACACATGGCTTTTGATGAAAAACATGACATATGCTTATTGATGTTATATATGACATATGATTCTTGATGACATAAATGACGATGATTATTGATGTCATCCTTGATAATGATTCTTGGTGACATATATGACATATGATTATTGATGTCATACATGGCATGTGATTATTGATGACATATTGATCAAATCACGATAGTTTGATTTCACTGTTTTTTTCCCTGGAAAGATGTTGACTTGTTTTCTGCATCACTTCAGTTGTAGTTGTGACCGCACTGGCTCAACAATGGTCATCTATTAGGCGGTCGGACCGCACTGGCTCAACAATAGTCATCTGTTGGGCGGTCGGACCGCACTGGCTCAACAATGGTCATCTGTTGGGCGGTCGGACGGTACTGGCTCAACAATGGTCATCTGTTGGGCGGTCGGACCGCACTGGCTCAACAATGGTCATCTGTTGGGCGGTCGGACCGCACTGGCTCAAAAATGGTCATCTGTTGGGCGGTCGGACCGCACTGGCTCAACAATGGTCATCTGTTGGGTGGTCCGACCGCACTGGCTCAACAATGGTCATCTGTTGGGGCGTGGGTATGAGGGTAAGGGTAACTGTGGATCTAGGTGGAGGATAGAAAGAACTGTGGGTCAAGGTGGGGGACAGAGAGAACTGTGAGTCTATGTGGAGGACAGAAATAACTGTGGGTCTAGGTGGACGACAGAAAGTACTTAAGTGGGGTACCGAGAGAACTGTGGGTCTAGTTGGGATACAGGGATAACAGGATTGTGGGGGAAGAGGAAGAATTGGATTTGTTGTGGTGTTGGGTGAGGAAGATGGAATAATGGGAAATAAAGGAGGGCCTGTGATTAGGGTTATATCCGATGGAATGGGGAATTGTTGAGTGGATGAAGAATTGGGGGGGGGGGGTTTGTGATGTGAAAGGGTGAATGAGATGGTTTTGTGATGGTGAAAGGGCGAATGAGATGGTATTGGTTGAGTGAATGGGCGAAAGGGATGAGTCTTTGGTGGGAAATAGACATTGACTGGACTGGGAGGGAAATGGACAAAATATGGGGAATAATCGAGGATGCGGAAAGGATGGGGGTGGGGATTGGATGGGTATTGCGAACAAGCGGTTGGTGTCGGGTGCCGAGGGGCGGCTGCCCACCAGGAAGTCTGCCCACTAGGAAGTCTGCCCACTATGAAGTCTGCCCACTATGAAGTCTGCCCACTTTGAAGTCTGCCCACTATGAAGTCTGCCCACTATGAAGTCTGCCCACTATGAAGTCTGCCCACTATGAAGTCTGCCCACTATGAAGTCTGCCCACCAGGAAGTCTGCCCACTATGAAGTCTG
Organism: Omphiscola glabra; assembly: GCA_964017045.1. NCBI lineage: Eukaryota > Metazoa > Mollusca > Gastropoda > Lymnaeidae > Omphiscola > Omphiscola glabra. The sequence goes on from OZ024810.1 coordinate 723,281, forward strand.
CCCACTATGAAGTCTGCCCACTATGAAGTCTGCCCACTATGAAGTCTGCCCACTATGAAGTCTGCCCACTATGAAGACGGCGCAGAATGAATTCAACACAATGACATGGCTTCCCTGTTCGGCTGAAAAATAAAAAGCGATTACTTCCACTTGTCATCGTTATCAAAACGCGCCCCAATTATGTCCCTTGAATTTCACCGCTTAATGACCCGTAGTTACCGATTCATTGATTCCCAGCGTGGGGGGGGGGGGGGGCTATAGGAAATCGGTTACAAAGAAACTGAAACAACGACTTTCGGTTGACTTCTGTTCTGGTCACGCATAATTTATAAATAGCCTTGCAGTCCGGTCCATCTTCTTTTAACTGTACATTGTATGCCTGTAGGTACCCAATTTAAGGCCTACACTTCTTGGAACTGAAGGAAAATCAATGGGTTAGTCCGAGGGTTCTCAAACTTTGTTATATCTTTTCAAACCTCCCTTTGAGAGTATCTCTCATGAATAGGTAAAGGAAAATTATTTTTTTTTAAAAATATAGGTCAACAAACACTCACTTCAAAGCAAGACACAGGGAATGGAACCAGGGTATATCAGGGAATGAAACCAGGGTAATATAATATTTTTTTATGTTGAAATGATAAACTAAGCCATATCTAAGGATGCTGCAGAAATTGTCTTACACTACAACCCCCCCCCCCACACCCGTATTTGTCCCTCCATTAAAAGTTACTCGATATCAGTTTTTTGTGTAAAACTTTGGTTGGAACAAGATACGAGAGTTATTTCAGCGTCTAAGTCCAGCTTCGTGGATAAATAGAACATATGGCAAGGCATAGAAGGGGGGTAATTCGATACTCAGCCATGTCTGGACCAAGCAATGAGTGACATTTCAACATGAAAGGTCAAGGTCTCTCTCATCCGGGTCTTTGCTAAAATAAAATAACATAACCAACACTTTAAAAAATGTTTTTTAACGTCATACAGTGGCGTGTCCAAGGGGGTGGCTGGTTGCTATAAATAATATGCAGCGTCATACAGTGGCGTGTCCAGGGGGAGGCTGGTTGCTATCAATAATATCCAGCGTCATACAGTGGCGTGTCTAGGTGGACATGGTTTCTATGAAAATAATAATGTCCAAATTGTGCTCTGAAAATAGTTGACAAGACACCCCCACACACCCCACACACACACCCCACACGCCCCCCACACGCCCCCCACACGCCCCCCCACACAACCCCCCCCCACACACACACACAATTTATTTTCCCTTTCCTTGAAAAAAAACACAACTTTACATTCGGCCGAAAATTCCGCCCCTAAACATTAAGAAAAAAATTGCCCCACCCCTTCCTTTCTCACGCCACTGCAACCAACATTGCTTTCCGAGATTTGATTTTTGAATATAAAATGTGGCCCATGTAGATTGGCATAAAACATACAACATAATTTCATCTCTTTCAGTAAAAAAGTTACGGTTGAAAAGATTACATACATATTACTGTGTCTGGCAGAGTAGAGAATTTTAAACAATCTATTTCAAATATCAGAACGTCGCCTCTGTCAGCAACCATTATCTATTTCAACTATCAAAGAGTCGTCCCGTCTCTGTCAGCTACCAAGGGAAAACGACATTATTTTGTTCGTGCTTACTTCCCATGAGTTAAGAAGTGTCGTGACGTCATCCTACTCGCCATGTCCTCGTTGACCCGTCTTCAAGTGACGCCGATGGCGTCACCGCTCGTCATGACGTCTTGGTAACGAGGTGGTAGAAGGGTAAGGTACCCCCATGATGAGCAGGAAGGGGCGCTCTCTCACTTTAAGCCCCTTATTCATCAAGTGGTGCTTTTCTCGCGAGACGAAAATATATGAGAGGACAGCCTCACCCTCAATTTTTCCATGTATAATTTCAACATCAGATACGAGCAATTATCAAAAGCTAAATCGAGGTTATCTACGATGTAGCTAAGATACATAACAACGAACTATCAACTTTATGGCAGGATTTAACACATACATCTAAGTAGTTGCTTAGGCAGGGAATATGCAGGGAGGAGGTGGTGCGTCCGCCCCGGGTGGTATTTTTTCTTTATATTCAGGGGCGTCACTTTCACGTGTTTGTTTTTGTTTTTTTAATTTTTATTTTGTGGTCGAATTGGGCGGGAAAAAGCTTGACCCTCGCTACGCCTCGGCATAAATGCCAAAGCAACCATATTGCAAAAATATAGCTTTTTAATTTTGCAAAAGAAGATTCCTCTGCATATTTGTAAACATATTTAGGATGATTAGTTTTTATACAAACCAATCTGTGGAAAGCTAATTCCTGTTTTTGTAAACAGAGCGAAGTCAGCACGAAATGTTATAACATGTTAAGAGCCATGTGATCAAGTTAGTACAAAGCCGCCATCGGGCCTAACATTTGTTTGACTTCACCTTGGATGTTGAGTTAGAGCTGTATTTTTGTAATAAATGGTAAGGTAGTAGAGGGTAAAATATGGAAGTATAGTAGAAAGTAATACATAGTAGGGTAGTAGAAAGTAATATATATATATCTCTTACTTTAAAAACGAGACACCGGGAGACTGGAAGAGAAACAGTAAGAGACCGTGGGACGAAGAAACAGATTCCGAGAGAGAAAGAGAAAAAAAAAAGGGGTGGGGGGTAGAAATAAAGATTGACTTATATTCTATCACTGATCATCCGTCAGGCTGTATGTCCGTCTGTGCATAGTCCATCCATCCTTTAGCCCATAGATCAATCCGCCAACCATCCACACATCAGCCATCCTAACATTCATCTTTCGTTTACACATCCAGTCATCCATCCATCCAGCTCTCCCTCTCTATCTCACTCTGTTTCATCCATCCAGCTCTCTCTCTCTCTGTCTCACTCTGTTTCATCCATCCAGCTCTCCCTCTCTATCTCACTCTGTTTCATCCATCCAACTCTCCCTCTCTGTCTCACTCTGTTTCATCCATCCAGCTCTCCCTCTCTATCTCACTCTGTTTCATCCATCCAGCTCTCCCTCTCTGTCTCACTCTGTTTCATCCATCCAGCTCTCCCTCTCTGTCTCACTCTGTTTCATCCATCCAGCTCTCCCTCTCTGTCTCACTCTGTTTCATCCATCCAGCTCTCCCTCTCTATCTCACTCTGTTTCATCCATCCAGCTCTCCCTCTCTGTCTCACTCTGTTTCATCCATCCAGCTCTCCCTCTCTATCTCACTCTGTTTCATCCATCCAACTCTCCCTCTCTGTCTCACTCTGTTTCATCCATCCAGCTCTCCCTCTCTATCTCACTCTGTTTCATCCATCCAGCTCTCCCTCTCTGTCTCACTCTGTTTCATCCATCCAGCTCTCCCTCTCTGTCTCACTCTGTTTCATCCATCCAGCTCTCCCTCTCTGTCTCACTCTGTTTCATCCATCCAGCTCTCCCTCTCTATCTCACTCTGTTTCATCCATCCAGCTCTCCCTCTCTGTCTCACTCTGTTTCATCCATCCAGCTCTCCCTCTCTGTCTTACTCTGTTTCATCCATCCAGCTCTCCCTCTCTGTCTCACTCTGTTTCATCCATCCAGCTCTCCCTCTCTATCTCAATCTGTTTCATCCATTCATCCATCCAGCTCTCCCTCTATCTCACTCTGTTTCAGTCATCCAGGCCATCCAGCTCTCCCTCTCTATCTCACTCTGTTTATGCACAAACAAGTTTGATTGTCCCACTAGTTAAGTATTTCGTAACTCCCGTTGTTAGCGCCATTTCCCCTCGACCCACCCGCAGCACACAAACAAAATCGATCACAATTTCTTAAGGCAAAAGTTAAATGTCATAAATAAATAAGTCGACGTGATCGGGTTTTTAAAAATAAAATAGACATCTAATACATAGACTGTCGGGAAATAAAGTGGAGAGGGAACAAGTCATATTTAATTTTAGAGTGGACTTAAGTCTCTCCCTTGTGCACGTGACATGTCCTTGTGCTAATATAACGCCTCGACCTTACGCTCGTCAAGCGTCCATTCGTTTGTTTCTCACAATAGCATGACACGTGTGACATGGCATTACGAGAGGAACTTTTTATTCAAGACTTTCTTTCTACTGGCATTTCCACCGTGTTTTCAAATGGTAATTTTTGTTGTTGACACACGTGACTCCATCGCTCAGTCGATTCAGTCTTCCTCGTGCAATGATCAGAAAATCTTTGCAGAAAATAGTTTCAAAAATTTAGAAAAAAAAAAAACAAAACAAAAAAAACTTTAAATGACGTCTAAATTTAATTCGAATTCTTTTCGCAGAAATGAAGATTTGCACTCTATGAATCATTTGGCTACAGAGAGTGCTGATCTTTCTTTGGCAACATAGAGTGCTACATAGAGTGCTCATCTACACTTCTGTACATTCGTTCTTTAGCTACACAGAGTGCTACATAGAACGCTACACAGAGTGCTACATATAATGCTACATATAGGGCTACATAGAGTGCTACATAGAGTGCTACATAGCGTGCTACATATAGTTCTAAATGAAGTGCTACATAGAGTGCTACATATAGTTCTAAATATAGTTCTAAATAGAGTGCTACATCGAGTTCTACATAGAATGCTACGTAGAGTGCTACATAGCGTGCTACATATAGTTATAGAGTGCTACATAGAGTGCTACACAGAGTTCTAAATAGAGTACTACATATAGTGTTCATCTACACTTACGCTCAAATTTTCTTTTGCCTAAGGCATTTAACGAAGTTGTATATTAATTTCTACTGTTTTATGTTTAAGTGCGTTTAAACTCTTCTTTGATAAATATTTTTTGCACAGTTTCTTTTTAAAATATTTGTTATTTATATTTATTCACGTTCAGATAGGCAATCTCTCGTATAGATAGTTATAAAATCTAGGTCACCTAGTCTGTTATATGTTCACTGTTTGAACACCACCTCATTAACTTAGTGGTCACCTCGTCTGTTATATGGTCACTGTCTAAACACAACCTCATTAACTTAGTGGTCACCTCGTCTGTTATATGGTCACTGTCTAAACACCACTTCATTAACTTAGTGGTCACCTCGTCTTTTATATGGTCACTGTATAAACACCACCTCATTAACTTAGTGGTCACCTCGTCTGTTATATGGTCCCTGTCTAAACACCACCTCATTAACTTAGTGGTCACCTCGTCTGTTATATGGTCCCTGTCTAAACACCACCTCATTAACTTAGTGGTCACCTCTTACCTTCTAATCGCTAAGCTATTGTATTGATAGCTCGTTCCATTTTTTTCCAATCTTTGAAGACCATCGTCACGCAAATGTAATATATATCATGTGTAAAGTTAAAGTGATTCTCAATCTATCAAATTTAGCACGGTTCTTGGCCATGTGATCTGTCATTTAAGAAATTAAGTCTAATGAATATCATCAATTAACATTTGCATTGTGGGTGGTTGTTAGTGGGGGGGGGGGGGGGCAGCAACATATCCAATGATACGATCGCTTGTTTGAATCATCATCTATCAAGGATATGTTTGAATGTTGACTTCAGACTTATCAAGGATATGATTGAGTATAAACGTTGGACTTATCAAGGGTTTGCGTGAGGCAATCTGTATCCAAGAGAACATCATTGTTGCATATGATCACGTGACCCAATCATTTCAGTGTTACATATGATCACATGACCCATTCCTTAGAGTGTTTTATGTGATCACGTGACCCAATCCGTAGAGTGTTCCATATGGTCACGTGACCCAATCCTTTGAGTGTTCCATGTGATCACGTGACCCAATCCTTAGAGTGTTCCATGTGATCACGTGACCCAATCCTTAGAGTGTTCCATGTGATCACGTGACCCAATTATTTGAGTGTTCCATATGATCACGTGACCCAATCCTTAGAGTGTTCCATATGATCACTTGACCCAATCATTTCAGTGTTACATATGATCACATGACCCAATCCTTAGAGTGTTCCATGTGATCACGTAACCCAATGCTTAGAATGTTCCATATGATCACGTGACCCAATCATTTGAGTGTTCCATATGATCACGTGACCAAATCCTTAGAGTGTTCCATATGATCACGTGACCCAATCATTTCAGTGTTACATATGATCACGTGACCCAATCCTTAGAGTGTTCCATATGATCACGTGACCCAATCCTTTGAGTGTTCCATATGATCACGTGACCCAATCCTTTGAGTGTTCCATATGATCACGTGACCCAATCATTTCAGTGTTACATATGATCACGTGACCCAATCCTTAGAATGTTCCATATGATCACGTGACCAATCCTTAGAGTGTTCCATATGATCACGTGACCCAATCCTTTGAGAGTTCCATATGATCACGTGACCCAAATCTTTGAGTGTTCCATATGATCACGTGACCCAATCCTTTCAATATTACATATGATCACGTGACCAAATCCTTTGAGTGTTCCATATGATCACGTGACCCAATCCTTTAAGTGTTCCATATGATCACGTGACCCAATCCTTTGAGTGTTCAATATGATCACGTGACCCAATCCTTTCAATGTTACAGTTTCCTGAGCTCATACCACGGACATGGGAAGTGTTCAATATTTTATTTTGACGTCTGCTCACATGGACGAATATTTCAATACAGTTTGTTTAGATCTGTTCTGAGGCAGTGGCGAGTGTGGGAACTCGATGTAGTCTACCTGATCACTCACTCTCTCTCACACACACACACACACACATGTAGAGCTGTACGTCTTATTTTACCGTTAGATTAACGCCCCCTTCGTTCAGTGGATGTTTTCTTTCTCTTCCCCATTTTCAGCGTTGAAAAATTAATGAAAGAAAAGATGTATGGAAGTAAATCAACCCACAGGTTGGGACAGGTAGGTTGGGACAGGTAGGATGGGACAGGTAGGATGGGACAGGTAGGATGAGACAGGTGTGTTCTTCTTAAAGATAAATCTTGTTTTTGCCGTGGAGTGGGCGAGTTTAGTGGGTGATGGTGCATAGGCTTGCGTTGGGTATGTGTGTGTGTGTGCCTGATGTGTATATTGGTGGGTGTGCGTGTGTGCGCATGACTATGTGGGTGTGTTTGTTGGTGTGAGTGTTACCTAGACCCGTGCACATAAAATTACGTTAAATCATAACATATGACGTCATTAGTAGAGTCAACATGAGGACAATGGTTTTTTTAAAAAAAATTCTTACTTCAGAAATGATTTCAGAATAATTTGTTTATGTTTAAACTTCACTATGAAATATATCAAAGCGTACTGGTCGAATGATCTGCCAGATCTGTTTGTACTACGGCTCGCGTTGTTTGTGCACTTTCTATAAACGTTTGCCCCACTGGCGACACTCGTAGTCTCCTCGTTCGAAAGAGCCCGCTTCTTTACCCACGAGGAAGTTGTCTGATAGTGACGTTCATAAGGAGAGTTGAGAGTTTGATGAAAGAAGCTCCTCTCTGACAAGCTCCGTAGGCCAGTGACTCTCAAACCCTGGTAACAGGCTCAGACACGCTCCGTAGGTCAGTGGCTCTCAAACCCTGGTAACAGGCCCAGACACGCTCCGTAGGCCAGTGACTCTCAAACCCTGGTAACAGGCCCAGACATGCTCCTTAAACCAGTGAGTCTCAAACCCTGGTAACAGGCCCATACACGCTCCTTAGGCAAGTGACTCTCAAACCCTGGTAACAGGCCCAGACATGCTCCTTAAACCAGTGAGTCTCAAACTCTGGTAACAGGCCCAGACACGCTCCTTAAACCAGTGAGTCTCAAACCCTGGTAACAGGCCCAGACACTCTCCTTAAACCAGTGAGTCTCATACTCTGGTAAAAGGCCCATACTTTGCTTAAATTGTTATCTAAAGTTTTGATTGTTGTTTTTTTTTTCGTCAAACGCCAAACACTGGAAGTGGACGTCAACATCAAACAACTAGCACATGACCTGTGAATACATTGATCATGTATCAGGCATCTGTATTCAATAAATATTCATTTAGCATTTTTTCAAATGTTCATTTTCTGAAGTCATAACTCCCAACATAAAGGCCAATATTTTTTCTGCCCCTTTTCACGAAAAAATCCACCCTGCAGTGTTGCCGAAAATGCCGCCCTAGTCAAACCGCCCCTGCATTAGTGAACCGCCCCTGCATTAGTGAACCGTCCCTGCATTAGTGAACCGTCCCTGCATTAGTGAACCGTCCCTGCATTAGTGAACCGCCCCTGCACCCACCTTTCCTATGCCAATGAATAGAGGATATTATTTTGTTGTTGTTGTTGAAAAAACAATCATAAAAAAAAAAAAAATTCTCATCTGCTGTGGAATGCACCCAGGCCGTATCTCAAATCTATTCACAGGAACTGTAAATATCATTTCTCCTAATAGCCACCGCCTTACATCATGATACCATATCCTAATAACCATTGCCTTACATCATGATACAATTCTGGTTCCGGCATCTTCCTGGAGCGACGCCATTTTATTTTCCCCTCATTAGCCGGGAAATTGGGGAACATTTATTCATGGTGGATTTTTAACCAATGTAACTTGCGTGACGTCTCATTGTTCAGGGGCTTTTAACATTAGAGACATCTCTTCCTTTTTAACATTAGAGACATCTCTTCCTTTTTAACATTAGAGACATCTCTTCATTTTTAACATTAGAGACATCTCTTCCTTTTTAACATTAGAGATATCTCTTCCTTTTTATCATTAGAGACATCTCTTCCTTTTTAACATTAGAGACATCTCTTCCTTTTTAACATTAGAGATATCTCTTCCTTTTTAACATTAGAGACATCTCTTCCTTTCTGGTGGCTATATAGTCAGTGATTAAGAGTTACGCTTGTGAAACTCAAGTTTATGATCAGTCGATGTGCACAGTCAAATAGTTTTCAAGACGTTAATTTGGTGTTTTACAAACATGGATTTTTAGTCTTTACCGTTTGTAAGATTCAACCAATCATGGATATTTCCTGTTTGTTGTATTTGAACAAACACGTCTGCTTCTGTTTGTGAACTTAAACAAACATTTTCACCTCTACGGTTCTAGACGGTCAACTTATGCGCGTTCTTGTGTGGGGACGGGGCGCAAAAAAGGGGGGGTGGGCTCAAATCTCTTATTTACAGTTAGCTGTTTCTTTGATCATGAGAAAAAATAACGGTTTTATTTTGGTCCCCTGCAAGATTGTGTTTGGCAACACCTCGCTTCGTTGTCATGAGGGGACTGCTTGCCCCTGGTTTTATCGCCGGAGTTCTCTCCACCTTCCGTGACACGCAGCGATAAGAGTCCTGCCATTTAGTTCTATTAGTCCCGGTGCAAAAGACGAAACGTTTTAAAACACGTGGGGCTAGATGCGGCCGGGGGGGGGGGGGGGGGGAGGCTGTTGTCGGGCTTCTCATCCTATTACATTTTGGAACTACCCTATGCAACAGAAACAATAGTTGATCCCACACTTTAACAGACACAACGCATTATCGATGGTCTCCATCCAGTGAAAGATGGCCCTTCGGATCTCCTCATCAGGGTAGCATCTCAAATAACCCGCTGTGCTCCGGTCGGTGGGGGGGGTGGGTGGGAGGAGAGAGACTTTGCTTTATTTTTGAGTTAAAACCAGAAATAGCGTCGGTGACAAACAGCGCCATTCTGACGTCTGCATCAAAGTGCCAGAGAGCGTGTGCTCACACGATGATGGGAATCATGGGCGCATCCCCCACCTGTAAATTTATCTTAGTCACGCCCCCTCACTTTTTTCATTCCAAACCTTTGTATGCTGTTAAAGGAAAAACCGCGCTCTTCAGGTGCGCCTTTTTTTGCCTTCCAACCCATAGGTCCATCTAATCCTCCCCTCTGCCCCTCCAGCATGTTCCATCTAATCCTCCCCTCTGCCCCTCCAGCATGTTCCATCTAATCCTCCCATCTGCCCCTCCAGCATGTTCCATCTAATCCTCCCCTCTGCCCCTCCAGCCTGTTCCATCTAATCCTCCCCTCTGCCCCTCCATCATGTTCCATCTAATCCTTCCCTCTGCCCCTCCAGCTTTTTTCTACCCAACGCTCTCTTCCACCCAATCCCAACCCAATCGCTGCCCTTAACCCCCCCCCCCCCCCAATTTTGAACCTGTCATACATAACAACTTAAGTTATAATCAGTGACGATATTCTTCAATTTGCATATAACCGGACTAAGTGGACATCCCCATCTTGTTTACATAAAATAACACCCTCACTAATATAAAGAAAAAAATGATACCGGGGTTGGACCCACCCCCTCCTCTTTTGTCCCCCTCACCTCGCATCTCCCCCCCAGCCACCCCCCTCTCAGTTTTCGTCCGAACCTCTATGCTATTATAATATGCTTAATGCGAAAGGTTTATTTAAGAAAACCAGCCAATTTGGCCCCGCTAAGATCAAAACGTATGACTTTGTTTACAGTAAAGTCCATTTGGCTCTTTCCTGGCCGGAACTGTTTTCAGTGGAGACCGACATTGTCCCTCCTTGCTTAGAAGAAGATGGTAATAGGGAAGATGGTAATAGGGTATCTCTTTCTTTTCTTGCTTAGTAGAAGATGGTAATAGGGAAGAGGGTAATACGGAAGGGTAATATGGAAGAGGGTAATAGGGAAGAGGATAATATGGAAGAGGGTAATAGGGAAGAGGGTAATAGGGAAGAGGGTAATAGGGACGAGGGTAATAGGGACGAGGGTAATAGAATATATCCTTATGGGATTTTATTGTTAAATGAAGACTCGTTCATGCCTTGTAATAAACTTCATGTAGGCAGGGGCGTAGCTATGGTGACTGCCTGCCCTCACCCCTCCCAAGCGCGTACCAAGATTTTACCGCCTCCCATCCATGATTAAACAATTCTTTATTGCCGACCTGCTACAACAACAAAAAAAGAGTATCTCCCGGTGGGGTCCGACCGTAACCCCCCCCCCCCTTTCCCAAAATCCAATGACGCGGTATACAGGAGAGCGATGCCACTGTGTCTGCCAGTCTTTTAGTTAGAGATTATATGAGCATTGCGTCACTGTTCAGTCTTACTCATATACTCTCCATACAAGATACCAATTCTACCGACTTCCAAACAGATATATATCTCTTTGTTTCAAGCCAATCAAATTATGATAATATAGAGGTGTCACAAACTTGGCTGTAAGAAGAAATGGATGTCACAGTGTTATGAGGGATGACGTGTTAAAGCACGCCTATCTCGCGTCCCATGAGCATGACCCCTCGTGAACTCTCGTGACAGCTTTTGAAGTTTGACTACAAAAACTTTCCCTTGTTTACAAAAAGCTTAGTTATTCAGAACCATATAGAAGGATCTGGATAAAACGGGAAAGCAAAACAATGTATTAAATGACACAGCACATCTCGTGATCAAAAGAAAATCTCCGTCGCTCTCTATCGGTCAGCCCTTTTATAGGCATTTCCTACTAATGTCTAGAACCGTCTAATGCATTGTTTTATATGATATCTAATTTGGAAACGGGATCCCAATCGGGATCGGTATTGCAATGGGGTCCAGAATCCCATTTTCGGAAACGTGATCCCAATCGGAAACGAGGGTGTTTTTTTTTACTGGTCGTTTGATTTCAATGTTAATTAAAAGGCTGTAGATGTTGGTTTGATTTCATTGTTAATGAAAAGACTGTAGAAGTTGGTTTGATTTCAATGTTAATGAAAATGCTGTATATGTTGGTTTGATTTCATTGTTAATGAAAAGGCTGTAGATGTTGGTTTGATTTCAATGTTAATGAAAAGGCTGTAGATGTTGGTTTATTGACTAGTGGAAGATAGTAGGAAAGAAACGTGTTGGTTGTGGGACTGGGGGGGGGGGCTTGACCACATGAGTATTGACCCAATTTCAGAGAGGGGGGGGGCAAAGAGACAAAGAGGGGGGCAAAGAGGGGTTTTTCCGAAAAGGTTAGCACTTTTTTTTTCTTTATATGGAGGAGCAGATTTTTCGGTTAAGTGGGGGGCTGGAATCTTGTGCCGCCCTGGGGTGCACTAACCCAAGCTGCATCAATACACCAATCTCAGCGTTGTAGAATCCCAGCACTAACAGATAATGCACTACAGAAACCCAGCACTAAAAGATAATGCACTACAGAACCCCAGCACTAACAGATAGTGCACTACATAACCCCATCACTAACAGATAGTGCCCTACAGAAACCCAGCACTAACAGATAGTGCACTACAGAACCCCAGCACTAACATATAATGCACTACATAACCCCAGCACTAACAGATAATGCACTAGGGCCGCACGGTCGCGTGACTAGTCTCTGTGTCCAGTCAATACCTGGTATTTATCTTACGATCTGAAAATACAAACCCCCCCCCCCCCCCCCCCTTATACAAACACTTTTTTTTCGGTACTGAAATATGACTGCGATATGAATCATCTTCATTAGCCCCGTCACGAGGTTAGACCTAGGCTCGAAAGGCTAACTAGACACAGGCAAGCGAGTGTGTTTCATTAAGATGTTCAACGCAATGAGACAAGACTATGGAAGTTACTTTTGGATACCTGTATATAATTTAAAGTTTTTTTGTTTTTTTTGGTGGGGGTGGGGTACACCTATGAGAGTTATATTGAGACACGCGTTTATAATAAAACTTTTTTTTGGGGTAGGGTGGGGGCACGCCTACAGAAGTTTTGTTTGGGACACGCCTTGAAGGGGAGAGTCTATTGTGGAACTTTAAAAAAAAAAAAAAAAAAAAAAGTTAATTTAATTTTTTTTCAATTATTAATTTTTAAATATTAACCCCCCCCCCCCCCCCAATTAAAACAATAAAAGTAACGGTATCCCGGTATCTAAGCCGCCCCTGCAATTGTGTCTTTGTCTTGATCCGCCTTCGTTTCATGGTGTTTTTCTCTAGGACTTTTTAGAGAATCATCTTCAGATTATGTTCATATTATGTTCAGGATATGTTCATATTATGCTCAGATTATGTTCAGATTATGTTCAGATGATGTTCAGATGATGTTCAGATGATGTTCAGATTATGTTCAGATGATGTTCATATGATGTTCAGATGATGTTCAGATTATATTCAGATGATGTTCAGATTATGTTCAGATGATGTTCAGATTATATTCAGATTATGTTCAGATTATATTCAGATGATGTTCAGATGATGTTCAGGCTGTTGGTTACCTCGTTTCGCTTAGGTCGGTCTTCATTTTATTATTAATAACTTCGAAAACGTTTTCTTTCAAGTACGTCTCTGTGATCGTCAATGTTACGTCTTCACTGTACGGAACGAATCTGTCGTATTGGTCACGCCCGTGTTGTGTCACTGATTGTAACTTGTGTGTACAGTCGTTTGTGTTTTGAACGTTGTGTTCGTCTTGTCTGTGGGGATTAAGTGTGCGCAGAATTTAATGAGAACCTAAGGTATAAGCTATGAGCTGCAACACACAAACAAAGAGACAAACAAACAGACAAACAAACGGAATAACATGTGGGAGTCAGCAATCGAGCTTTAAGACACCAGCTGGGGTAACGTTCACTGTTGCAAGAGGTGCATAGTCTATAGTAATAATTGCAGATGGCGCACCATATATCCACCGATGCTTATTGGTATTGATTCTATGCGTGTTCTTGTGTGCACTTTTGGTGCGTAAGTGCTCAAGTGCACGACGGTGGGCAAGCAGAACCACTAGTCCTGTTTTCATGGGCCAGAACCACTGGTCCTGTTTTCAAGGGCCACAACCACTTGTCCTTTTTTCAGGGGCCAGAACAACTAGTCCTGTTTTCAGGGGCCAGACAAGATTGCGGATTTACGTATCTAATATAGTTACTCATATTTATTTTATATGTTTTTAAGTAGGTTTAAAATGTAGAATGGTATTTATAGCATAAGAAGTGTTTATTAGAGTGTAGGAAAGGTTTATAAAGTATTTAAATATAAATTCAAAATGAATTAAATATAAGGTCACTAATTTACCTTTTGCCGGAGATGACAGGGGGTGGGGGTTCTGGGACATAACCCCCAGCGATGGGAGGGGTGTTCTGGGACATAACCCCCAGCGATGGGAGGGGGGTTCTGGAACATAACGCCCTTGACAGACGAAGGACCACTGTAAACCTGATTTTGTGGGCCTAACTGCAGTTGCTGACACAGGTGCGGGAAACCCTGGTTGAGAAGCCCTGGTTGAGAACCCATGGTCTATAAATTAAACATTTGTTGACGTACAAGTTCCACTTGTTAGCCCAACTGTAGATGTGTATTAAAAATACAAACATTGCGTCACGGTTGAATGAATTTAACATTTTCATGGTCAACACTCCCCCACCCAGGCAACCCCGCCACCAATACAACCCCCTCACCCACACATCTACACACACCCGTGTCCTGCTGCTGTAGGTTTGACTCCATTTAGGCGTGTGTGGGCGCTGTGGGGTGTCCCTAGAGTTGCTTTGTGTGGGGGTATGAGGGTGGGGGTGGGTTGTAGTGTTGATTAGCGGGTCAGCACACTGTGACGGTCGTGTTGTTTCGACCGTGCTCATTCTGTTCTTCCAATGAGACGATTGGGTAATGAGGGTATTTCATTGTTTCTTTTCATAATGGGGATCTAATGTGTTGTGTTCATAACGGTGATCTAATGTGCTGTGTTCATAACGCCAACGGGGATCTAATGTGTTGTGTTCATAATTGGGATTTAACGCGTTGTGTTTATAACGGGCGTCTAATGTGTTGTGTTTCACTATAGGATAGACGCTGGCAGACCCTTCACATGTTCACTTTGGATTGAAAGATTTTTCACTTTGGATTGAAGGATTGTTTACTTTGGATTGAATGATTGTTCACTTTGGATTGAAGGATGACAATTGTTACGAAACGTTATATATGGCCAGGTGGTACAAGGTAAACATAATTGAAATCTATTTGTTAACTAACGGTTCGGGGGTGGGGGGGGGGAAACCTACCCCCTCCCTAATAGTTTGTATCACAGCGTGCCTCCCATGATGCATATTTGTACATGGATACGGTCTTTTACAAATAAAAAATCATATTTGTAGTAGCCTCATTACGAACTATGTGATTATGTCAACTACCACCTCCTGACAGTAGTGGTCAGTAGGATACTGACCACATCATGAGGGGTGGAGTGGAATAACTTCCTGGGCTTTCAGGGGGCGGCCCGTGGGAGGGGTGCAGCCCGTGGGGGGGTGCGGGTCTTCGTTGCATTATGTATATTAAAAGGTTATATTCTGTATTGAACTATGGGATTTTTTGACGCCCTGCCTATATCTTTACCACCACGCTCTGGTTCTCGCCGGGATTACCCACGCCTCTGCACGTGCATTCGATGCAGGGGCGTTGGAAGGTGAGCGGAAGGGTGAGGGCAGTTCTCCCCTGTGGGCACATTTTGCTTTATATGGATAGGTAGCAGGCGGTGGCGGGGAGCACTAACCTTAGCTCCGCCTCTGATTCGTTTTTGAAAGTTAGCTCAACAGACACATTTTCTTCTGTCACTCATTCAACATCCACTCATTCAATATCCACCCATTCAATATCCACTCATTCAAAATCCACACATTCAATATCCACTCATTCAATATCCACCCATTCAATATCCACTCATTCAATATCCACTCATTCAATATCCACCCATTCAATATTCACTCATTCAATATCCACTCATTCAATATCCACTCATTCAATATCCACACATTCAATATCCACTCATTCAATATCTACTCATTCAATATCCACCCATTCAATATGCACTCACTAAATATCCACTCATTCAATATCCACTCATTCAATATCCACCCATTCAATATCCACGCATTCAATATTCACTCATTTAATATCCAACCATTCATTATCCACTCATTCAATATCCACTAATTCAATAGCCAATCATTCAAAATCCACTCATTCAAAATCCACTCATTCAATATCTACTCAATCAATATCCACTCATTTAATATCCAACCATTCATTATCCACTCATTCAATATCCACTCATTTAATATTCACTCATTCATTATCCACTCATTCAATATTCACTCATTTAATATCCAACCATTCAATATCCACTCATTGAATAGCCGCTTATTCATTATCCACTGATTCAATGGCCACTCATTTATTAGCCACTCATGCAATAGCCACTCATGCAATAGCCACTCATTCAATAGCCACTGATTAATTAGCCACTCATTCATTGACCACTCAGTTATTTTTAAGGGAACATGAGGTTAGAGAAAAAGATCAGAGTTGATGGTTGCAAAAAGTCACATTCTTTCAATATTTATCTGGCCACGAGAGTGAAAGTGCTGGGAATGCAATCTATGCCTCGTGCACACGACACGAGAGTGAAAGTGCTGGGAATGCAATCTATGCCTCGTGCACACGACACGAGAGTGAAAGTGCTGGGAATGCAATATATGCCTCGTGCACACGACACGAGAGTGAAAGTGCTGGGAATGCAATCTATGCCTCGTGCACACGACACGAGAGTGAAAGTGCTGCGAATGCAATCCACGCCTCGTGCACATGACAGTCAGGGCCGATTATACGGGAAATCCCGATCGAAGCTGTAGGCTTACAAATGAAATTAGTTGTCACATTTATGTCAGCCTTTTTCCTGACATGGTTTTTAAACTCTTTTTTTTCAAGTTCTCCTCTTTTCATCTGCCTCTCTTTCCTCTTCTCTCTGACTTCTTCTCTGCTATCTTCTCTCTTGCTCCTTCTCTGTCATCTTCTCTCTGATTACGTCTTTGTGTCTTCCTCTCTCTCTCTATGAATTCCTCCCCTTGTCTTGTTCTTACTGTGTCCCTCTCTGTGATATAAAAATTGATCGTAATATTAAAGACAGTTTGTTTTTTCCATAGAGTGATATCAATTTTATTAATGGCTTTTCGTTGGCCCCCACCCACTGCCCACCCACTGCCAAAAACCACTGCCCCACCCACACAACTGGACTATTTGGCAGTCAAAACTCACCTAGAACATAAACTGATGTGTTCTCATAGCCATGACATTCTCATCGGCCTTCTCTCCATTAAGTCACCGCCCTCTATTCAAGCTGACTAGACATTATTAGGGGTAATAAAAACAACAATAGGTCACAGTTTGAGAACTACTGTATATTCACCAGTAAACACCACCCCCCCCCCCCCCAACCCCCTTCTTTTTGAAGCTCCATCTCCTGAACCGCTGCCCAGCTTCCTAGAAAAACAAACACTCCTAGCGGTCAGTTTGATGGACATTTTGCCGATGGTCCCAGTACTATTTCTGTACTTTCCCCCCCCCCCCCCCCAAGCGAACACAGACTAAAAGATGCAATGCTATTATTATATGCATTTAAAAATACTCTTAAGAAGGGGTCCATGGGTTTATATCTGACTAACGAAGATTTAGAACCCGTGAGTTTAAGGCATGAATATGTTCCTTCACCACACACACTCCACAACCTCTGTCCACACACTCCACAACCTCTGTCCACACACTCCACACCCTCTGTCCACACACTCCACAAACTCTGTCCACGGCCAAAGCTTGACTACCACTCAAACACTGCCCATGATCAAATCTTAAGTCACCGAAATGCCATATGAAACGCGTTGGGTGGGGGTGGGTGAGGGTGAGGGTGAGGAAGGGTGGGTGGGTGAGAATGTGTGGGTGGGTGGGTGAGGATGTGTGGGTGGGTGGGTGAGGATGTGTGTGTGGGTGGGTGAGGATGTGTGGGTGGGTATGTGAGGGTTGGGTGGGTGTGTGGGTGGGTGAGGGTGTGTGGGTGGGTGAGGGTTTGTGGGTGGGTGAGGGTGTGTGGGTGGGTGAGGATGGGGTTGTTGCTTCGTCCATCCATCGGTCAGTCTGTATGTTTATTGAATTTGTCTTTTTTTCGTTCATTTTCAATCTCTGAATATTGCTCCGATTTCTCAGACTTGGTCGTGGAGTGTGGGTGGTTTGTGTGGAGAGGGGGTTGGTTGTGCGGAGAGGGGGGAATGTGATAAAGTTGTCGACTCT
Organism: Omphiscola glabra; assembly: GCA_964017045.1. NCBI lineage: Eukaryota > Metazoa > Mollusca > Gastropoda > Lymnaeidae > Omphiscola > Omphiscola glabra. The sequence goes on from OZ024810.1 coordinate 741,259, forward strand.
AACCACTCTGAGATATTGTAGTCCGGGAGATGGTATGTACGGGAAAAGAGTATGGAAGGGTAGAGAGTATGAAATGGGAGATAGTATGGATGGGGAGAGAGCATTGAGGGGGAGGGAGTGTGGAAGGGGGGAGTATGTGGATGGATACAGAGTATGGAAGGGAAGAGAGTATGGAAGGGAAGAGAGTATGGAAGGGAAGAGAGTATGGAAGGGTTGATATTATGGAAAGATAGAGACTATAAATTGGGAGAGAGTATGAAAAGGGAGAGAGTATAGAGGGTGATAGAGTACTGAGCGGGAGAGGTATGGAAGGGGATGCACAGATAAAGTAGGGTGAAAGGTTGTGGCATTGGCGTAGCTAAGTTAAGTGCCCCTCGGGACGGAACAAGCTTTTTCCCCCTCATCCCCCATTCTCCAACTGTCCACGGGAGAAAAAACGTTTGTTGTTTGCAGAAAGTGCTGCCCCTTCACAAAAAGAGGCGTCCGGGTCGGACCGTTATTACGCCTTACCCTACGCCACTGGTTGATCGGTTAAAAGTTATGACGTCATTTACTCTACATGTTACAGATATATTAATTGTAAGCACATGTTCCCTGGATATTGTATTGACGTAACATATCTAAATGGCATTCATGAATATAAAGGGCATTCATGTATATAAAGGGCATTCACGTATATAAAAAGCATTCATGTATATAAAGGGTATTCACTTATATAAAGGACATTCACGTATATAAAGAGCATTCATGCATATAAAGGGCATTCATCTATATAAAGGGCATTCGTGTATATAACGAGCATTCATGTATATAAAAGGCATTCATCTATATAAAGGACATTCATATATATAAAGGGCATTCATCTATATAAAGGGCATTCATCTATATAAAGGGCATTCATCTATATAAAGGGCATTCATCTATATTAGGGCATTCATCTATATAAAGGGCATTCATCTATAAAAAGGGAATTCATCTATATAAAGGGCGTTCATCTATATTAGGGCGTTCATCTATATTAGGGCATTCATCTATATAAAGGGCATTCATCTATATAAAGGGCATTCATCTATATAAAGGACATTCATCTATATAAAGTACATTCATCTATATAAAGGGCATTCATCTATATAAAGGGCATTCATCTATATAAATGTCATTCATCTATATAAGTGTCATTCATCTATATAAAGTGCATTCATCTATATAAAGGGCATTCATCTATATAAAGATCATTCATCTATATAAAGGGCATTCATCTATATAAAGGGCATTCATCTATATAAAGGGCATTCATCTATATAAAGGGCATTCATGTTCCAATTTCAATATTTAAGTGTTTGGATGTTGTTGTTCTCTTTCTTTTTTCTTGGGGGGGGGGGGGGCGGTCGATTTTGAGAACCCCTGCATTCCTATGTCAACTGTTGTGTGTCCCTGCCTTGGGAAACTGAAAGCCTACTCCTTTGTCACTTACTCGAGAATAGCACCTACCCCAGGGCTCATACACAACTCTGGTGGGCGTAAAAGTGCGTTGGAAACAACTTTCAACACAAGACCTGGATCTCAAACAAACACTAGCTTAGGTGACTATGTGTGCTAACGTGACTATGTGTGCTAACGTGACTATGTGTGCTAACGTGACTGTGTGCTAACGTGACTATGTGTGCTTACGTGACTATGTGTGCTAACGTGACTATGTGTGCTCACGTGACTATGTGCGCTAACGTGACTATGTGCGCTAACGTGACTATGTGCGCTAACGTGACTATGTGCGCTAACGTGACTATGTGTGCTAACGTGACTATGTGTGCTAACGTGACTATGTGTGCTAACGTGACTATGTGTGCTAACGTGACTATGTGTGCTAACGGGACTATGTGTGCTAACGTGACTATGTGTGCTAACGTGACTATGTGTGCTAACGTGACTATGTGTGCTCACGTGACTATGTGTGCTAACGTGACTATGTGTGCTCACGTGACTATGTGTGCTCACATGACTATGTGTGCTCACATGACTGTGCGCTAACGTGACTGTGTGCTAACGTGGCAATTTGTGCTCACTTGATTATTTGTGGTCACGTGACTATGAGTGCTCACTTGACTTTTTGTGCTCACTTGACTATTGTGGTCACGTGACTATCTGTGCTCCCTTGACTATCTGTGCTCACTTGACTATTTGTGCTCCCTTGACTATTTGTGCTCACTTGACTGGGTGTCCATTATGAATAAATCTTTTTAAAAGTTACTATTAACCCCCCCCCCCCCCCCTTCTATTTTTTTTACCCGGCCTTAAAAAATAAAAATTATTAAAAGTTTCTATTTTGAACACACGTGTAGTGCTGCTCAGGTTCGTTAATAGTACACATATGAGAACACTTAAGGTTTCTAGTTAATTGTTAACAATCAAAGTTGACCAGGCGGCCAACAGAACGCTGTTGAAAAGGAGACCCATGGTTAAGAGGGTTTGTATATTAGCGTCAGTATATGACCACTGGGCAGCAATAGAGTTGGGCAGGGCGAAAATAATGGGTGGGCGACTTTGGCGCTATTTTAACGAAATTCTTCGCTTTTCGGTGCGGTGTGGGGGCACCAAGATTGAAATATCGCCCAGGGCGCCAAAAGGCCTAGTTGTGGTTCTGGACTTAAAACGCAAATAAAGGTTTGAACACAAATTTAAGAACTTGAGAACCCCTCGAGAAAGACAGAAGATTGTTGTAGTCTGGGGATGGTAAGAAGAGAACAGAAAATAATACATGTAAAAAGAGAAGAAATGGAGAGCAAAATTAGGGTTGAGTTGAGTGGCGTCCATTGTGGGAGGAAAATGACGTGTCATCTTGTAATTTGACTTCCGGTGTTTGACTGTCTGAGTGGGCCAGTAAGATTGAATTAGGGCTATCGTCTGCTGGGGAAGAGAGAAAGACAATGAGAGTGGGTGAGAGAGAGAGAGAGAGAATAAGAAAGAGAGATGTAGAAAGAGAGAAAGACAGTGAGAGAGTGAGAGCGAGATATAATGAGAGAGAGAGAGAATGAGACAGAGAGAGAAAGGAGTAGAAAGAGAGAAAGACAGGGAGAGAGTGAGAGCGAGGTAGAATGAGAGAGAGAATGAGATAGAAAGAGAGAAAGGCAGTCAGAGTGGGTGAGAGAGATAGTGATGGAGAGACAGAGACATAATGATATTGAGAGAGAAAGAGAGGAAGACAGTGAGAGAGAATGAGAGAGAGAGAGAGAGATCAAAAGAGAGAGCGAGAGAGAGAGAATAGCTAAAGATAGTCTGAGGGAGAATGGTTAAGGATGTATGCGTGCACTTTTCGCCCCAGTGAAAACCAACTTATCACTTGATACTTTCCGCAATATCATTCCCCTTTCAATTCTCCTTCTCCCCTTGAACCTCCTTTCCTTTAACATTATTCCCCGCCCTACCCTTTAAACCATCCTCCCGTTGAAACCATCCTCCCGTTGAAACCATCCTCCCGTTTAACCATCCTCCCGTTTAAACCATCCTCCCGTTTAAACCATCCTCCCGTGTAAACCATCCTCCCGTTTAAACCATCCTCCCATTTAACCATCCTCCCGTTTAAACCATCCTCCCGTTTAAACCATGCTCCCGTTTAAACCATCCTCCCGTTTAAACCATCCTCCCGTTTAACCATCCTCCCGTTTAAACCATCCTCCCGTTTAAACCATCCTCCCGTTTAAACCATCCTCCCGTTTAAACCATCCTCCCGTTTAAACCATCCTCCCATTTAAACCACCCTCCACATTATAGCACCCTCCTTCTTTTACCACCATCCTTTTTACCCAACCTCCCGCTTTAGAGAGACTCCACGTTATCTTTGCCCCTCCCCCTTTCTTCCCCCCCCCCCTGTCTTCCCCCTTGTTCTTGTGCCAGCTTCTCCCACAATCCCTTCTGTTTGACGTCTGCTCTAAAAAAGTTGATGTTCCAAATTAGTTCCGTTTTTGGCGCGAAAATTTCACAAGGATTGGAGATTAATCTATTGATCTGATTGGCTGTAAAAAAAATAAGAGATAAAAAATAAATAAGAAATCGATTACTTTTAAGTACACTGGCCCCAGTCCAGTAAAGGTTATTTGAATAAATTCTTAAAGATTTTAACATCAAAAATGGTTTTTGTTTGATGACGCTAAACTCTTAAGGATATAAATAAAGCTATTTGGTCCTCCAACCAAATGAAATGGAACATATTTTTCTAGCCGGAAGTAGACAACGAAGAAAACGAAACCAAGGGTGACTACTTTAATTTATATATTTTCATGTGTACCCAACGATGAGTTCCCTTACACGCCTTGTTAGAAGAAACGATTCTCAACTTTACGGAGTTTTCAGACCTGAATTTACTTTCTCTTCCAGTCATGTTATTGAATTTCAGTTCACAGTTTTACATTCAGCTTGAACCATCTGCACCTACACACTGACATTCTTTCCCTACATTCAGCTTGATCTATCTGACCATAACCTGGAGTAAGTGAAAGTAAACCTGGAGTAAGTGAAAGGAAACCTGGAGTAAGTGAAAGTAAACCTGGAGTCATTGAAAGTAGACCTGGAGTAATTGAAAGTAAACCTGGAGTAAGTGAAAGGAAACCTGGAGTAAGTGAAAGTAAATCTAGAGTAAGTGAAATCAAAATTGAAGTAAAAACAACATTAGCAAGAGATTATAAAAAAATTGATTTCAGTTTGTGTGCGTGTGCGTGCTCTTTCTGCTTCCTCGTCTCATGCAAATGTATTTGTTCTGTGCTCTTTCTGCTTCCTCGTCTCATGCACATGTATTTGTTCTGTGGTCTTTCTGCTTCCTCGTCTCATGCACATGTATTTGTTCTGTGGTCTTTCTGCTTCCTCGTCTCATGCACATGTATTTGTTCTGTGGTCTTTCTGCTTCCTCGTCTCATGCACATGTATTTGTTCTGTGGTCTTTCTGCTTCCTCGTCTCATGCACATGTATTTGTTCTGTGGTCTTTCTGCTTCCTCGTCTCATGCACATGTATTTGTTCTGTGGTCTGTATTTTTTCAGCTTGCAATCACTCACTGCCGAGGGAAAAGTGCATGTGTGTGACTTAGTGTGTGACTTAGTGTGTGACTTAGTGTGTGACTTAGTCCTCCAACTTGTGTTGACTTTTTGATTCTTTGCACAATGATGCAGTGGCTTTGGTTTTAATAACGTCGTCATTTTGGTATTGTTCTGAAAAAATGTCTTCATTTTGGTATTGACAAAATAAGTCGATATCTTAGTGTTGTTCCACATTATTTCGACATTTTGGTATTGTTCTATGTAACGTCTACATTTTAGTATTTGTTATATTTATGGTTTTGCTGTTTAAGCTTTTTTCCCCACTTACTTCTCTCGATAACTGATGGGGTGAAGAGTACAGAGGCGTGTCACTCGCGCCTGGACGAAACGTTTGTTCTACAGCAGTTTCCCAGCCTTTTTCGTGCCATGCCCCTACCAAGCCAGTGTTTCCCATCCTTTTTGTGTCATGCCCCACCTAAGCCAGTGTTGCCCAATCTTTTTTGTGTCATGCCCCACCTAAGCTTTTCTAAAATTCCTATACCGCCCCCCCCCCAATCCCTTTCCCCTTTGTTATATACAATCATACAATTTTAATATTCCAACATTGAAATGAATCTCACTACATGAAAACTAAATGACATGTTTTTAGGAAGATGGAAAGAAGCATTAGGAATGCCCTGGATAATTAGGAATGATCTGGATGTTTAGGAATGACCTGGATGTTTAGGAATGATCTGGATGTTAAGGAATGACCTGGATGATTAGGAATGACCTGGATGTTTAGGAATGACCTGAATGATTAGGAATGACCTGGATGTTTAGGAATGATCTGGATGTTTAGGAATGATCTGGATGTTTAGGAATGACCTGGATGTTTAAGAATGATATGTATGTTTAGGAATGACCTGTATTTTTAGGAATGACCTGGATGTTTAGGAATGACCTGGATGATTAGGAATGACCTGAATGTTTAGGAATGATCTGGATGTTTAGGAATGACCTGGATGTTTAGGAATGACCTGTATGTTTAGGAATGATCTGGATGATTAGGAATGATCTGGATGATTAGGAATGACCTGGATGATTAGGAATGACCTGTATGTTTAGGAATGACCTGGATGATTAGGAATGACCTGGATGTTTAGGAATGATCTGGATGATTAGGAATGACCTGGATGTTTAGGAATGATAAGGAATGATTATGAATCATTAGGAATGATTAGGATGTACGTAGAAATGTTTAAGGAAACACACTAGGTAAATTTTAAAAACATATAATCATATAATAGAGAACTGAAATTCAAGTAGAAAATGAAAGACTTTCTAAAATATTTTAATTATTGATCATTGTATCACTTTAAAATACAACAAGAGATGACTAATACAGTGTGAGATTGACAGGTGCAGTATGAGAAATAGACAGACATGAGTATGATTGACAGGTGCTGTATGAGCAGTAGACAGACAAGAGTATGATTGACATGTGCAGTATGAGCATTAGACAGACAAGAGTGTGATTGACAGGTGCAGTATGAGCACTAGACAGACAAGAGTATGATTGACAGGTGTAGTGTGAGCAGTAGACAGACAATAGTACGATTGACAGTTGCAGTGTGAGCAGTAGACAGACAATAGTACGATTGACAGTTGCAGTATGAGCAGTAGACAGACAAGAGTATGATTGACAATTGCAGTGTGGGCAGTAGACAGACCAGAGTATGATTGACAGCTCACAACCCAAACAACCACCCACAACCCAAACAACAACCCACAACCCAAACAACCACCCACAACCCAAACAACCACCCACAACCCAAACAACCACCAACAACCCAAACAACCACCCACAACCCAAACAACCACCCACAACCCAAACAACGACCCACAACCCAAACAACCACCCACAACCCAAACAACCACTCACAACCCAAACAACCACCCACAAACCAAACAACCACCCACAACCCAAACAACCACTCACAACCCAAACAACCACCCACAAACCAAACAACCACCCACAACCCAAACAACCACCCCACAAACCAAACAACCACCCACAACCCAAACAACCACCCACAACCAAAACAACCACCCACAACTCAAACAACCACCCACAACCCAAACAACCACCCACAACCCAAACAACAACCCACAACCCAAACAACCACCCACAACCCAAACAAACACCCACAACCCAAACAGCCACCCACAACCCAAAAAACAAACAAAACCCAAACAACCACCCACAACCCAAACAACCACCCACAACCCAAACAACCACCCACATATCAAACAACCACCCACAACCCAAACAACCACCCACAACCCAAACAACCACCCACAACCCAAACAACCACCCACAACCCAAACAACCACCCACAACCCAAACAACCACCCACAACCCAAACAACCACCCACAAACCAAACAACCACCCACAACCCAAACAACCACCCCACAAACCAAACAACCACCCACAACCCAAACAACCACCCACAACCAAAACAACCACCCACAACTCAAACAACCACCCACAACCCAAACAACAACCCACAACCCAAACAACCACCCACAACCCAAACAAACACCCACAACCCAAACAACCACCCACAACCCAAAAAACAAACAAAACCCAAACAACCACCCACAACCCAAACAACCACCCACAACCCAAACAACCACCCACATATCAAACAACCACCCACAACCCAAACAACCACCCACAACCCAAACAACCACCCACAACCCAAACAACCACCCACAACCCAAACAACCACCCACAACCCAAACAACCACCCACAACCCAAACAACCACCCACAACCCAAACAACCACCCACAACCCAAACAACCACCCACAACCCAAACAACCACCCACAACCCAAACAACCACCCACAACCCAAACAACCACCCACAACCCAAACAACCACCCACAACCCAAACAACCACCCACAACCCAAACAACCACCCACAACCCAAACAACCACCCACAACCCAAGTCATTTTACGAGCAAGCAAAGTTTTACTATTGACGTAGCATAGCGCCTTGAAATCGTCAAGGAGAAGATAAAAAAGATAGCCCTGAAACTCACGAGAGAGCTGCGGGCACAACTCAGGCACCACTCGGGGGCTAAAACCGTCAACAGCTCTCCAGCGTGAAGTACCTTTAGGGCAAACCTCGGTTTATGGGGGGAAATCTTTGGCAAATGCTCGCGTGTTTCTGATCAGCTACAAGCATGCCTTTCTATTGTGTTTTGATGTTGTCGTAAGTGGGTGGAGGGGCGCTCGGCCTCAGTTGTAAGTGTTTATTCTTTTGTTGGTGCTGCTGTTGTTGGTGGTGCTTTTGTTGATGATGCAGTTGTTGATGCTGCTGTTGCTGTCGATGCTGATGTATTTGGTGCTGCTGTTTTGGAGGTGGGGCGTGGAGGAGATGGGGCGTGGATGAATATGGTTCTTTGGATGTTGATGGAAGGGGGTGAAATGGGTGGGGATGATATTCAAACCAAATCTTTTTCATGTACACATGAAAAAAGTCATGTTTGATGATATTTTGATGATATTTTGATAACGACCTGGCTTTGAGGATTTGTGCAACTTTCCTGTAATAAGAGCTGAGACATTTGCTTTGTTTTTTTAAATGATCATCTCTTGACTGATGATATTGCGGCCCTTATTCTCATATCCCATCTTTGACAAGGTGACGACTCATCTTTAGTGATTACAGTCATAAATGTTGATGGCAGCACTCTCATTTCGTAATACATATTGTCGAATACATGCCAGCATAATCAGACCGTTTTGTTTGTGATATCATGGTCTAGCTAATCCAGGGGAGGTTCTCAATCTGTGGTCCACACACACCTTTGGAATTCACTAATTTATTTCAGTGCGACTCTAAATTTATTTTGTATAATATATATGTGTATATATATATATAGTTGTTTCAAATAATCTCAAACTAAGGCTCACACAGTCTGGTAAGAATTAATCGAGCATAGACAGTCTGTTAAATAATTTATAACTAAAAACCAAAATGTAAATATTGTGAAAATGAAATTTAATAAAAACTTTTTTTAAGCGCCGTATTAAATCATATTGAGAGCCGTAGATGCCATTAAGATGTGGGTGTATCACGACAAAACCATCAGGGGCGTATCTAACGATACGTCGGAGATGGAGTAAAATAATAGTTTTTGTCATTCTTGTAATAATACGTATATTATTGGGATTTTAAAAAAAATAGTACATCAAATCCATTTTGTTAACTCGAAAATCACTCCACCCCATCCCCCCTCCAACCATGTAATAGATTATTTCCTTCTAAATCAGAGGTTCTCAACCTTACTTATGCCGCGACCCTTTAATACAGTTCCTCATGTTTGGCGACCCCCGATCACAAAATTATGTTCGTTGCTACTTCATAACTGTAGAGTATATGTGTTTTCCGATAGGCGACCCCTGTGAAAGGGGAACCATGCTCTAAATGGATTTTATGTGCGGGTATACGGTTTCCATGATAATGGAGAAGTAAACGAATAGCCAATGTACGTTTCTTGTTCAAAAACCGATTTGAAAGCTTGCATACAATTTGATACACATACGCTGCATTTTAGAATCACTGACATGTTTCCTTCCAATCATATCGATAAAAGTATTGGTCCGTTGGGTTACGCAGATACCATGGGGGAATACCATACAATGGTTTACACAGGAGACACACCTGTCTACTCACAGGAGACACACCTGTCTACTCACATGAGACACACATGTCTACTCACAGGAGACACACCTGTCTACTCACAGGAAACATACCTGTCTACTCACAGGATACATACCTGTCTATTCACAGGAGACATACCTGTCTACTCACAGGAGACATACCTGTCTACTCACAGGAGACATACCTGTCTACTCACAGGAGACATACCTGTCTACTCACAGGAAACATACCTGTCTACTCACAGGAAACATACCTGTCTACTCACAGGAAACATACCTGTCTACTCACAGGAGACATTCCTGTCTACTCACAAGAGACATACATGTCCATCCGCAGCAGACATACCTATCTACCCACAGAAGACATACCTGTCTACACATATAGGAAAGTTCATTTAGGGAAACCATTCATCTGGAACAATGATCGTGTTAGCGCAGGTGGTGTTGACATCTGGAACAATGATCGTGTTAGCGCAGGTGGTGTTGACCTGGTTCGAACAGATCAAACACGTATCGGTAGAAAGTGATCTTGAGAGAGGTCACGGGCTGGTCAAATACCAGGGACGGTTTTATGTAATGGCCAATTGCAGAGATGTTTTCTTTTTTTTCTTTTTTTATTATGTGTGTGTGGAAAGATGGGGTAGGAAAATTTTATGCTATCCCCGGGCGGCACTTACCCAAGCTACGCCCATGCTTTTAACACGTTGCCCACTGGGCACAAAACAGTCTCGTCTTTTCAGGGTAATAATGGGGAGACTGCAATCAGGTTAGCACAATAGGAAATTAGTCAAACACAGTCAGGTTAAACCTGATCAAAGGAACGCAACAAAACAACGAACGTGTCGGCAGGAAGCCTTCATCAGCTCCACATTTTGCTTCCTGCCGACACGTTCGTTGTTTTGTTGCGTTCCTTTTATCAGGTTTAACCTTACTGGTCTCTTCACGCTAACAGGCCACGTATTTCCGAGCACGTCACGGCGCGTGCTGCTGGGTTAATATGGACTTCCGAGACACACGAGACACACGAGACACTTGCATGTTGACAGCTCCAAGGTAAAGGGAGACAAGGAAAATACTGTGAAGATATTTTTTTGTAAGGAGTGACATCTCTTTATCCTCGCGTGAGGGTTTGATAATGTGCATATCTGGAGGACGAAGTTAACACCGTGTCAACAAATTCTACACATTTCTTTGGCAGCGTTAATGGTGGTCAACGAATTCAAGGCACGCCCTGGCATTGACACCCGACACGCCGACCAGTTACTGGTATTGACACCCGACACGCCGACATGCAGGAGCTCCAGAAATATCAACAAGATTAGCATACTTTAATACCCATACGGTTACGCACGAGCACGCACACAATCTCTACCACAAAAACTATGTGTACGTACGAGTTTTCTTATGTATGTGTACAACAGCAGCCTTCCCACAAACACTAAGTGTACGTACGAGTTTTCTTATGTATGTGAACAACATCAGCTTTCCCACAAACACTAAGTGCACGTACGAGTTTTCTTATGTATGTGTACAACAGAAGCTTTCCATTCATTCAACAAAATCTGAGGCATACATTAGAAATGATGTATTTTTACGCAAGACTATGTAGTGCTGTAGTAACAATTTATTCTTACGCCAGACTATGTAGTGCTATAGTAATGATGTATTCTTACGCCACGATTTAGTGCTGTAGTAATCATATTCTCAATGCCCCCGTCTACACGTGGATGTCTTTAAGAGCGCGTATATTCAATTTATCAAACAGGTTTAGAGAGAGTCCTCAGAAAAACTTGATTTTATTCAAATGTTTCCTGGCGAGTTTCTCAAACTATGTCCCTGTGGTTCTTACAACGTTTCTCAAACCTGTGTTCCTGGGGCACTTTACAACGTATCTTACACAAGTCAGCTTAGGAAAGGCTTACAAAGAAACGTATATAAATATCAGTGAATGGACAGAATAACCAAGCAGTAGAAAAACTCAAATATTTTGGCAGTACCCTCTCCAGATCAGCACCCTCTCCAGATCAGCACCCTCTCCAGGTCAGCACCCTCTCCAGGTCAGCACCCTCTCCAGTTCAGCACCGTCTCCAGGTCAGCACCCTCTCCAGGTCAGCACCCTCTCCAGGTCAGTACCCTCTACAGTTCAGCACCGTCTCCAGGTCAGCACCCTCTCCAGGTCAGCACCCTCTCCAGGTCAGCACCCTCTCCAGGTCAGCACCCTCTCCAGGTCAGCAACAATGAGATCATTAACCGAATTTCCAAAGGAAATGCTGCACTTTGGTGGCTCCTCAAGAGTGTTTGGGAGCGAAGGGGTCTCAGTCTTGTCACTAAGCTGACAGTATACAGGGCAGTCGCTCAGTCTTGTCACTAAGCTGACAATATACAGGGCAGTCGCTCAGTCTTGTCACTAAGCTGAAAGTATACAGGGCAGTCATATTACCATCTCTTCTAAATGCTAGACTTGGACAGTTTACAGCAGACATGCTGGTCAGCTAAACCATCTACATCTACGTTGTCTCAGTAGACTTCTTGGCATAAGGTGACCAAACAAAGTCCTGATACTGAAGTCCTGCAACAGGATGACTTTATGACCATCCACACGCTGCTACAAAAAATTACAAGCCAGGTGGGCGGAGCAATTTTCAAGAATACCAGACACAGACAATATGCGACTAAAATTCGGTGAACTCTCTAAAAGGGGAAACTCTCTAAAAGGGGAAACTCTCTAAAAGGGGAAACTCTCTAAAAGGGGAAACTCTCTACAAGGGGAAACTCTCTAAAAGGGGAAACTCTCAGATACAACGCTTCGAGTACTGTCTAAAATCTTCATTCAAATCCATGGGCATCGACCTTGATTCGTTGGAGGCACTTTCTATGGACCGTAAGAGCTGGCGTTGCACACTCAATGAGATTAAGCGCACCGCTCAGACCCAAAGAAAGCGCACCGCTCAGGCCCAAAGAAAGCGCACTGCTCAGGCCCAAAGAAAGCGCACCGCTCAGGCCCAAAGAAAGCGCACCGCTCAGGCCCAAAGAAAGCGCACCGCTCAGGCCCAAAGAAAGCGCACTGCTCAGGCCCAAAGAAAGCGCACCACTCAGGCCCAAAGAAAGCGCACCGCTCAGGCCCAAAGAAAGCGCACCATTCAGGCCCAAAGAAAGCGCACCACTCAGGCCCAAAGAAAGCGCACCGCTCAGGCCCAAAGAAAGCGCACTGCTCAGGCCCAAAGAAAGCGCACTGCTCAGGCCCAAAGAAAGCGCACCACTCAGGCCCAAAGAAAGCGCACTGCAAGACAAGCTGAATCTACTCCAATCCAACTGTAGGAACCAAAACAACGTGTGTCCTACGTGCGGTAAAGCTTTCCATGTACCAAAAGGACTGGCTGGGGCATCTGCGTACACCCCATTCAATACAGCCTTGATCATCTTCGCAAGTGAAGAACGAACAACGAACGAACGAACTACGTTTCTAAGACTTGTGTTGCCCAGGTACTTTGCGAAGTTTGTAAACATAGTTAACTTGGGTGTATTACAGCGTTTCTTAAACTTGTATTCCAAGGGCTCTTTACGGCGTTTCTTAAACTTGTATTCCAAGGGCTCCTTATAGCGTTTCTAAAACTTGCATTCCAAGGGCTCTTTATAGCGTTTCTAAAACTTGTATTTCAAGTTCACTTTACAGCGTTTCTTAAACTTGTATTCCAAGGGCTCTTTACAGCGTTTCTAAAACTTGCATTCCAAGGGCTCTTTATAGAGTTTCTAAAACTTGTATTTCAAGTGCACTTTACAGCGTATCTTAAACTTGTATTTCAAGTGCCCTTTACAGCGTTTCTACAACTTGTATTCAATGGCACTTTGCAACTTTTCTAAAACGTACGTTTCAGGAACAATAAAGGATTTCCTTAATCATCCAATCTCAGTACCATCTTCACCAAACTTACTTTAATCATGTGTGACCCGTACGCATTACAATTACAATATATTCTCGTTAGTAATCTTATTTAAAACATTTACCTGTTCAGGACTGACATTAGGTAGACGAAGTTGAACGTCGTGTTAGGAGTGCATGCTTAGCGTCAAGCCAAACCTTTCAGTTTTTTAGTTTGCAGAAAATTACAAAGCTCTTGAAAATGTAGAAACCCATGTCGAGATGATTAGACCCGTGCTTGCAAGTATTGCCAGCACCGAGCAGAAGTAGGAGAATGATAATGAGTTATGTTGTATGTTTCAAGGAAAACGACTGGGTTGTTTTTTTTTGGGGGGGGGGGGGGGGGGGGGTTACTAGAGCGGGTACCCTACGACTCTTTACCACCCTCCCCTTTTCAATTTTACTACCACTCTCCTGCCTGTAACAAAATACCATTCCTTTACTTCAAACTCCCCCGCCCACACTCTCCCCCACACTCTCCTCCACACTCTGCTCCATATTCTCCACCACACTCTTCCCCCACACTCTCCCCTACACTCTCCCCCACACTCTCCCCCTACACTCTCCCCCACACTCTCCCCCACACTCTCCCCCACACTCTCCCCCACACTCTCCCCTATACTCTCCCCCCACACTCCCCCCCCCCCCTCAATTCACCCTTCACTCGGTGTGCTTGGGAGTAAATGGTTTTATTATTAAAAAAGGAGATCTATATATGAGATCTATATATGAGATCTATATATGAGATCAGATTATCTATATACCATAATATCTATATAGAGTAGATTTTCTAACCACACAAATCAATTCCCTTGTAGATCTCAAACTAATGAAACACGGTCTCTACCAACCCCATACAACAGCAACCCTTAGTTTAACCTCAACAATCCCACATTTCACTCGAACCAGAAACCCCTCCTCTAGCCCCCACCTCTAGCCCCCATCTCTAGCTCCTATTTCTAGCTCCCAACTATATCCCCTACTTCTAGCCCCCCCCCCCTAACCTCCAAATCTGGCCCCCATGTCTGATCCTCATCTCTAGCCCTTATCTCTATCCCCATCCTCTAGCCCGCCACCTCTATCCCCCACCTCTAGCCCCCATCTCTAGCCCCCACCTCTAGCCCCACTTCTAAACCCTTGCCTTCAACCCCTATGTATAGCCCCCACCTCTAGCCCCCAAATCTCACCCCATTGGTCCCTATTCCACCATCGACCTAGGTCACACAACCCCAAAGCCTACTCTAACACTTGACCCCCCTCTCTCCACCTTCACTAACCCAAAGTCCAACCTCGTCAACCTAATCTTCACCACCAACAGCACGACGGCATCATCAACAGCTCACACACAACTCACACACAACTCACACACAACTCACACACAGCTCACACACAGCTCACACACAGCTCACACACAGCTCACACACAGCTCACACACAACTCACACACAGCTCACACACAGCTCACACACAGCTCACACACAGCTCACACGCAACTCACACGCAACTCACACGCAACTCACACGCAACTCACACGCAGCTCACACGCAGCTCACACGCAGCTCACTCGCAGCTCACACACAGCTCACACACAGCTCACACACAGCTCACACACAGCTCACACACAACTCACACACAACTCACACACAACTCACACACAACTCACACACAACGCACACACAACTCACACACAACTCACACACAACTCACACACAACTCACACACAGCTCACACACAGCTCACACACAGCTCACACACAGCTCACACACAGCTCACACACAGCTCACACACAACTCACACACACCTCACACACACCTCACACACACCTCACACACACCTCACACAGCTCACACACAGCTCACACACAGCTCACACACAGCTCACACACAGCTCACACACAGCTCACACACAGCTCACACACAGCTCACACACAGCTCACACACAGCTCACACACAACTCACACACAACTCACACCCAACCGACAAACTAAAAGAAGAAAATCCGCCAACACACAACTACATAGACCAGCGACTCTCAACATGTGGATCGCGACCCCCTTAGGGGTCGAACTACCCTTACACAGGGTTCGCCTAAGACCTTCGAAAAACTGTATTAAAGGGTCGCGGCATTAGGAAGGTTGAGAATCACTGACATAGACCTTAGGTCGATTACATAAGTTTGATTTTCAAACAACTTCTGTAGATGCGCTATTACCAAACGACATGTAAGCATCATCTCACACACATTATCGCATCTTACACACATTACCGTATCTCACACACATTACCGTATCTCACACACATTACCGCATCTCACACACATTACCGCATCTCACACATATTACCGCATCTCACACACATTACCGCATCTCACACACATTACCGCATCTCACACACATTACCGCATCTCACACACATTAATTCATCCCACACACATTACAGCATCCCACACACATACATCATCACACACACATTACAGAATCACACACACATACATCATCACATACACATTACAGCATCCCGCACACATTACAGAATCACACACACATTACAGAATCACACACACACACATCATCACACACACATTACAGCATCCCCCACACATTACATCATCACACACAAATTACAGCATCCCCCACACATTATATCATCCCATTTATCAGTGAACGACGGCTTTGATATTATAAATGACATAAATGTCATCACATTAAAATGTCATGTTTTGATTTATCTCCCCCTGACATACACGCCATGCGTCTTTTTGAGAAACACTCATGTTTACATTTTTATGTCGGATGTCGTGTCTCTCCCACTTCTTTCCTTGGCGCTATGAATGCTTTGAAGTGTTCCACACACTCAGCCAATCGGTCTAAACGAGTTCCAGGAAACTCAGGTAACTTCGCTATGACAACTCACACAGGTGTGTGAAGATGATGAGATATGAATGTGGTGTCTACGTTTTCGTGAAATTTTGGCTGATCCGTTCAAAACTTCGTATACATGTCCGGAAAATGAAACTTCGTATAAATGTCCGGAAAATGAAACTTCGTATAAATGTCCGGAAAATGAATCTTCGTATAAATGTCCGGAAAATGAAACTTCGTATAAATGTCCGGAAAATGAAACTTCGTATAAATGTCCGGAAAATGAAACTTCGTATAAATGTCCGGAAAATGAAACTTCGTATAAATGTCCGGAAAATGAAACTTCGTATAAATGTCTGGAAAATGAAACTTCGTATAAATGTCCGGAAAAAAACATCGTATGTATTTACTGAGAAAACTTTGTAAAATGATGAGAAAAAATATTTGTAAAATATCCAGACAATGCTTTGTGTAAATGTGTGGACAAAATAATCTATATATTGTGACCTTGGTCGGTACTTCAATTTTAATTCACCGCAAAAATTATTATTATTCACACTTCCAATAAAACAAATGTTATTTTAAATAAAAACTTTTAATTCCACGCAAAAATTATTTTACATGACATATCCATGACATATCCATGACATATCCATTATTCATGATTTCTTATTTCCATTAAACCAGTTAGTGTGGTGGCACCTCCAACGATCCTGTCGGTTATTCGAGGATAAAATCATGTTATGGTTGTTAGCACATCGTCTGACAGCATGCATAACACCGTGTTGTTGTAGAAACAAAATACTACAGGCTTTATCGTGAACTAATGCAGGAATCGTCAACAAATTCATGGCGTATACAGAAACAGTTGTATTTATAAAACCGGAGCTGCATAGATTAGAATAGCAGTAATGATAATTTTTGCGGTTAATTAAAATTGAAGTACCCCTTGGTCCAATTAGTTTTGTGTGGGTTGGTCAGTGAGAATGACGTCAGTTTAGGAGTAGGAGTCGCATGTAAATTAATGAAATATTAAGTGGAGCACATTTCTTTTGAATTATGAGCCTCAATGTGGGGGCTGAGATTGGGGAAGGGGCGCGGTAGGAGATTGAGTGGGTATATCGAGACCAGCAGACATAAAGGCAGGGGCGTAGCTAGGGTTAGTGCCGGCCGGTGCTTGACAAGACTCTTTCCCCCTTCAACAAAAAATCTCTGAATCTGACTGAACTTGCCACATCGCCATATGAAGAGTAAAAGCGCCGCCCAGGAAGAACCTCTCCCTTTACACCCACCTTCCTACGCCAAAGCTCGATGAAATTTTAAAAATAAATGCCAAAAAAAAAAAAAAAATACAACTAATTTAGCTAACTGAACTGTCATCAGTGAGCTAAAAGAAACAGACTTTGGCTAACTGAACTGTCATCTGTGAGCTAAAACAAACAGACTTTGGCTAACTGAACTGTCATCTGTTAGCTAAATCAAACAGACTTTGGCTAACTGAACTGTCATCAGTGAGCTAAAACAAACAGACTTTGGCTAACTGAACTGTCATCAGTGAGCTAAAACAAACAGACTTTGGCTAACTGAACTGTCATCAGTGAGCTAAAAGAAACATACTTTGGCTAACTGAACTGTCATCAGTGAGCTAAAACAAACAGACTTTGGCTAACTGAACTGTCATCAGTGAGCTAAAAGAAACAGACTTTGGCTAACTGAACTGTCATCAGTGAGCTAAAACAAACAGACTTTGGCTAACTGAACTGTCATCAGTGAGCTAAAACAAACAGACTTTGGCTAACTGAACTGTCATCGGTGAGCTAAAACAAACAGACTTTGGCTAACTGAACTGTCATCGGTGAGCTAAAACAAACAGACTTTGGCTAACTGAACTGTCATCAGTGAGCTAAAACAAACAGACTTTGGCTAACTGAACTGTCATCAGTGAGCTAAAAAAACAGACTTTGGCTAACTGAACTGTCATCAGTGAGCTAAAACAAACAGACTTTGGCTAACTGAACTGTCATCAGTGAGCTAAAACAAACAAACTTTGGCTAACTGAACTGTCATCAGTGAGCTAAAACAAACAGACTTTGGCTAACTGAACTGTCATCAGTGAGCTAAAACAAACAGACTTTGGCTAACTGAACTGTCATCAGTGAGCTAAAACAAACATACTTTGGCTAACTGAACTGTCATCAGTGAGCTAAAATAAACATACTTTGGAAATGGCGTTCATCTCTTACAAACATGTTTGACATACCAAGAAAACAGGTGCAGGAGTTAAGCCGACCGTTATCAGCCATAGTGTGACGGAGAGGCGTAAATTGAAATGTGCGCCTTTAAGATTGCTTTTAATTATTTAGGCCGAGCAATCAGGGGGGATAACTTCCTGAGCATTCATTTTTTTTTTAAAGAGTCAGGATCGAACGAGAGGATGTGTGTGTGGGGGGGAGGGGGAGGCACTTTTATTATTTTCTTCATGAATAACATTATTTATCATTTAAAATAAACATATTTTTTTTAACTATTTTTTTTTTTACAAAAAGTGACTTGCTATTTCTCGTTCTCTCAAACTTCTCGGCGATCAACATTTTTGTCCGAGCTAGGACGTTGATCAGGTTTTACAATAACAAACAAATGGATTCTACCACAGCTTCACCTATGGAAGCACAATACACATTACAAAACAAGGGCAGATCCAGATCTCAACAATCAAATCTACATACGTAGGAAAGGGGTGCCATTAAGTCTTAGTACTGGATTTGTAGCGTGGTTACTTTGATATGTGTACTTAAAGCGACATTGATATAGGAATTTTCAGGCACTTAGATATATGAACTTTTAGACACTTTGATATGGGTACTTTTAGCCACTATGATATGGTACTTTAAGCCACTTTGATATGGGTACTTTCAACCTTTATGAAATGGGTACTTTCAGCCAACATGATATGGGTGCTTTTAGCCACTATGATTTGGATACTTTAAGCCACTTTGATATGGGTACTTTCAACCATTATGATATGAGTACTTTCAACCATTATGATATGTGTATTTTCAACCATTATGATATGGGTACTTTCAACCACTTTAAAGTACATGGAAACCTTGAAGATTGCTTATTTTAAAGTAAAATGTTATTGTTTCAACCCTTAGATGTCCATCTCTGTGAGCTGCAAACTTCTCGGCACTAACACAAAACTACTCGAATACAGAATGATATAAACAAAATAGAATGAAAAGAAGCAATTACAAGAATAGAAGCAAATACCATACTAGTAGCAATTACCAGAATAGAACAATTACCAAAATGGAAGCAATCATCAGACTAGAAGCAATCACCATAATTGAAGCAATTACTAGAATTGTAGCAATTACCCGAACTGGAGCAATTACTAGAATAGAATCGATCACAAGTTTAGAAGCAATTATCTGAATAGAAGCTATTACTCTGCGTCTTAGAAGTGCAATAAATTAAATAGGTATTTCTCTTAAGATGTGCAACCTGGACATGACCAACCTTGACATGACCAACCTGGACATGACCAACCTTGACATGACCAACCTTGATATGACCAATCTGGACATAACCAACCTTGACACGACTAACCTAGACATCACTAGGCTGGACACAGCTAACAAGGACATGACTAATATGTACATAACTAACCTGGTCATGACTAACCTGGACAAGACTGACATCGACATGACTAACATGGAAACGGCTAACCTGGACATGACTAACCTTTCTAGTGCGACTCCGCTATAAATTATGTGTGGTCCCGTCTCAACTTATCTACACAGACATTTATTACTATGCGGAATGGGGTTAAACTCAGTTTATTTTAGAACCAGGCAACGAGTTGTGGGGTTTCGCTGGTTGGCATCAGATGGGAAGAAGTTACAGAGGCGTCGCCACACCGAGCTGAGCCCAAACACGAAATAAAAAGCGCACATTTTTAAGAATCTAGGGCTTAACTACTTGCTTAATTCCTACATAGTACTTTGACACTTGTCTACTTTCCCTCTCACCCACTTGTCCAATTGTCTACTTTCTCTCTTACCCACTTTTCCAATTGTCTACTTTCCCCCTTACCCACTTGACCAACTGTCTACTTTCCCCCTAAACCATTTGTCCAATTGTCTACTTTCCCACTTGGCCACTTGTCCAATTGTCTACTTTCCCACTTGGCCACTTGTCCAATTGTCTACTTTCCGCTTGGCCACTTGTCCAATTGTCTACTTATCCAATTGTCTACTTTCCCACTTGGCCACTTGGCCAACTGTCTATTTTCCCACTTATCTACTTGTCCAATTGTCTACTTTCCCTCTTACCCACTTGTCCAATTGTCTACTTTCCCCCTAAACCATTTGTCCAATTGTCTACTTTCCCACTTGGCCACTTGTCCAATTGTCTACTTTCCCACTTGGTCACTTGTCCAATTGTCTACTTTCCGCTTGGCCACTTGTCCAATTGTCTACTTTCCCACTTGTCCAATTGTCTACTTTCCCACTTTTCCAATTGTCTACTTTCCCACTTGACCACTTGCCCAAATTGTCTACTTTCCCACTTGGCCACTTGTCCAAATGTCTACTTATCCAATTGTCTACTTTCCCACTTGGCCACTTGGCCAATTGTCTATTTTCCCACTTATCTACTTGTCCAATTGTCTACTTTCCCTCTTACCCACTTGTCCAATTGTCTACTTTCTCTCTTACCCACTTTTCCAATTGTCTACTTTCCCCCTTACCCACTTGACCAACTGTCTACTTTCCCCCTAAACCATTTGTCCAATTGTCTACTTTTCCACTTGGTCACTTGTCCAATTGTCTACTTTCCCACTTGGCCACTTGTCCAATTGTCTACTTTCCCACTTGGCCACTTGTTCAATTGTCTACTTTCCCACTTGGCCACTTGTCCAATTGTCTACTTTCCACTTGGCCACTTGTCCAATTGTCTACTTTCGCACTTGGTCACTTGTCCAATTGTCTACTTTCCCACTTGTCCAATTGTCTACTTTCCCACTTGTCCAATTGTCTACTTTCCCACTTGGCCACTTGCCCAATTGTCTACTTGTCCAATTGTCTACTTTCCCACTTGGCCACTTGGCCAATTGTCTACTTTCCCACTTATCTACTTGTCCAATTGTCTACTTTCCCACTTGGCCACTTGTCCAATTGTCTACTTTCCCACTTGGCCACTTGTCCAATTGTCTACTTTCCCACTTGGCCACTTGTCCAATTGTCTACTTTCCCACTTGGCCACTTGTCCAATTGTCTACTTTCCCACTTGGCCACTTGCACAATTGTCTACTTGTCCAATTGTCTACTTTCCCACTTGGCCACTTGGCCAATTGTCTACTTTCCCACTTATCTACTTGTCCAATTGTCTACTTTCCCACTTGGCCACTTGTCCAATTGTCTACTTTCCCACTTGGCCACTTGTCCAATTGTCTACTTTCCCACTTGGCCACTTGTCCAATTGTCTACTTTCCCACTTGGCCACTTCCACATGTCACAAGCTGTGAACTTTTTTTTCAAACTATTTTTTAAATGTTCCTTGAAGTCTAAGCTGTACATGCGCGTGAATCGTAAGGTCAAGGACACTCATTCATCTAGAGCAGGCGTTCTCAAACTATTGTACGGAACATTTTACAAATATTATTTACACGACAAATAAAAAAATAGTTTTTTTTTAAATATTTTTTTTTGTATCTGTTACATTAGAGATGAAATATATACGAACTTTTTTTCTTATTAAACTTATCTTATCTTATCTTCCTCCTTTATCGTTTCACTGACACCTTATTTGTACTTGTTATTTGTACTTGATATGTGTACATGATATCTGTAATTCGTATATGCACTTGGTATATGTACTTGGTATTTGTACTTGGTATTTGTACTTGGTGTTTGTAATTGGTATTTGTACTTGGTATTTGTACTTGGTATTTGTACTTGGTATTTGTACTTGGTATTTGTTCTTGGTATTTATACTTGGTATTTGTACTTTGTATTTGTACTTGGTATTTGTACTTGGTATTTATACTTGATATTTATACTTGGTATTTATACTTGGTATTTATACTTGATATATGTACTTGGTATTTGTACTTGGTATTTGTACTTGGTATATGCACTTGGTATTTGTACTTGATATTTGTATTTGGTATTTGTGCTTGGTATTTTTACTTGGTATTTTACTTAGTATGTGTACTTGGTATTTGGTACCATTCATGGGTATATAATAAGTATACTTGTTAGTCTCACAAATACTTGATTTCTGGCATTTAAAATATACCCGGAGACTCCCAATGTTTAAATCAGATTCAGTTGCACACCAAATTGGCCTAAGGAATTGCGCACCGTAAATTAATATTTGGAGGTCAAGGCCAAAAAAACAACACTTTTTTATTGAACGTACACGCACGTATAAGCGACGCTTTTTTTGGTTCAATACTTCGGGTCACAGTTCATTGGACACACCACCAACAATTGTTTATCAGTAGCAGAAGTTTAATTTTTGTTTTTGTTTATGGGCGTACAAAAGCCCGTTAGTGAGGCCACAGATAAGATGCAGCAGCTATTTTTAAAAAACAAAGAACAGAGAGAGATTTTCTGAAATCGAATAATCTTGTTAAATACTCCAATGAAAGTTTAAAACATTTATACACCAACAGAAAGGAACGTTTTGTACGAGGGCGAAGATGTCACGGGCGAAGATGTCACGTGATCCTGCTACTATTGTTCGGTCGAGGTTTTGGGGTGTCGAGGCGCGTTTGTCACCGAGATGCCCCCGGGGAGGACAAGGAAAGGAGGATGTGGGTTGGGGGGTGAAAAACGCTTGGTGAATATTCATAAGGCTCGGCGGCACTCGTGCGCCGCCATGTAGCACCTTTCGTAATGAGAAGATTTGGATCGATTCTTGGTTATTTAAACCATATGACGGCATTAAGTCTATAAATAGAAAGCGTTGTTATCTTACTGTTATAAAACAAAATATGTTACATATATATTGTATTAAAATTGTATTAGATTTAAAAGTATTGCGCAAATGCAAATTTAAAACTAATTGAAAATTATAACGTGTACACTAGTGGTCAAACTTTCTTTCCGTAATACATTTTAAGGTTTAAACAAAAAATAAGTATACTACTTTTTAGTGCGTTTAAACTCGTCATAAAATGTAAGCCATCTTTTAAACGTTATTATTATAATTATTATTATTTTGTTTTTAGCACCATAGAATATGTGCTCAATAATTCCTATAGCACCATACAATATGTGCTCAAGACGTCTCTTAGCACCATGGAATGTGTGCTCAATAATTCCTATAGCACCATACAATATGTGCTCCAGAATGCAACATTTCACTTAGCACATACAATCTGTGTTCAACAATGCACTTAGCACCATTGGGACATTTAAGTGGCTTTAATGAACCCCTCT
This sequence comes from Omphiscola glabra, assembly GCA_964017045.1. Lineage (NCBI taxonomy): Eukaryota > Metazoa > Mollusca > Gastropoda > Lymnaeidae > Omphiscola > Omphiscola glabra. The sequence goes on from OZ024810.1 coordinate 765,227, forward strand.
TTGGATAAAATGAGATTACAAATTGGGATATTGGAATACAGAGGCGGACGTTAAAGAGGTTCAAGTTAAAAGACAAATGTTTGGTGGTGTCACTAGGGTTGGCGCCACCCACTGGGGTAAAGCCGTGGTGTCGTCAACCCTCCAGACCTCCCTAATGGATCTCCTTCGAATCTGTTTGTTTTGGCGGCACACTGTGTTGGTGGCACCCTGTGTTGGTGGCAACCTGTGTTGGTGGCAACCTTCCTGTGTTATTGGCATCATGTGTTGGGGGCACGCTTTTGTATTTAACTGAGTTACGCTATCAAACCGACTCGAGCGAACCCTTTCTTGTCAAAATTGCAAGTTTTCATTTGCGCCCCCCCCCCCTCTTGCACCACCTTTGAGGATATCACCCGATTGCAGTCCCCATCCCATGGTGCTGACTACTTCACATTTTATGCTACCACTCTTAGGTATTAGCAAACCAGTTTCTTTATTAAAAGTGGCATATTACTCTTCACATAATTAATACAGTTGCTTTAACAAGAAAATAATACATCATGCAAGGGCAGGGACTTTGTGGCCTGTTGAAAATGGCACCCACTCCAGAGCCGCCCCTATTAGAGTTTCTTCTTACCCCTTCTTCAAACCCCAACGCCCCTGCACCCGGCGTCGAGCGATGCTCCCTAAACCATCCGCACATGTTTTCAAGTCTCTCGTTAATAGGTTGAAATCCTCTTATATGGGAAGGGGCGTCGACGGGCTAATCACCTACTGGATGACGGACACACCGTCGCGCGAACATCGGTTTACTGGATGCACTGTCCGGCTTAGCGTAAGAATGAATGACATCATCCGTCAGGAGATGGAAATGGGTCCCAGGCTGGTTCGTTACTGTATGTTTGAACGGCATTTTGTGCAACATTAACCAATTTTGATGGCATTTTGTGCAACATTTGCCAATTTTGATGGCATTTTGTACAACATTTGCCAATTTTAATGTCATTTTGTACAACATTAGCCAATTTTAATGGCAATTTGTGCAACATTAACCAATTTTAATGGCATTGTGTTCAACATTAGCCAATTTTGATGGCATTTTGTACAACATTTGCCAATTTTAATGGCATTTTGTGCAACATTAACCAATTTAATGGCATTTTGTTCAACATTAGCCAATTTTGATGGCATTTTGTACAACATTAGCCAATTTTAATTGCAATTTGTGCAACATTAACCAATTTTAATGGTATTTTGTACAACATTAGTCAATTTTAATGGCATTTTGTACAACATTAGTCAATTTTAATGGCATTTTGTACAACAGTAGCCAATTTTAATGGCATTTAGTACAACATTAGCCAATTTTACCGTACAAGCTAATCAAACATCAGGCATTAGGCCTAGCACCATCATCTCACTAAACATTCGGCCTAGCACCATCATCTCACTGAACATTCGGCCTAGCACCATTATCTCACTAAACATTCGGCCTAGCACCACCATCTCACTAAACATTCGGCCTAGCACCATCATCTCACTAAACATTCGGCCTAGCACCACCATCTCACTAAACATTGGACCTAGCACTACCATCTCACTAAACATAAGGCCTAGCACCACCATCCCACTAAACATTAGGCCTAGCACCACCATCCCACTAAACATTAGGCCTAGCATTACCATCTCATTAAACATTAGGCCTAGCACCACCCTTTCACTAAACATTAGGCCTTGCACGACCATCTCACTAAACATTCGGCCGCGCACTACTATATCATGAAATCAATATGCCTAGCACCACTATCTCACCAAACCATTAGGCCTAGTTCCAATGTCTCACCAAACAAGAACTTATAAACATCTTCCTTTTCAAATTACAGTTTCTGATTCCACTGGCGAACAATCCTCTTTCTGTAATAAACCCATTTCTTTCAAACTATATTCCCTACTATGTGTTTTAGACACATCAACTCTATCCTAGCCGAAAAAAGGAAGACATATTTTAAAATTCTACAAGGACCACTAACCCAAAGACCCCTAACCCAAAGACCACTAACCCAGAGACCGCTAAACCAAAGACCCCTAACACAAAGACTCCTAACCCAAAGACCCCTAAACCAAAGACCCCTAACACAAAGACTCATAACCCAAAGACCCCTAACCCAAAGACCCCTAACCTAAAGACCACTAACCCAAAGACCAATTACCCAAAGACCCCTAACCCAAAGACCACTAACTCAAAGACCCCTAACCAAAAGACCACTAACCCAAAGACCACTAACCCAAAGACCCCTAAACCAAAGACCACTAACCCAAAGACCACTAACCCAAAGACCACTAACCCAAAGACCACTAACCCAAAGACCCCTAAACCAAAGACCCCTAACACAAAGACATAGCATAAAAACTCCTACCACAAAGACCCCTAACCCAAAGACCCCTAAACCAAAGACCACTGACCCAAAGACCCCGAACTTAAAGACAACTAACCTAAAGACCCCTAACCCAAAGATAACAAACCCAAGACCCCTAACCTAAAGACCCCTAACCTAAAGACCCCTAACCCAAAGACAACTAACCTAAAGACCCCTAACCCAAAGACAACTAACACAAGACCCCTAACCTAAAGACCCCTAACCTAAAGACCCCTAACCCAAAGACCCCTAACCTAAAGACCCCTAACCCAAAGACCCCTAACCTAAAGACCCCTAATCTAAAGACCCCTAACCCAAAGACCACTAATTTAAAGACGTCTAACACAAAGATTGCTAACCCAAAGATCCCTAACCCAAAGACCCATAAACCAGAGACCCCTAAACCAAAGACCCCTAAACCAAAGACCCCTAACCCAAAGACCCCTAACCCAAAGACCACTAACCCAAAGACCCCTAACCCAAAGACCCCTAACCCAAAGACCACTAACCCAAAGACCACTAACCCAAATACCCCTAACCCAAAGACCCATAAACCAAAGACCAATAAACCAAAGACCCCTAAATTAAAGACCCCTAAATTAAAGACCCCTAACCCAAAGACCCCAAACCTAAATACCCCTAACCAAAAGACCCCTAACCCAAAGACCACTAACCCAAAGACCCCTAACCCAAAGACCCATAAACCAAAGACCCCTAACCCAAAGACCACTAACCCAAAGACCCCTAACCCAAAGACCCTTAACCCAAAGACCACTAACCCAAAGACCACTAACCCAAAGACCCCTAACCCAAAGACCCATAAACCAAAGACCCCTAAACCAAAGACCCCTAAATTAAAGACCCCTAAATTAAAGACCCCTAACCCAAAGACCCCAAACCTAAATACCCCTAACCCAAAGACCCCTAACCCAAAGACCACTAACCCAAAGAACCCTAACCCAAAGACCCATAAACCAAAGACCCCTAAACCAAAGACCCCTAACCCAAAGACCCCTAACCCAAAGACCACTAAACCAAAGACCCCTAACCCAAGGACCCCTAACGCAAAGACCCCTAACCCAAAGACCACTAAACCAAAGACCCATAACCCAAAGACCCCTAACCCAAAGACCCCTAACCGAAAGACCACTAACCCAAAGACCCCTAACCCAAAGACCCCTAAGCCAAAGACACATAAACCAAAGACCCCTAAACCAAAGACCCCTAAACCAAAGACCCCTAAACCAAAGACCCCTAACCCAAAGACCCCTAACTTAAAGACCCCTAACCCAAAGACCACTAAACCAAAGACCCCTAACCCAAGGACCCCTAACCCAAAGACCCCTAACCCAAAGACCCCTAACCCAAAGACCCCTAACACAAAGACCCCTAACCCAAAGACCCCTAACCCAAAGACCCCTAACCCAAAGACCCCTAACCCAAAGACCCCTAACCCAAAGACCCCTAACCCAAAGACCCCTAACCCAAAGACCCCTAACCCAAAGACCCCTAACCCAAAGACCCCTAACCGAAAGACCACTAACCCAAAGACCCCTAACCCAAAGACCCCTAAGCCAAAGACCCATAAACCAAAGACCCCTAAACCAGAGACCCATAAACCAGAGACCCCTAAACCAAAGACCCCTAACCCAAAGACCCCTAACCCAAAGACCACTAAACCAAGGACACCTAACCCAAGGACCCCTAACCCAAAGACCCTAACCCAAAGACCACTAAACCAAAGACCCCTAAACCAAAGACCCCTAACCCAAAGACCCCTAACCCAAAGACCCCTAACCCAAAGACCCCTAAACCAAAGACCCCTAAAACAAAGACCCCTAACCTAAAGACCCCTAATCCTTACATAATGCCCATTCTACAAATATGTCGACACTCTGACCCCTACCTTACGTACAAACCCCCGCAATAATCCTGCTCACCCCCTACCTGCGCCCCGGGGGTCGATGGGGCACCAAGATAAATTGCACCCATTTAACAATATTTCAAGTATTGCTATAACATTTCCTCACGCGACGCTGGATGATAAAACAGTATCGAATCTTAACGTGGTATCGATACCACAACCACTGAAAACATCATTCTATAATTAATGTTATTCCTTCTCACCGATCCCGCGGGTCCCGTACTTGAGTATCGATGCCGTAAACTTGACGCTATAATCCCGCACTGATTTCTTTCCAGATTTATGACCGATGCGAGTATCGGCCTCCATATTGTTGACTATCACGATTGCCGCTGTAACAAACTGTAATCAGTTCGGAGAAACCGTTGACCGCCGACTTCCGTTATTGGCGTGTTTTTTTTTTTTTTTTTACTTGTTGGTTTGTTGGTTTGCTTGTTTGTTTGTTTGATGGTCTGATTGTTTTATTTTCCAGCTGTGTAAATGATGAGCAACTGAACATAATTGACGGGGAAAACTCAATTCTCATCACAAGTGGCAAAATTGAAATTCAGGTCATGTTTCTTAATTAACTTCAGCATTTCTTAGCAACATTCCTTGGTTAAATGGCTGAAATGTTAACTTTCAATTCTCTTAGTGAGATTACTTGGATAAATGGCTGAAATGTTAACTTTCAATTCTCTTAGTGAGATTACTTGGTTAAATGGCTGAGATGTTAACTTTCAATTCTCTTAGTGATATTACTTGGTTTAATGGCTGAAATGTTAACTTTCAATTCTCTTAGTGAGATTACTTGGTTAAATGGCTGAGATGTTAACTTTCAATTCTCTTAGTGAGATTACTTGGTTAAATGGCTGAGATGTTAACTTTCAATTCTCTTAGTGATATTACTTGGTTCAATGGCTGAAATGTTAACTTTCAATTCTCTTGGTGATATTACTTGGTTAAATGACTGAAATGTTAACTTTCAATTCTCTTAGTGAGATTACTTGGTTAAACGACTGAAATGTTAACTTTCAATTCTCTTGTTGAGATTACTTGGTTAAGTGGCTGAAATGTTAACTTTCAATTCTCTTGTTGAGATTACTTGGTTAAATGGCTGAAATGTTAACTTTCAATTCTCTTAGTGAGATTACTTGGTTAAACGACTGAAATGTTAACTTTCAATTCTCTTGTTGAGATTACTTGGTTAAATGGCTGAAATGTTAACTTTCAATTCTCTTGTTGAGATTACTTGGTTAAATGGCTGAAATGTTAACTTTCAATTCTCTTGGTTAAATGGCTGAAATGTTAACTGCCAACATTTGGCAGACCCGAGAGTCGGACAGACATTAATTTTGACATTTCAGTCGATCAATCTGAACAGAGTTGTCAGCCTCGGTTTTTTTTTTATGTTGTTGTAAAAGCAACTTCAGATTACAGTGGTCTTAATAATTGCACCCGAGGGTGGAACGTACCCAGAGGTTCTCAAAACAAAAACAAAAAAAAGGATTTTCTGGAAACTTTGGATTATGGAAAAAAAATATTTTTCTGTTATTTCATATAATGGCAATGTGTCAGTTACATGGTCTTATATATATTAATATTTAGTATTTTGTACGTTTAGAAGGAAACAAAGAACTTTAAAAAAAAGTTTTTAAAAAAACTCTCGAGAAATAAGATTGTGAGGAAGACATTGCATACTTCTGATTTAAAAGAATCATAAATAGAAGTATACAACTAGCAGGTTGGGTAGCACGTTGGGTAGCAGGCTGGGTAGCAGGTTGGGTAGCAGGTTGGCTAGCAGGTTGGGTAGCAGGTTGGTTAGCAGGTTGGGTAGCAGTTTGGGTAGCAGGTTGGCTAGCTCATGAGGACAGACTGAATAGTTAAGAACAGGATGAAAGAAAGACAGTTATGAAAGCTCACGTTGTCGGCGTATGGCAAAAGTAACAATTATTAAACCAATTATGTATTCTTCTTCATCAACTCCCCCACCCCCACCCAACCCCACCGCTGAAAATTATGGACTTGACTGGTGTGATATCTGTTTTTAAACACGTCATCAGAGACCGAGCGAAACTCGAGGTTTCACCTTTATATCTTGGCCTAGAGTTTCTGGAATATCACTTCACCACTTGGCTAATTGGTTTGTGATTTAACGTTGTTTTGTTTTGTTGTTTATTCAAAGTGAACGGGTAACGTCTTAGCCTTCGTTAGCTCTAAGAACAACGTGTTAGTAAGTGCTGATAATAGAGCTGTAAGAACAACCTGTTGGTGAGTGCTGAGAATAGAGCTGTAAGAACAACCTGTTAGTGAGTGCTGAGAATAGAGCTGTAAGAACAACCTGTTGGTAAGTGCTGAGAATAGAGCTGTAAGAACAACCTGTTGGTGAGTGCTGAGAATAGAGCTGTAAGAACAACCTGTTGGTGAGTGCTGATAATAGAGCTGTAAGAACAACCTGTTGGTGAGTGCTGATAATAGAGCTGTAAGAACAACCTGTTAGTGAGTGCTGAGAATAGAGCTGTAAGAACAACCTGTTAGTGAGTGCTGAGAATAGAGCTGTAAGAACAACCTGTTGGTGAGTGCTGATAATAGAGCTGTAAGAACAACCTGTTAGTGAGTGCTGAGAATAGAGCTGTAAGAACAACCTGTTGGTGAGTGCTGAGAATAGAGCTGTAAGAACAACCTGTTGGTGAGTGCTGAGAATAGAGCTGTAAGAACAACGTGTTAATGAACAGTTAAGTAAAACATTCATTTTAGCCACCGACTCTGTAAACGTGCTGCACTATTGTATGTGTCGGCAGTGGTCCTTCGTAAAACAAGTGAACCACCACAGCATCGATCGGAAATACCACATAATCATTTTTTTTTAAAAGTTTTACAGTTTAGCCTGTTTGTCTCTTTGTTTGTCTGTTTGTTTGTCTGGGTCGAATATGTGCTCTCAACTTTTCGACCCTGATCTTAACTTGGGCTGAAACAAAGACATTGAGTTCATGGGCTACTCTTAATTTTTTTTTTTTTTTTTATTTTTTATTTTTTTTTTTCCAAGGTGGGGTGTTGGGAATAATTTATGTGATACTCTTTATTACATTTTGAGAACACCGTGTTTTATCTTTCTTTCTTTATTTATTTTGAATATTGTTTTATATAACTTTAATTTTACTTAGCCATGTTTCGGGCCGGTGCCTGCTTGCGTCCCTTGCTTTGCCCTACCCTCCCTTCACCCTCCTCTCACCCCACCCTACTCCTACCCTCGCCCCACCCACACCCTACCCTCGCCCCACCCTCACCCCACCTTCATCCTACCCTCGCCCCACCCTCGCCCCACCCTCGCCCCACCTTGACCCTACCATCGCCCCACCCACACCCTAACCTCGCCTCACCCACACCCCACCTTCAACCTACCCTCGCCCCACCCTCACCCCAACCTCGCCCCACCTTCACTCTACCCTCAACCACCCTCACCCCACTCTCGCCCCACCCTCACCCCACTCTCGTCCCACCCTGACCCCACCCTCACCCCACCAACTTTGACATTATGCGACTACTGTCAGCGCTGATAGTTTCCCCTCTATTCCACTCTAAAGTAGTTAAAACTGTGCGTCCCAATGACTAGACAACATGGTTAGTTTTAGTAATTCTATTTCCCGATCAGATCGGTAAAAAATAGCTCCACGCGATGAACTTGACAGAATGATGATATGACGTCGTGTGCAAGAAGTTGATTTTCTTCGGTAATGGATTATTCTGACTCATGGACAAGCGTTAACGAGTTTGTATTTATGGATATTTGAAAATACTAGCACGTGACCGGAAGTTAAGATCACGATGGCGTACAACAGCAGTGGCATCATCAACAACAAAAGGTCACCGTATAACCTTGACCTTTTGAACCATCTGACGAACAACATCATGAAGAAGTACGGCTCCGAGTTTGAGCTGGTCAGCAAGCTGACTAACCAGAAGCAGCACAGGAGGCTCCGGCCTGAGGTCACCAGCCGGTCCGTGTCCAGCCTCCCCCTGGTCAAGGTCACCGGACCGGACGTGACGACGGACGAGGTGGCTGACCTGGGCGGGTACGTCCCCACGCACACCCAGTCGAACCCCTGCTCCCCTCGTGTGGCCAGGCGCGCGTTCACCACATGCCTGGATGGCACACAGTACATAATTGGTAAGTTGGCACGTGTAACAGCCTTGGGAACTACTCACCCAGAACTCTTCTCTTGACATTCTCAATGTCTTTATTAATATGACTTGTGTCTTTTGTGTATTGACAACTGACTTTTCCTTTTCTCTCGCTGTCTTCCTCCTATTGCTTTCTATTTATTTCTTTATCTTCACCCCCTTTTCTCCGACTCCAATTGATTTCTCTCTATCTTTAAATATGTATATAACTCTCTCGCTCTTCTCTCTTTCTCTTCACATTCCCCCCCAGCCCCCTCTCTGAGTCGTTTAACGGAAGTGTACTCATCTTAAAAAAAAGAAAGAAAGAAAATAAGATATTTCTTTTTCCTTAGCATCTGTTGCATAATATATTACTAAGTGAAGGCTTTAAGTAACGACACTTATATACCACATATCAATACCACATATCAATACCACATATCAATACCACATATCAATACCACATATCAATACCACATATCAATACCACATATCAATACCACATATCAATACCACATATCAATACCATATATCAATACCACATATCAATACCACATATCAATACCACATATCAATACCACATATCAATACCACATATCAATACCACATATCAATACCACATATCAATACCACATATCAATACCACATATCAATACCACATATCAATACCACATATCAATACCACATATCAATACCACATATCAATACCACATATCAATACCACATATCAATACCACATATCAATACCACATATCAATACCACATATCAATACCACACATCAATACCACACATCAATACCACACATCAATACCACATATTAATACCACATATCAATACCACATATCAATACCACATATCAATACCACATATCAATACCACATATCAATACCACATATCAATACCACATATCAATACCACATATCAATACCACATATCAATACCATATATCAATACCATATATCAATACCATACATCAATACCACATATCAATACCACATATCAATACCACATATCAATACCACATATCAATACCACATATCAATACAATATATCAATACCACATATGAATACCACATATCAATACCACATATCAATATCACATATCAATACCACATATCAATACCACATATCAATACCACATATCAATACCACATATCAATACCATATATCAATACCACATATCAATACCACATATCAATACCACATATCAATACCACATATCAATACCACATATCAATACCACATATCAATACCACATATCAATACTATATATCAATACCACATATCATTACTCCTCCTTATTTCATTTTGTTATGATTGTATTTACATGTACAATTGAGCAACCTTCCACAAGGCAGAGCGTTGTATTAGTTTTATAGCAAGTAACCGAACCAGCAACTGTGGTAAGGGAAATAACAATAAGTAATACACGCTCTACTCTAGTTAATGAGTGCTCGCCCTTACATTTTTTACGGTTTTACGGAACAATTTTTTAAAATGTTTTCTTTCTTTCTTTTTTTTTATGGGGTTAGGGGGAGAAAAAAAAGGGGGAGGGGGGGCGTTGCGGGTGAAAGATGTTTTAATTGTCGCACATATTATTTCAAAGAAATGTTTGCGATCTTTTGCTCCGCCTTAACGTCCTCTATCCCAAGCTTCACAGCGGCGTAACTATGGTTAGTGCCGTCCGGGGCGGAACACTATTCCCCCTCCCCCCAGTCAGTGTTGACGCATCGCCAATTGCTAACAACCACGTAGGAATTTTAATTTGTTTTTGTGCTGACGTCCTGCACAATATCATACGTTCCATATAATGATATCATGGGTTCCATATTATGATATCATACGTTCCATATTAGGATATCATGTTCCATATTAGGATATCATGTTCCATATTAGGATATCATGGGTTGACACTTTCAAAATCAGTTTATTAAAATACATTCTTGTCACCTTATAGATTAATTAATTAGACAGGAACAGTTTGTGTCACTATAACAATATATGTTTAACTTTAATAATAAGTTGACATAATTTATAAGGAGACGTTTCGGCACATGCCTTCATCGGTATAACTACAAAATATTTAAATAAGTATAAACTAAATGTACATAATATATATACACATGTATCATACCTAAGAAAAGATTTTAAAAAAAGAAAAGAAGAAGGGTGCCCCCCCCCCCCCCCCCCCCCCCCCGTACAAAAAAGAAGAATGGACATGAAGTGACTTGAAGTAAAATATAAAAGCCCAAACAGGAAAAAGACATGGCAGTTACGTAAAATTGTGGATTTGCTTTATCCCATATGGAGTTAACGTACCAAATCTTGATATTAACTTATTCTCCATATGGATCCTATCCGTTGTGTTTACTAGTATACAGTATACCAGTAACTGCGATGTCCAAAATGCCTTCGTTGTTAGTGCTATTCAAATGTTTGGAGACCGGGCAGAGAGCTTGTTTATTTATATTATAGAGGTGTTCCCTAAACCGATCTCCAAGGTGACGACACGTCTTCCTGCGTATACTTTACCGCACATTTTACAAAGGATGGTGTTGATCACATTATGACTTGTGCAGGTAAAGCTATATCGAGATATATAATGTCACCTTACAACATACTTTAATAACTACATTAAAAGTTTGTTAAGAAAAATGAATCGTTTCCATACGGCATCCCCGAGGTGACGTCATGGGGATGTGTTTCTCGGAGTGTAGTAAACCTGGCAATAACCAACTTTGAAAAAGCTATGTCCCTGGAAAATGCGTGAACTCAGCCAGACACGGAACGATTGCTTAATACTTGGTTAACCTGCTAATAGCATCAGTTCGGCCTCAATGTGTAGCGTTATTTTAAGGTTTCACTACATATGTGATCTATTTGTTATTTTAAGGTTTCACTACATATGTGATCTATTTGTTATTTTAAGGTTTCACTACATATGTGATCTATTTGTTATTTTAAGGTTTCACTACATATGTGATCTATTTGTTATTTTAAGGTTTCACTACATATGTGATCTATTTAAGCAGACACGACACTCAGTGTTTTGAATCGTTTGCTTGTATTCATTGGCCATAAATTCACTTACAAAATAATAATACTTGTTATTATTATCATTATACAAATTAAACCTTTTCCAAAGGTGAAGTAACTCTTGCAACTTAAACTGTTGGGGAAACCTTAAGTCTCGGTTGCTTCCCGTTGATGACAAATGGGGGTGGGGGGAAAAGTCGCCGCCCTCGCCGTGTAGGACCGACGCCTCGTTCGCCGATGACACGAGCCCACAATCACAGCTAATGGTTGACTCGCTCCACCGTCCGCCAAGAGGCCCCACATTTACAGATGGGTGTGTGGCAAATGGAAGGAAAGAGGGTGGGGGTAGCTGGGGTGCCTAAAATGTGGGTTATGGGGGGAGGGAGTATTGAAGGCGAGGCGTTGAGGGAAATGATGGTTATTTCCTCCTGACGAATGAGTCGAGTGTTAAAGACAAGGAGAGAACCAACTCGATATTGGGGACAAATTGGGAAGGGGACATGGTAAACAAGAGGTACGTAATGAAGATGAGAAGGTGTTAGTTTGGTGGTGGGCTGTTTGGATGGTGGGGTGGTGCAGTGGTGGTGTGGTGCAGTGGTGGTGTGGTACAGTGGATATGAGGTCCAGTTGTGGGTTGGTACAGTGGTGGGTTGGTCCAATTGGTGGGTTGATCCAGTGGCTAGGTGGTGAGGTGCTGTGTAGCTGAGGTGGGTGGTGTGTGCACTAGTTTGTGGGTGGTGGGGTGGTACATTGGTCCAGTGTTTAGAGGGTAGGGTGCTGTGTAGCTGAGGTGCGTGGTGTACAGTGGTGAGGGTGCCCAGTTATTAGATGCTGAGGTGGTGTAGCAGAGGAGACTGACTGGTAGCGAAGAAATAATGTCTGGGTCTTACATTTAAATAGACAGAGCCGTACGGTATAATGTATGGGTCTTAAATTTAAATAGACAGAGCCGTACGGCATAAAGTATGGGTCTTACATTTAAATAGACAGAGCCGTACGGTATAATGTATGGGTCTTAAATTTAAATAGACAGAGCCGTACGGCATAAAGTATGGGTCTTACATTTAAATAGACAGAGCCGTACGGCATAAAGTATGGGTCTTACATTTAAATAGACAGAGTCGTACGGTATAATGTATGGGTCTTAAACAGACAGATCAATACTGTCAGAATTCAGAGCAATTCCCTCAGAGCAATGGACTCAGAGCAATGGACTCAGTGCAATGGGCTCAGAGCAATGGACTCAGAGCAGTGGGCTCAGAGCAATGGACTCAGAGCAATGGACTCAGAGCAATGGACTCAGAGCAATGAACTCAGAGCAATGGACTCAGAGCAATGGACTCAGTGCAATGGGCTCAGAGCAATGGACTCAGAGCAATGGACTCAGAGCAATGGACTCAGAGCAATGAACTCAGAGCAATGAACTCAGAGCAATGGACTCAGAGCATTGGGGTTAGAGTTAGTTGAAGACACATTAACTGATGTTTTGACGTATGCAAGAAGAGTTCCTCTCAGTTTATGAAACTAATCTCTGAAGTGAAACATTGTCCCATTTCATTTGGGCTCAAATGTCTGACCTATTGCCCATTGCCCAGTTCCTAAGCCCCCCCCTCCAACACATTAATCATTTCCCACCATTCAACCCATGAACATCAACCTCTATAAACCAAGACAACATCTTTTACCCATCCTTCATTCCATTCCTCTCCCACCCTACTTTCCCTTTTAGACTTTTCCCCCTTGGATATTATCACCGACCTTTCCCCCGTGGATATTATCACCGACCTTTCCCCCGTGGATATTATCACTGACCTTTGCCCCGTGGATATTATCACCGAACCTTCCCCCGTGGATATTATCACCAACAGCCGTCATTAAACTATGGTCTCCTACAGAGACTCTTCCTATATTACCCCACCACCCCTTGCTACACAGACTCCCCTAAATCACCCCAGCCCCCACCCCTTGCTACACTATCCCTACACTACCCACCGCCCCAAATCCTCTTTTTTCCCTACGCCAATTTTTGTACCCAAACTTCAAACAGATGGAAGTAAATTAAAAAAAAGAAAAGAAAAAAAAAGAAGAGTGTATTTGAAAAATGAACTCTCTAAACCTGATCACATTTATGCTGGGACCTTCTTTTACCCTCGACGCCAACTCTTCAATTAAATTGCTATCTTTAGGACGCTATTTCTGCTCCCAACACGTGATCTAGCCCAGCACGTGGACTGCGTGAATGGCGATCATTATGAGAGCTGGTATTTTTAACCCAGCGAAAACTCATTCAGTAGTTTCTGACATTTACAGCGTGTTAGTTAGTTAAAGCGTGGCAGTCGGTTCAACGTGACAGTTACAGCGTGACAGTTAGTTACAGCGGGGCATTTAGTTACAGCGTGACAGTCAGTTACATCGTGACAGTTAGTTACATATACAAACAGCTTATCAACACCAGATACAAACAGCTTATCAACACCAGATACAAACAGCTTATCAACACCAGCTACAAACAGCTTATCAACACCAGATACAAACAGCTTATCAACACCAGCTTCAAACAGCTTATAAACACCAGCTTCAAACAGCTTATAAACACCACATTGCTAGCACCGTTAAAATGCAAAGAGAAAAGAGTCCCCAAAACAACATCATCAGCGTTAATGACATACATCATCTTGGCCAGCTAGATACTACACAATCGTACAATCACAATCACGTATCAATCCACTATGAATGACCGCATCTATGAAGTCGGCTACTAGAAACAACAAGCGACTTCACCGACAACCAAACAACTATCCAATCAAGATGACCAGCGGTACCTATATATTCTCACAATGACGTACTTTAATTTTTTTTTCGGGATCCAATCTTTTGAGATCCCAACCCCATGGGTCCCTGGGTTCCCGAAGTTCCAAGTTGTGACATCGCCCGTTTGTCAATCCCCTATGGGTCCCCGGAATCACAAGTTGTGACATCGCCCGGTTTGTGACACATTCCTAGACTTAAAAATAGCGCTGACGACTGTATTCAAGAAGACAATGTCACATTGATTTTACACTCACACACATAGACACACTCTCTCTCTTTCTCTCTCTCTCTCTCTCCCTCTCTCTCTATAGCCCTCTCTCTCTAGCCCTCTCTCTCTAGCCCTATCTCTCGCTCTGTCTCTAGCTCTCTTTCTCTCTACATGTCTCTATCTTTGTCTCTATCGCTCTCTATCGCACTTACTCACGCATACAACTCTCTCCCCTTCTCTCTCTTTCTCTCTATTTATATCTCTCTCTTTCTCTCTATTTATATCTCTCTCTTTCTCTCTATTTATATCTCTCTCTTTCAGGCACACTTTTTCGCTCATTCTATCCATTTCCTTTTTCTTTTGATTTTTCTTTCTCAATCTCTCTCTGTCACTCTAATCCCCCCCCCCCCCGCCTCTATCTCTCTCACTCTCCTACGGAGAGCTACATACGACACGATCTGACCTTGACAGCGGTTTTTGCTCTCATATGTCCAGGGTTTGCTTTTATTTATGGCCATAATTTTGTGACCCCTGTGTACTCCTTCTTGAAGGTCTACCATGGTGACAGAAACTGTCACATTACCACAATGTCACATAACCACAATGTCACATAACCACAATGTCACATAACCACAATGTCACATACCCACATGCCACCAAGCCACAATGTCACATAACCACAATGCCACATAACCAAAATGTCACGTAACCTCAATGTCACATAACCACACTGCCACGTAACCAAAATGTCACGTAACCACAATGTGACATAACAACAATGTGACATAACCACAATGTCACGTAACCACAATGTCACGTAACCACAATGTCACGTAACCACTATGTCACGTAACCGCAATGTCACATAACCACAATGTCACGTAACCACAATGTCACATAACCACAATGCCACATAACCAAAATGTAACAAAGCCACAATGTGACATAACCACAATGCCATATAACCACAATGTCACATAACCACAATGTCACATAACCACAATGTCACATAACCACAATGTCACATAACCACAATGTCACATAACCACAATGTCACTTACCCACAATGTCACATACCCACATGCCACAAAGCCACAATGTCACATAACCACAATGCCACATAACCACAATGTCACGTAACCTCAATGTCACATACCCACATGTAACAAAGCCACAATGTCACATAACCACATGTCACAAAGCCACAATGTGACATAGCCACAATGTCACATCACCACACTGCCACATAACCACAATATCACATAAACACACTGTCACGTAACCACAATGTGACATAACAACAATGTGACATAACCACAATGTCACGTAACCACAATGTCACGTAACCACAATGTCACGTAACCACAATGTCACGTAACCACAATGTCACGTAACCACTATGTCACGTAACCGCGATGTCACATAACCACAATGTCACGTAACCACAATGCCACATAACCACAATGCCACATAACCACAATGTCACAAAGCCACAATGTGACATAACCACAATGCCACATAACCACAATGTCACGTAACCACAATGTCACAAAGCCACAATGTGACATAACCACAATGTCACATAACCACAATGCCACATAACCACAATGCCACATAACCACAATGTCACATAACCACAATGCCACGTAACCACAATGCCACATAACCACAATGCCACATAAACACAATGTCGCATAACCACAATGTCACGTAACCACAATGTCACAAAGCAAGGTTTTTTACGATCAATTTCTTTTACGTTTTTTTTAAATTAAAATAACATCGAATCCATTTAAACTGGATAACTCCCACTACAAATCCATGACAATGCTTAACTGGATAACTTCACATGTATCCCATCATTCGTAGCGTATGCAGCGTTGTTTCCCTTTGAGCCGGGTAACCATAGACGTTTCCATTTGTCAAATGTATAATGTCACACCCAATTCTTAAATTCTGAATCTAATTTTAACGCATTGGATTGAGAGTAGACATTTGACCTTTGACAAGATTGCATTTAAATCTCAGCCTCCTTTAAAAAAAATAAAAAAATTATTCCGTGACCTAATTAGACGCCATTTTTCCCCAGACGCCTCTTGCTGAATTTCTGTTGGTTAAAACTGACGTCTTGAACCCGTGGTGTTTCGCCATCTTTGTCTTCCCTAGTGGATTCAAATGATCTATCTGTATTATATGAATATAAGTGAAATAGTTCAGTACGCCTCGGGGAGTGGGGAGGGGGCTGGATGTATGGTAATATGGTCGTTAACGGCCTTGACATTAAAGTATGACGAAACAATTAATTTGTACATGTCAGTTAGGCTTGAGTCGTAGATGTACATGTACATTGAAAACTAGGTGTGCTATTCATAGACATCTAATTTTATATCTTCATAGACAACTATTTGTACATCTTCATAGACAACTATTTGTACATATTCCTAGACAGCTTGTCGCACATATTGTTTGGCATCTAGTCATAGATATTGACAAACAACCAGTTGTAAATAGTGATTACCTTATCGAACAGCTACATTATCTTATCTGACCAATGATACATTTATCTTATCTGACCAATCATACATTTATCTTATCTGACCAATGATACATTTATCTTATCTGACCAATGATACATTTATCTTATCTGACCAATGATACATTTATCTTATCTGACCAATGATACATTTATCTTATCTGACCAATGATACATTTATCTTATCTGACCAATGATACATTTATCTTATCTGACCAATGTTACATTTATCTTATCTACACAGTGATACATTTATCTTATCTGATCAATGATATATTTATCTTATCTGACCAAAGATACATTTATATTATCTGACCAATGATACATTTATGTTATCTGACCAATGATACATTTATCTTATCTGCCCAATGATACATTTATCTTATCTGACCAATGATACATTTATCTTATCTGACCAATGATACATTTATCTTATCTGACCAATGATACATTTATCTTATCTGACCAATGATACATTTATCTTATCTGACCAATGATACATTTATCTTACCTGGCCAATGATACATTTATCTTACCTGGCCAATGATGCATTTAACTTATCTGACCAATGATACATTTATCTTATCTGACCAATGATACATTTATCTTACATGGCCAATGCTATATTTATCTTATCTGACCAATGATACATTAATTTTACCTGGCCAATGATACTAACTTATCTGACCAATGATACATTTATCTTACCTGGCCAATGATACATTTATCTTACCTGGCCAATGATACATTTATCTTACCTGGCCAATGATACATTACTTTAGTTGACATATGATACGTATTTATTTTTCTAACAAATGCTACATAACTGAAAAATTATACATTGCCTTATATGACCACTGCTACATTACCTTTTCTGACCACTGCTACATTACCTTTTCTGACCACTGCTACATGACCTTTTCTGACCACTGCTACGTTACCTTTTCTGACCACTGCTACATTACCTTTTCTGACCACTGCTACATGACCTTTCTTGCTACTGCTACATGACCTTTTCTGACCACTGCTACATGACCTTTTCTGACCACTGCTACATTACCTTTTCTGACCACTGCTACATTGCCTCTTCTGACCAGTGCTACACTGGTGTAACAAGGTAACTCACATTCCCTATCATAATGTAAGATCAGTGCTGCCAATGACGCGGCAATCGGCATAGCCTCCCCTTTCGGATATTCATGTTGAATATTTGATCAAGTCAATACTTTTTTGTTATTGCAATTACTCTAATGCATTCTCTCCCCTGTGATGCCCGGGGCACAGCGGGACAGTGCCAGTGGCTCTTTGACGTCACCACCGTCGAGAGTGAACCAATGTCATGCCGGAGGTTCTCATATTGTTTTTTCGAATGAAAAAGTGAAAAAAAAAACGGCTATACGTATTAAAATATTTGGGGCTTTTTAAAAAGAATTGTATTCCCTGCCCCGCCCCGCCCCCCCCCCCCCCGAACTAAGCGAAAACCCCTCAACACCCCCCTCCCCCTAAAGAAACCATGCCAGTGATCTGATGATAACATTATTTACATGGTTCAGTCTCTTTATTGTTAGTATTTCATACCCGATAAATCATTTTTACCACTGAAAATATGATCATATCAATTTATATCCAGCAATAACTTCTTTACATATCTGATTCACTCTTGGCAACTTTATTGTTCCATTTGCGCACCATCATTCGCGCACCTTTTTTTCTCTTTCACATGCAGTTCCTTCTACCAATTTCGCAACAAAATTCTTAGGGCTTGAAAGAAATTATATTGTAATTGTGAATTCAATACCGTGCAAACTGAAATTCCCGATAACTGCGCCAGATGAAAGTCTAAAATATACCTCAAGTGCGTTTGGTGCGTACCCGTACTATTTTTATTGTGTTCTATGGAAATAGTCTCAAGTTACATTTTTAAAAAAAATCAGCGGTGTCAAAGGGGGTGGGGTATTAAAACATTAACATAGTTCAGAGGCGTAAACATGTTACGTAGTTTACCTATTGGATGGGGTTAGGGGAAATACTTTTTTGGAGTTCTTATAAAATGCATGACTTGAATGCATGTTTTGTCAGTTATCTTCCACCACGTACTGTGTACGCCACATTGTGGGTGGGAAGTCACCATACTGTGTACGCCACATTGTGGGTGGGAAGTCACCGTACTGTGTACGCCACATTGTGGGTGGGAAGTCACCGTACTGTGTACGCCACATTGTGGGTGGGAAGTCACCGTACTGTGTACGCCACATTGTGGGTGGGAAGTCACCGTACTGTGTATGCCACATTGTGGGTGGTAAGTCACCGTACTGTGTACGCCACATTGTGGGTGGGAAGTCACCGTACTGTGTACGTCACATTGTGGGTGGGAAGTCACCGTACTGTGTACGCCACATTGTGGGTGGGAAGTCACCGTACTGTGTACGCCACATTGTGGGTGGGAAGTCACCGTACTGTGTACGCCACATTGTGGGTGGGAAGTCACCGTACTGTGTACGCCACATTGTGGGTGGGAAGTCACCGTACTGTGTACGCCACATTGTGGGTGGGAAGTCACCGTACTGTGTACGCCACATTGTGGGTGGGAAGTCACCGTACTGTGTACGCCACAGTTTGGGTGGGAAGTCCCCGTACTGTGTACACCACAGTTTGGGTGGGAAGTCCCCGTACTGTGTACGCCACATTTTGGGTGGGACGTCACCGTACTGTGTACGCCACAGTTTGGCGGACTATAACTAGTGAATTTATAAAACCTAGTGTTAGCTAAGACTCCGTTATTGCTGGATGTTGTGTGCCACAAACTGTATAGTATAGTATTGTATATTATTGTATAGTATTTTATTTTATTGTTCCAAACAAACCCTTGCCGAGATCCCCATTTTTCAAACACGCCACTGCTTGCCATCAAACACTCCATTGCTTGCCATCAAACACTCCATTGCTTGCCATCAAACACTCCATTGCTTGCCATCAAACACTCCATTGATTGCCATCAAACACTACATTGCTTGCCATCAAACACGTCATTGCTTGCCATCAATATCAGCGAGTCTAAGGGACTGTAGTGTTTGGTCACAATATCAGCGAGTCTAAGGGACTGTAGTGTTTGGTCACAATATCAGCGAGTCTGAGGGACTGTAGTGTTTGGTCACAATATCAGCGAGTCTAAGGGACTGTAGTGTTTGGTCACAATATCAGCGAGTCTAAGGGACTGTAGTGTTTGGTCACAATATCAGCGAGTCTAAGGGACTGTAGTGTTTGGTCACAATATCAGCGAGTCTAAGGGACTGTAGTGTTTGGTCACAATATCAGCGAGTCTGCGGGACTGTAGTGTTTGGTCACAATATCAGCACGTCTGAGGGACTGTAGTGTTTGGTCACAATATCAGCAAGTCTGAGGGACTGTAGTGTTTGGTCACAATATCAGCGAGTCTGTGGGACTGTAGTGTTTGGTCACAATATCAGCAAGTCTGAGGGACTGTAGTGTTTGGTCACAATATCAGCAAGTCTAAGGGACTGTAGTGTTTGGCTACAATATCAGCAAGTCTAAGGGACTGTATTGTTTGGCTACAATATCAGCAAGTCTAAGGGACTGTAGTGTTTGGCTACAATATCAGCAAGTCTAAGGGACTGTAGTGTTTGGCTACAATATCAGCAAGTCTAAGGGACGGTAGTGTTTGGCTACAATATCAGAGAGTCCCTTTGGGCCCCAAGTCTCACTTGATTTCATGCGTCACCGAGACAGATGGATACTTTAGGGACTGCCGAGATAAATAACGTACTCTTACCAGGAAGTTCTGGCCTCAAGGTCAAGGGCGTGGCATTGTTCCAGAGTCTAATCTCAAATAGTTTCATTTATCCCAAGAGTATGTTTCGGAATTTGAGTATCATTTGTTATTTGGTGTCATTTCTTTGACAGTGTCATGTCTCTATTTGTTATTTTTCCATGAACAGCTCTCAGTCCAGTTAGTGTTATTTGCTGCGCTGGTACTTTTGTATCCTATAAGTGTCATTTCTCATAGGAGTGTTATTTCTCAAACGAGTGTAATTTTTCATAGGAGTGTCATTTCTCAAATCATTGCCATGTGTCCATTGTGTGTCTTTTGTGATTTTTTTTTCGTTGGTTTTATTTTCCCTCGTTATTAGTCCAATACGTGTCATTTATGAGAGCAGTGTCAATTATTCCGTGAGTTATAAATAAACTCATCATTTCCCTAACAGCAACCTCCACAATACTCTCACATTTGTAAAGTCTACCACACCTACCTCCCTACACCACCACTAGATATCTAGCACCCTTTCTATCCACAGCCTGACCCACTCGCAACTCTCCCCGATTCACAACTCACCTCCATTCACAACCCTCCTTCAATCACAACCCTCCTTTACTCACAACCCTCCTTTACTCACAACCCTCTTTTACTCACAACCCTCCTCCATTCACCACCCACCTCCATTCACAACCCGACTTCATTCACAACCCACCTCCATTCACAACCCTACTCCACTCACAGCCCTCCTCCACTCACAGCCCTCCTTCGCTCACAACCCACCTCCATTCACAACCCACCTCCATTCACAACCAACCTCCATTCACAACCCACCTCCATTCACAACCCTCCTTCATTCTCAACCCACCTCCATTCACAACCCTCCTTTACTCACAACCCACCTCCATTCACAACCCACCTCTATTCACAACCCACATGCATTCACAACCCACCTCTATTCACAACCCACATGCATTCACAACCCACCTCCATTCACAACCCACCTCATTCACAACCCACCTCCATTCACAACCCACCTCCATTCACAATCCACCTCCATTCACAACCCTACTCCACTCACAGCCCACCTCCATTCACAACCCACCTCCATTCACAACCCTACTCCACTCACAGCCCACCTCCATTCACAACCCTACTCCACTCACAGCCCACCTCCATTCACAACCCTCGTCATGTACAGCGATGAATTTAGTTTAATTGGGTATTGGTCGTAGCATATGCGGCACTGTTCCCCATGCTGAAGGTCCGGGGTCAGCGAACTGTTTTAGCAATTAACCAACATACATGTTAACTCGGCATTGTATCCCGATGTGAAATGAAGAAAATCATGGAACATTTCCATTCAAAATGTTTTATTAAATATGTCCAAACAATTATAAATATCAGATACTTACATAAGTAATAATTTGTCAAAAAAGTAAATTAATAAAATCATTATTACGGAACAAAAGTAATTTTAAATTTTGAAAAGAAAAAAAAAGTTTTTTTTTTATGCTGTGACGTCACATGGGATATTTTTGTTTGTTTTTTGTTTTTGTTTGTTTTTTGTTTTTGTTTTTTCAAATCATAAAAGTTTTGATCCTGACTTTGTCGTTGCGTAATTGATTTCATTGCTTCGTTTCTGTGTTCATTTGAGTGAGAGATTTTTGTTTACAAAGGTCAGATGTCAAATGTCTTTGCAAATGCAGCAACATTTTGTCTGTGAAATGTACTGATTTTCATTTAGTGTTTCTCACTTTGAGGGCATACTCCCCCTGTGTGGGTGTCTGTCTATTGTAAAGATGTATACCCCCTGTGAGGGTGTCTATCTATTGTAAAGATGTATACCCCCTGTGAGGGTGTATATCTACTGTAGAGATGTCTACCCCCTGTGAGGGTGTATATCTACTGTAGAGATGTCTACCCCCTGTGAGGGTGTCTATCTACTGTAGAGATGTCTACCCCCTGTGAGGGTGTCTATCTACTGTAGAGATGTCTACCCCCTGTGAGGGTGTCCATCTACTGTAGAGATGTCTACCCCCTGTGAGGGTGTATATCTACTGTATAGATGTCTACCCCCTGTGAGGGTGTCTATCTACTGTAGAGATGTCTACCCCCTGTGAGGGTGTCTATCTACTGTAGAGATGTCTACCCCCTGTAAGGGTGTCCATCTACTGTAGAGATGTCTACCCCCTGCGAGGGTGTATATCTAATGTAGAGATGTCTACCCCCTGTGAGGGTGTCTATCTACTGTAGAGATGTCTACCCCCTGTGAGGGTGTCCACAAGAAGCATAAACATTTAATTGACACGTACACACCGTGTGCTTGACACGTACACGCCGTGTGATTGGCACGTGCACACCGTGTGATTGACACGTACACACCGTGTGATTGACACGTACACACCGTGTGATTGACACGTACACACCGTGTGATTGACACGTACACACTGGTCAGCCGAAAAAGATCAACATGTTACTCAGTGACACTAGAGTCCTGCTCGTCTGTTGACATTGTACATGCCCTTCCTCGTTTGTATCCCACAACACACATCATGGTTGTGTTTTGACCCACTACACACGCCATGGCTGTGTTTTTGACCAATTACTCACGTCGTAGCAGTGTTTTAGCCTACTGTACACCATATGTTCGTGTTTTGGCTTACTACACACGTCCCGTCAGCGTTATGACCTACTACACACAACCACCCTGCGTGTTTGACCTACTACACACGTCCTGTCCGTGTTGTGACCTACTTACCAAGTCCCCTCCGTGTTGTGACCTGTTACACACATCCTGACCGTTTTGTGATCTACATAACAGGTACGACCTATATTTCATAGCTCACCCTTGCCTTCGTTTATTATCCTTGCATTTTTTTTACCTGGACACACGTGCCTACGTCATCGGTTTGAGGACAATCGATAACTCGTGTGTACACCACACTGGAACCTGGACATGACGAGGGCGCAGTGAGGGGGGTTGTTTGAGGGCGTGGGGAAGTAAAGAGAGCGGGGGGGTCGGAGTGAGGGACAGTGAAGTAATAAAGCAGGGAGTCATGTTGCGGGGAGTGATGAAGAGGAAAGGTATGAAACGAGGTGTGGGGCTGTAGGGAGCTGGAGGGCTTAATTTCATATAAAACGCATAGCTTATTTTGGGTCGAGCTCTGAAATAGCATTAGCATTGATAATGTATGCATGACAGAGTTGTGAATCAAGCTGTTGTAACATTATTAGACCTGGCCATGATATAATTGACAACCCCCCCTCCCCTTCTCACCTCCCTCTCCTACGCCACTGCATCTTGTGACTGAGGAATCACATGTCAATCATACAACGTTGTTTCATGTTTTATCCACACATGTACATATAACATGTACACAATACACGGTACAGGTGTACATCAAACTTGTCCATCATGCTCCTTGTCTGACCACTGGTACAGATCCACATCTAACCACTGGTACAGTTCCACATCCAACTACTGGTACATATCCACATCCAACTACTGGTACATATCCACATCCAACTACTGGTACATATCTACATCTAACCACTGGTACAGATCCACATCTAACCACTGGTATAGCTCCACATCTAACCACTGGTACAGCTTCACATTTATCCACTGGTACAGATCCACATCTAACCACTGGTACAGATCCACATCTAACCACTGGTACAGATCCACATCTAACGACTGGTACAACTTCACATTTATCCACTGGTACAGCTCCACATATAACCACTGGTACAGTTCACATCTAACTACTGGTACAGCTCCGTATCTACCCACTGGTACAGATCCACATCCAACTACTTGTATAGCTCCACATCTAACCACTGGCACATCTTCCTATCTAACCACTGGTACAGCTTCACATTTATACATTGGTACAGCTCTGTATCTAACCACTAATACAACTTCACCTATAACCACTGGTATAGCTCCACGTCTAACTACTGGCACAGCTGCACACATAACTTCCCACATATCGTCGGTACAGTTGTTACAGTAAAGGTAACATGTTCTGCATGCTCCAATGCTAAAGCTTGTTACATATTGTTACGTACCATTGTAAGATTAGTTGTAAGATTGGTTGTAAGATTAGTTGTAAGATTACATAATTTAATCTCTAATTTAATTAAATGGCTGGTTCTAAAACAGTAGACAACAAAAGACGATACCATATGTTAAATACAGTAACAAAGAATACGATACTGAAACCAGGGCTAATTACAATTAATACATTTTCGTATCTTAATGATACATTTCAAAATCCAAAGAAATATAATTAAAGCTATCGACTTACAGTTACAGAATAATGATTGGCTTGTACCGGTACAATGTTGAAGAAGATACAATGTTGTAGAAAGGTACAATGATAAAAAGGTATCTACACACACACACACCGTAAACAAATCTAGTAGCAAAAATAACACACACTCAAAATAGAGGTTGAAATCTGAGATCCCAACTATCGAAAATACCGGAATACCCGATCATAATAAATGCTCGAAAAAAACCGGGATAGGATTTATGAAAACCGGGATTTTCGAAATTCCCGAAAATTCCCGGGATTTCATTTTCAAAAAAATTATGGATCATTTTCTTATTTTCCTGGTCGTTGTTAAAGCAAGACATAGCAGTAATTTAAGGTGTGGGCCCAGTGCGAACCCCACACACCACAGGTATCAAGTTCAAAGAGAGCTGACCGACGGACTAGATCTGTGTATTGTTCATTTGTAAATAATCATGGGGTTGTGATTAGTTTTGTTTTTACATCTGCGTGTGTAGTGTGTAGCCTGTAGCCTGTGTAGCGTGTGTAGTATGTAGCGTGTGTAGTGTGTAGCCTGTAGCCTGTGTAGCGTGTGTAGTATGTAGCGTGTGTAGTGTGTAGCCTGTAGCCTGTGTAGCGTGTGTAGTATGTAGCGTGTGTAGTGTGTAGCCTGTAGCCTGTGTAGCGTGTGTAGTATGTAGCGTGTGTAGTGTGTAGCCTGTGTAGCGTGTGTAGTATGTAGCGTGTGTAGTGTGTAGTGTGCAAGTGCAGACGACTTGCGACCTGAAGGTACAGGATTAATAAGAAAAATGTCTTCATTATACTGACAAATAAGTGATTAGCAAAGTTAATGCAGATCGAATGTGACTTACATTAAGAGTTTGTTTGTAACAGGAATTATATGGAAGTAATAACACGTTGCACTCGAATCACGGGGGGTCATCTTGGTATAATAGAAATGTTTGATTGCTTGATTTCTTTTAATTATGCACACACACAAAAAATAATCTTCATATTTAAAAATATGAGTAAATCTGTTTTTTGATATTCAAATAACATAAGCACTAAGTTTAAGACACAAAAAATTTGTTACTTCTATTTTGTGATAACAATATTAATAATTTATATTCACCTCATAATTGATCTTCGGGCTATTTTGTCCCAGGCTGAATGTCCCAGTTTGTCTGTATCGTACTTTTCCAAACATTTACAGGAAAATTAAACATTTTTAAAAAAAGTTTTACTCGTCAAACTAATTCAATTAAATAAATACTGTTTTGTTAATGAGGTACCCTGAAACAAATTAATAAACCTAAATATGAAAATCATATGAACCTATCGGAAGCAAAGAAATCAGTTTGGCATTATTTCTTGAAAGCTATGGAAAAATCTCTCTGCTAAATGCATTAGAATTAGATGTAACAAGATACTGAAAACATTGGGAGGTACAACTTCAGGCCTTCACACTCATTTTAAGTCTGCACATTCCGCTGTCTTGAAAGATCACGCCGTTTCTGATACTTGTACTCAAAGAACACTGATTTCTATGGCAATAGGGGACTGGTTTTGGCAAAAGGGACCGGTTTTGGCAAAAGGGACCAGTTTGCGACCCCTACTCAAAACATCCCGTGATAAATGATATTGCGTCTCAATATCTCTAGGCGTTCATATATCCTGTATCATAGATACTACTAGAAGAGACTACGCATTGTATTCCCTTCTCCAGAACTCTGCACAATTCTACAGAATTCTAAGGATACAGACTAGCCACACCCTAAAAACGGTTCCGAACTTGGGGTCAGCTAGAGTTCATTCACGGGGAAAAATGTCGTAAACACGTCGTCTACCTAGCACATCTTGTTACCATGTCCCCCATGTCCTATCACCGGTACAAATGTACATATAAACTGTCTCATTTTCTCCATGTATTTTCCCATGTACAGATGTACAATCATCTTCGCACCGTATGCTTTATGCCATATCACCGATACAACTATACATTATAAATTGTCCCATTTGATCCATGTATTATCCCATGTACATAACATGTACACATATCTTCGGTCCGCGTACATCACATCTAAAAGGCTGTAAAGAGCTTTTCACTAGCCCAGCTTAAAAGCCTCGGACGCCATTAACACAGGAACGAAACCTCAGTGGCTTATTCCATTGACCGAGACACGGGCGAGAGATTTGAGTCACTTGCTCACACCCTTGTAAGGAAAACAAAAATGTGTGTGTGTGTGGGGGGGGGGGCGTGTTTGAACATTGGGAAGATGTCAATTGTATATCATTTATGAATAGCAGAGCTGTACGGGAACAGGAGTCGTAAACAAGAACATAGATAAATATGATAATAATATTTCTTAAAGTCTGTTTGGACAATGATCTTGGTGAGTTCCACGGTGTTATGGCAATTGGTGCGCAACAAGCAGGTGCGCACAATGACAGAATTGGGGCGCAACCAGCAGTTGCGCAAAAATGACACCGGAACAGCAAGATGATTCAGAGGAGAAATACAAAGGTGTAGGGGCGTGGGGAATAAAGATGAAAGTGTTCAAACAAGACATGTGACAGCTGGTGTGAAAACACTGGCCAATCAAAAGAACGTATCGACAGGAAGCCTTCTCATGCAAACAACAAGGAAAAAAAAAGTGATTTTTTATTCTTTTTTTTAAAAGTAAAATTTTCAATTTATTTTACCTCACACACACACACACACACACACACACACACACACACACACACACACACACACACACACACAAACACACAAACAAACACACACAAACACACACACACACACACACGCACACACACACACATACAAACACACACACAAACACACACACATACACACACACAAACACACACACACATACACACACACACACACAAACACACACACACAAACACACACACACACAAACACACACACACACACACACACACACACACCTACACACACGTTCACGCACATATATTAAATGACAACTTAATAATATCAAGTGATAACTTTCAGGAGCTCATTACGCATCATGAAATTAAAATTGGAGTTTAAAAACGGAAAGAATAAAAAATGTAAACAACTATATATTATACAATTTAAAAAGTTGTAAAACAGGAGCTTAATAGAATGTGTACAAGACACGAACTTGAAATTAAAAGAATTGTGTACGAAACAGGAATTAAATATAATTGTGTATATGTACATTGTGAGTGTAGAGGAAATCACCTTCCCTAATTGCCCACACACCCTCATCACCTTCAGTACTTGCCCTTCCACCATCACCACCGTCAGTACTTGCCCTTCAACCAGCATCACCTTCAGTACTTGCCATTCCACCATCATCACTTTCAGTACTTGCCCTTCTACCATCATCACCTTCGGTACTTGTTCTTCCACCATCCTCACCTTCAGTACTTGCCCTCCCACCATCACCACCTTCAGTACTTGCCCTTCTACCATCATCACCTTCAGTACTTGTTCTTCCACCATCACCTTCAGTACTTGCCCTTCCACCATAATCACATTCAGTACTTGTTCTTCCACCATCAACACCTTTAGTAATTGCCCTTCCACCATAATCACCTTCAGTGCTTGTTCTTCCACCATAATCACCTTCAGTACTTGCCCTTCCACCATCATCACCTTCAGTACTTGTTCTTCCATCATCATCACCTTCAGTACTTGCCCTTCCACCATCATCACCTTCAGTGCTTGCCCTTCCACCATAATCACCTTCAGTACTTGTTCTTCCACCATCATCACCTTCAGTACTTGTTCTTCCACCATAATCACATTCAGTACTTGCCCTTCCACCATCATTACCTTCAGTACTTGCCCTTCCACCATCATCACTTTCAATACTTGTTCTTCCACCATCATCACATTCAGTACTTGCCCTTCCACTATCACCACATTCAGTACTTGTTCTTCCACCCTAGTTACATTCAGTACTTGCCCTTCCACCATCATCACCTTCAGTACTTGTTCTTCCACCATCATCACTTTCAGTACGTGTTCTTCCACCATCATCAACTTCAGTACTTGCCCTTCCATCATCATCACCTTCTGTCACACGGTGACTGTTACTGGGGCGGGGGTGTCACTGGGGCGGGGGTGTCCACTGGTTGACTTACTGGGGCGGAACAGGAGAGAGCTCCGTTGTTAGGGTAACGCATAGGTCACGACGGACTGGGTGGGGGTACAAGACAGGGTTCCATTGTTAAGGTGACTTATAGGATGGACTTAACTGGCTGTAGTTTTGGGACATATATACTTTGGGTTAAGGACGGAAATTCCTAATCGACTGGAAATGATAGGGGTCAGGAATGTGTGATAGAGAGCATTCTTGGACCAACAAAGAAGTTTGGGTAGGAACGAGGGGTATAAGTAAGGACATCTAATTCGGTAGTTTCACTGAGCACTACGGCCCACACATGATACTTCTCTCGTCAGAGCTCAGACACATAGACTTACCTTGTACCAGCCTTGCCACAGTATCAACATATAATAGTATCAACATAGAGAGTAATAGCCACCTTTTAACGTCGTTAACTAATCATCACAAACTCGTGACGGTGTATGTGTGCAGATACATGTGCAGAGAGACAACGAGAGACGCTAACAATCACGACCATAGGACAGATTCACGCTGTAGAGGGGAGACAGTCTTGCAAGACTCCACTTCGTTGTATGGTAGCGTTTCGCTTGTATGATTCAGAGTTGTTCAATATTGAGAATCACTATTATAATGTCATCTTAGTAATTATATATGTACGGAAATCATCCTATTACTTCAGAGTGTATTTCTTCATAGCGCATGCTATTATTTCATTGTATATCGCATATTTCTTTCTTTAGTATATTTAAAGAATACATTAGCTTCGTCTTTTTAAGTTAAATTGAAGACTTCCTTTGTTTATGGCATAGTTATTGTGTCTCCTTGGGCACATCAAAACAAGGTGGTGCCAGAGGTGTTGTAGAATATAGACCAAGGGTCACTTGGCACAAGGGAGCTCGTGACACCTTCAGTACTTGCCCTTCCACCATCACCACCTTCATTACTTGCCCTTCCACCATCATCACCTTCAGTACTTGTTCTTCCACCATCATCACCTTCAGTACTTGTTCTTCCCCCATCATCACCTTCAGTACTTACCCTTCCACCATCACCACATTCATTACTTGCCCTTCCACCATCATCACCTTCAGTACTTGTTCTTCCCCCATCATCACCTTCAGTACTTACCCTTCCAGCCTAGTCACCGCCTTGAGACTGTATCGATCTGTGCCCTTCCTTGCTAATACACACATCTTAAGATGCCTCAATCTCTTGGTGCCCACCTGTCGTGCGAAACAAAAGAAAAAACAACATACAAACAAAAACAAAAACTGGTAGAGAAGATACGTGTGTGTGTGGTTTCGTGTTCGTGTTCGTGTTTGTGCGTTTGTGAGTGAAGTAAAGGGGGGGGGGGGTGGGGACATACTGGCCGGCATTGCTAGTGGGAGTATGCAGGACATCGTGGACATTTGTATTTAAGGGACATTTCTTTGTATGAGAGAACTTCTTAGGGTACATGATTTTAGTAGATATATTATGTACATGATTTTAGTAGATATATTATTTACATGGTTTTAGTATATATATTATGTACATGGTTTTAGTAGATATATTGTGTACATGGTTTTAGTAGATATATTATGTACATGGTTTTAGTAGATATATTATGTACATGATTTTAGTAGATATATTATGTACATGGTTTAGTAGATATATTATGTACATGGTTTTAGTAGATATATTATGTACGTGGTTTTAGAATATATATTATGTACATGGTTTTAGTAGATATATTATGCACATGGTTTTAGTAAATATATTATGTACATGGATTTTAGATGATGTATGCGTTGGGGTTTTCTAGAACCTTTCATATCAAACTGGGGCGACAATAGCGTGAAACAATGCGGGTTGTGCTTCTCATCATTGTGTTTGTGTAGTACGTGTGCCCATCTTGTGATCTCTGTTTTTGTTAGGGACTTATGCCCGTCTCCATCACCCCTCTCTCCACCCTCCTCATCTCCCATATATCTCCCCTTTCACCCTCTCTCTCTCTCTCTCTACCTCTCTCTCTCTCTTTCTTTCTATATATCCCTCAGACACACATTGTTTCTTCAACTTTGTACCATTTCGTCACCACCCCCTCCCCCCCTTGGGACACACTCACTTTGTTTTTTCCAACTTGCTATCGCCTCGTTGTTGTCCAATCATCAATTCTCGTGATTGAACTGCTGACCTCTTGCCTGGCGCTTACCAAAAAGCGAGCCGCACGAATCTTGGAGACTACTCGCCACAAAGCCACCGGTACACACATCACTGGCGCGAGGGCGTCAAGTCAAACACGAGGACGGGGTGGGGGTTGATGTGGGGGTGGGGTGGGGTGGTGCGGGGGGGATGGGGTGCGGGGGGTAACAGTAAAGCTCGTATCGTCTGCTTGTTCCGAAGTTTGGCCGCCATTTTGAAAAGTGAAAGTCCAATGGAAATTGCCACTATTCCCCCCCCCTCCCCTTTGTTTGTATACCTTGCATTTATTGCTGACATTTGTTCAATACTGCTAAGCTCAGGGCTGTCAATGGCTGCTGGCAGTCAATATTGCTAATGCCGTTATGAATTGTAAATTTAATCTGGTTTTAAGATTGGCTTGTAGAATGAATACTACGTTATTAGGGACATGGAAAGGCAGTGTGATTAGCTAGTGATACCAAAGCTGGTGATACCAAAGTTAGTGATACCACAGTTGGTGATACCAAAGTTAATGATACCAAAGTTAGTGATACCAAAGTTAGTGATATCAAAGTTAGTGATACCACAGTTAGTGATACCAAAGTTAGTGATACCAAAGCTAGTGATACAAAAGTTAATGATATCAAAGTTAGTGATACCAAAGTTAGTGATACCAAAGTTAGTGATACCACAGTTAGTGATACCAAAGTTAATGATACCGAAGTTAGTGATACCAAAGTTAGTGATATCAAAGTTAGTGATGCCACAGTTAGTGATACCAAATTTATTGATACCAAAGTTAGTGATATCAAAGTTAGTGATACCAAAGTTAGTGATACCAAAGTTAGTGATACCAAAACTAATGATACCAAAGCTGGCGATTACCAAAGTTATTGATATCAAAGTTAGTGATACCAAAGTTATTGATATCAAAGTTAGTGATACCAAAGTTATTGATACCAAAGTTAGTGATACCACAGTTAGTGATACCAAACCTAATGATACCAAAGCTGGTGATTACCAAAGTTATTGATATCAAAGTTAGTGATGTCAAAGTTAGTGATACCAAAGTTAGTGATACCACAGTTAGTGATACCAGAACTAATGATACCAAAGCTGGTGATTACCAAAGTTATTGATATCAAAGTTAGTGATACCAAAGTTAGTGATACCAAAGTTAGTGATACCATAACTAATGATACCAAAGCTGGTGATACAAAAGCTGGTGATACCAAAGTTGGTGATACCAAAGTAAATGATACCAAAGTTAGTGATACCAAAGTTAGTGATACCAAAGTTAGTGATACCAGAACTAATGATACCAAAGTTAGTGATACCAGAACTAATGATACCAAATTTAGTGATACCAGAACTAATGATACCAAAGTTAGTGATACCAGAACAAATGATACCAAAGTTAGTGATACCAGAACTAATGATACCAAAGTTAGTGATACCAGAACTAATGATACCAAAGTTAGTGATACCAGAACTAATGATACCAAAGTTAGTGATACCAGAGCTAATGATACCAAATTTAGTGATACCAGAACTAATGATACCAAAGTTAGTGATACCAGAACTAACGATACCAAAGCTGGTGATACCAGAACTAATGATACCAAAGTTAGTGATACCAGAACTAATGATATCAAAATTAGTGATACCAAAGCTGGTGATTACCAAAGTTAGTGGTATCAAAGTTAGTGATACCAGAACTAATGATACCAAAGCTGGTGATACTACAGTTAGTATGTTGGTATTTCTGAATTGTTACAATCAGTCTACAATATTTCGTTTTGGGTCCAGGGCCCTAAATTGTTTTTTTTTTTTTAATGAGCTATGTAAATATAATTTCCATGTGCGTTCCTATACCATTTTCTCGATTGTATTAAAACGTGGGTGAGCGGTTGTGCGCACGCTCGCAAAGGTTTCTGAATCATTTTAAACACTTCCGGTTTTGGAAAGGAGTTCTAAATACGTTTTTTTTTTGTCCTTAAATTATCTAAATACATATAATTTCAAAGAGAGCAAATGCAAGGGTGGATAGAATCTGAATCAAATACAAATAGCGACATTAAATTGTATGTGAGACTTAATAAATAGGTTTCTGAATTAGTGCATATATTTTACAATATTACGCTTGGGCCGGGAGGCCTTCGTTTGTTTATAAGTAATAAATGAGCCATACAAATACAATTTCATACATAGTTATTGCATGGGTGGATCAGTCGCTACAAGAGTGTGGACTTAATTTTAAAAATCATTGCTTCTCACGTGCACAGCTGTGTGTGGCCTGCTCACTTCTCACGTGCACAGCTGTGTGTGGCCTGCTCACTTCTCACGTGCACAACTGTGTGTGGCCTGCTCACTTCTCACGTGCACAGCTGTGTGTGGCCTGCTCACTTCTCATATGCACAACTGTGTGTGGCCTGCTCACTTCTCACGTGAACAGCTGTGTGTGGCCTGCTCACTTCTCACGTGCACAGCTGTGTGTGGCCTGCTCACTTCTCACGGGCACAGCTGTGTGTGGCCTGCTCACTTCTCACGTGCACAGCTGTGTGTGGCCTGCTCACTTCTCACGTGAACAGCTGTGTGTGTCCTGCTCACTTCTCACGTGCATAGCTGTGTGTGGCCTGTTCATGCGTCGAAAACCCTTCAAATTTATTCGCGTACGCACTAGACGGAAAAAAGAAAAATTGTGTCTTTAAAAACATCATTAAAAGAGAAGTACTTTTTTTCTATGAGTGGCATTGCAAGGCATGCCGGGTTCTCGCTATTATATATATACGAGGTGTGCTCATTGGAAAACTGCGTCTTATCCTAATTTCAAATTGCAAGGTCACACTCGACTTTGCTCAGTTGTCCTAAAATAGATATTCGTTTCGCACGTCTGAGTGGTCAGATCTTGACCCTTGAAATGGTCATATTTAATATGACATTAAGACAGAGACATATGAGGAGTGAAACATAACATATCTTTATCTCTATCACTACCTACCTCGCTCTCTTTCTCTACCTGTTTATCTCTCTACCAGTCTCTCCATCTCTCTCTACCTGTCTCTCACTATCTACCTGTCTCTCACTCTCTTTACCTGTACATCCCTCTCTGTACTTGTCTCTCACTCTCTCTACCTGTCTCTCACTCTCTCTACCTGTCTCTCACTATCTCTACCTATCTCCTACTCTCTCTACCTGTCTCTCACTCTCTTTACCTGTACATCCCTCTCTGTACTTGTCTCTCACTCTCTATACCTGTCTCTCACTCTCCCTACCTGTCTTTCACTCTATCTACCTGTATCTCACTCTTTCTACCTGTACTTCCCTCTCTGTACTTGTCTCGTCTCTCACTCTCTCTACCTGTCTCTCACTCTCTCTACCTGTCTCTCACTATCTCTACATGTCTCCCACTCTCTCTACCTGTCTATCACTCTCTCTACATGTACCCCCCTCTCTGTACTTGTCTCTCACTCTATTTACCTGTCTACCCCTACCTCTACCTGTCTCTCTCTATCTCTATCTGCGTCTCACTCTCTCTACATGCCTCCCTCTCTCAACCTGTTTCTAAATATCTCTACCTGTCTCTCACTCTCTCTACCTGTATCTCTCTCCCTGTCTCCTCCTCCTTATGTCTTTCAGTCCCCTTATGCGCTATTGCGTCATCATGCGGACACTTCACAGGTTAATGACGTCACCGGGCTGCCACGAGACAGGCTCATGACGTCACCGGGCTGACACTTCACAAGTCAATGACGTTTTTTCCCTTTTGGATACGTGATACGTAAACAAGGGGCTGTGATAAAAGGATTACCCCAAAGTTTTGAATTCTCCCCCCTCAATTAACGGCCATGACGTGTTTCCGGCTCTAAGGCGCATGCGCTCTGGGACCGCGAGTTCTTTTTTTTTTTCTTTAAGAGAATCATGAAAAGATTAGGCCGACAGCACAGCGAGGGCTGAAGGGGTTTGGGAGGGGGGGGTTGTTTGAAGAGAAGCGGGAGTGCTGTGCTTTTGTTCGTGTGTGTTTTTTTTCTACTTCACTCACCTAACGTAATTACGACGCTTAGTTAGTGGAAAGGAAAACGAATTATCATGATCTTTATTGGATTACGGCGCCCCTCAGAAGTGGGGTGGTGGGTAGGGTGGAGGGAAAGGTGGAAAGAGTATTCGATGAGATTTGACGGCATTCTGCTGACACAAGAAATTTTGGTCTTTTTATTGGTTTTGTCAACACAAAAATTTAACTTGTTTATTAGTTTAAATTGGTTAGATGTAGGTGGTGGGGGGAGTGGTTGTGTGGGTGGCTGGTTGTGCGGGTGGGAGGGTGGTTGTGTTGGTGGTGGTTGTGTGGGTGGGAGGGGTGGTTGTAGTGTTGGCGGTAGGGTGGCTGTGTGGGTAGGAGAGGTGTTTGTTTGGTGGGAGGGTGGTTGTGTGGGTAGGAGGGGTGTTTGTTTGGTGGGAGGGTGGTTGTGTGGGTTGGAAGGGATGGTTGTGTGGTGGGAGGGTGCATATGTTAGTGATAGGGTAATTGTGTGGGTGGGATGGATGGCTGTGTGGGTGGGATGGATGGATGTATGGGTGGTAGGGTGGTTGTGTGGGTGGGACGGATGTTGTATGGGTGGTAGGGTGGTTGTGTGGGTGGGACGGATGTCGTATGGGTGGTAGGGTGATTGTGTGGGTGGGACGGATGTTGTATGGGTGTTAGGGTGGTTGTGTGGGTGGGACGGATGTTGTATGGGTGGTAGGGTGGTTGTGTGGGTGGGACGGATGTTGTATGGGTGGTAGGGTGATTGTGTGGGTGGGACGAATGTTGTATGGGTGGTAGGGTGATTGTGTGGGTGGTAGGGTGAGTATGTGGGTGGTAGGGTGATTGTGTGGGTGGTAGGGTGATTTTGTGGGTGGTAGGGTGATTGTGTGGGTGGTAGGGTGATTGTGTGGGTAGTAGGGTGATTGTGTGGGGGGAGGAGGCGC
Source organism: Omphiscola glabra (assembly GCA_964017045.1). Lineage (NCBI taxonomy): Eukaryota > Metazoa > Mollusca > Gastropoda > Lymnaeidae > Omphiscola > Omphiscola glabra. The sequence goes on from OZ024810.1 coordinate 801,586, forward strand.
ATTTTGTAAATGATGTTTTAGCAAAACGTGATGTAAAGATAAGTTATAAATGTAAAGAGACTTCTGTAAAGATAAGTTATAACGGTAAAGAGAGTGCTGTAAAGATAAGTTATAACTGTAAAGAGAGTGTTGCAAATATAAGTTATGACTGTAAAGAGAGTTCTGTAAAGATAAGTTAAAACTGTAAAGAGATTCATATAAAGATAAGTTATAACTGTAAAGAGAGTGCCGTAAATATAAGTTATAACTGTAAATAGAGTGCTGTAAAGATAAGTTATAACTGTAAATAGAGTGATGTAAATATAGGTTATGACTGTAAAGAGAGTTTTAAATATAAGTTATAACTGTACAGAGAGTTCCGTAAATATAAGTTATAACTGTAAAGAGAGTGCTGTAAAGATAAGTTATAATTGTAAAAAGAGAGATGTAAAGAAAGTTTGTAACTGTAAATAAAGTGATGCAAATATAAGTTATAACTGTAAAGAGAGTGATATAAAGATAAGTTATAACTGTAAATGGAGTGCTTTAAAGATACGATATAACTGTAAATAGAGTGATGTAAATATAGGTTATGACTGTAAAGAGAGTTTTAAATATAAGTTATAACTGTACAGAGAGTTCCGTAAATATAAGTTATAACTGTAAAGAGAGTGCTGTAAAGATAAGTTATAATTGTAAAAAGAGAGATGTAAAGAAAGTTTGTAACTGTAAATAAAGTGATGCAAATATAAGTTATAACTGTAAAGAGAGTGATATAAAGATAAGTTATAACTGTAAATGGAATGCTTTAAAGATACGATATAACTGTAAAGAAAGTGATTTTAAGATAAGTTATAACTGTAACGAGAGTGATGTAAATATAAGTTATAACTGTAAAGAGAATGATGTGAAGATAATTAATGACTGTAAAGGGAGTGCTGTAAAGATAAGTTATGACTGTAAAGGGAGTGATATAAAGATACGTTATAATGTAAAGAGCGTGCTGTAAATATAAATTATGACTTTAATGAGGTTGATATAAAGATAAGCTATGTCTGTAAAGAGATTGCTGTAAAGATACGCTATGAATGTAAAAAGGGGCATGTAATGATACGTTATAACTGTAAACCGATTTGTAATAACTCAATTTATATATTTAACTATTATGTGTATTTATATTAATGAGACCTTTATATTTACGTACGTTCTGTGTACGTGTGTTGCTTTATGATTTCTATGTCTTTCTTATCTGGATTGAAAAATTAGCATCTAGATTACTTATAGATATAGCTATATCATTATGTTTCTTTGGTACGCAACTCCGCTTTACGTAACCCACCCTCTTGGGACTTTGTCTCAAACCCAGTTTCCCTGCATGGTCAAGGTTCCCTTTTCTGGCTGACTGATTATTTGAGAACCGCTGTGTTACAGCACGACGGGAAGAAAACCCCATCCGGCAGACGATAATATTTACATCTCTAACTGAGCGCGACGACCATGCGCGCCCTCCACGCGCTACTCACCAGTGACTCGTGTGCCAGGGGTTACATTACGTCATCGTTTGTTTTTAACGCTAGAACACTGTCTTAGGGAGGCAACATATTCACGGCGCCCCAAGTGAAGGAAAGGTTTTTGTTTGTTATTTTCTTCATTTACAAATGTGTAAACATCATGCACAACGCCCAAAATGTCTGTCAGCCGACGTCACCAACCGACGTCACCAGCCGACGTCACCAGCAGACGTCACCAACCGACGTCACCAACCGACGTCACCAGCAGACGTCACCAGCAGACGTCACCAGCCGACGTCACCAGCAGACGTCACCAGCAGACATGCATAATGGGACAACAATAACGTTGACATAATACCGGGAATGACAGTTTGATTAAAGTGTGTCCAACATTTGACAAGGTATGTGGATATCCTGACTCATTAGTACCGGTACTAATCACACACAAGGTATGTGGATATCCTGACTCATTAGTACCGGTACTAATCACACACAAGGTATGTGGATATCCTGACTCATTAGTACCGGTACTAATCACACACAAGGTATGTGGATATCCTGACTCATTAGTACCGGTACTAATCACACACAAGGTATGTGGATATCCTGACTCATTAGTACCGGTCAAAGCAAGTAACCTACCTTACGTTTTTTTTTTTGTTTTAAGTATCCACTTTTGCATAAATTAAATACGAAAAATGAAGGATCCCTGTATCAGCGCCCTACTTACGTTCAGTGTCGCCCGGGGCGGGTCAAGAATTTTGCCGCCCCTTGAAAAAAAAATACAAAAATGCCTCCCCTCCGAATAAAGAACAAAAAATTCCCTTCCTGGGATGACCGTCCCCTCCTCACCCCCTTCGTACGCCAACGGTTCGTATATGAACAGAGCTGCATATACTGTATCATATGGAACTTATTGCTCGATAATAAATAATATGCCGCCGCCATGTTTTTTGTACCTTGCTAACAAATGAAACCGCATTGATCAAAGATGGTTCAGGTCGAGAAACACATAAATGCTGTGCAATAAAACAACCCCAAGCATGAAAATAGTCCCCTCTATGTAACGTTCCGCCAACCAGAGATATTAGTGGTTGGTTGGGAATAACCCAACAAAGTAGTCCTATGCAGAACACACAACAAAGTAGTCCTATGCTGAACACACACCAAAGTAGTCCTATGCTGAACACACAACAAAGTAGTCCTATGCTGAACACACAACAAAGTAGTCATATGCTGAACACACAACAAAGTAGTCCTATGCTGAACACACAACAAAGTAGTCCTATGCTGAACACACAACAAAGTAGTCATATGCTGAACACACAACAAAGTAGTCATATGATGAACACACAACAAGTGGTACAAAATGATGACACAACAAAGTAGTCTTATGCTGAACACACAACAAGTGGTACAAAATGATGACACAACAAAGTAGTCCTATGCTGAACACACAACAAGTGGTACAAAATGATGACACAACAAAGTAGTCCTATGCTGAACACACAACAAGTGGTACAAAATGATGACACAACAGCCAGCAGCAAAACTGCATGTGTATTTTGATGTGCTTTTTGTTTTGTTTAAATGTATCACTGAATAGATTGTAGTTTGTGGGATCAAAATAATCCAGTAATTTGTCCATGAATGAAACACTTTCTGAACAAAGCCGAGGTCAGTCGCAACGACACACTGCACCAGCAACAGCAGCAACATCACCAGCGTCGTCCCTCCCGTGTGTCTCTCGCGTACACGTGCGTTCTTTCTCCCTGACTCCATCCCTCCTCCGCCTGCCTTATCTCACAGGCCGCCCCCTCCCGCCCCACGTCCCCTATGTCCCACCGCCGCCGCTGCTCACTAACCCACCCACCCATCCACCCACCCTCCCAACCTCTCTTGCCTCTCTAAGAGACTTGGCGTATGTGACCCGTTGCGCTTGGTCCTGCTCCCCGTTTCAGCGCGGGATTCCTCCACAGGTCCGTAGTTGATTAGCAATATGTTTTAATATGGATCGCCATGGCCTCGGCCAGCGTCAACAGTCTTTTTGGTTTCGCTTTGAAAGAAAATGGCTTGCCATCTCGTGAACAGCCTTATTTTGAAGAAAGATGTTTCCTTCCGTCATTTAAAGTGAAGAGGGGAATAATCTCTGTGTTTGTGTGCGCGTGTGCATTGAACAATGTGTAGTTAAATTTCACGACTGCTGAAAATAATTCTGAATAAAAAATGTTTCTTGGAGTTGAAATTGTGAGACGTGTGAGGAGACTTTCTGACACGGCTGGAGGAAGGTCTGACCTCGGATATTTACTTGGTTACTGAATACAACACACGAGCAAGTGTGGCTATACCCTTACAAAGTGTATACCTGGTTATATACACTCGTTTACGGAGTATAGTGGAGTAAACTGGAGTGAACTGACGTCATTGTGAGTAAGTTGTGAGCCGGAATGCTAAATGTGAAGCACGAGGGGGTGCTAAATGTGAAGCACCGAGGGGGTCCTAAATGTGAAACACCGAGGGGGTGCTAAATGTGGAGCACCGAGGGGGTGCTAAATGTGGAGCATGTGGTTAAGTCATGTGGACAGTTTTGTTTGTTTTGTTTTTTAATTTGGTGTGGAGAGGGAAACCCGTCCGAATTTTTGTGCTGGTTGATTTGCCAACATGTCCAAAGGCGCATCAGGTGACAATCTGACCAGTGGGCCCAGCAGGTGACATGCTGACCATTCAAATATGTGGACCCAGCATGTGACATACTGTTCATTCGACTATTTCTGACCACGTGTTGTCCAACAATCAGTTATCACGTGTGTACTCTGTTGTTCTTGTAGCATCTGAAATCAATTAGTGTAAACTAAGTCTAGGTGGTTGGGTCATGTGTACACACGCCGTACACAAGACATGTGTTGACGTGTGTTGTGTGTGGTAACGTGTGTGTTGACGTGTGTTATGTGTGGTAACGTGTTTATAGACGTGTGTTGTGTGTGGTAACGTGTGTGTTGACGTGTGTTGTGTGTGGTAACGTGTTTGTTGACGTGTGGTGAGTGTGGTAACGTGTGTCTTGACGTGTGGTGAGTGTGGTAACGTGTGTGTTGACGTGTGGTGAGTTTGGTAACGTGTGTGTTGACGTGTGGTGAGTGTGGTAACGTGTTTGTTGACGTGTGGTGAGTGTGGTAACGTGTTTGTTGACGTGTGGTGAGTGTGGTAACGTGTTTGTTGACGTGTGGTGAGTGTGGTAACGTGTTTGTTGACGTGTGGTGAGGGTGGTAACATGTTTGTTGACGTGTGGTGAGTGTGGTAACGTGTTTGTTGACGTGTGGTGAGTGTAGTAACGTGTGTGTTGACGTGTGGTGAGTGTGGTAACGTGTTTTTGACGTGTGGTGAGTGTGGTAACGTGTGTGTTGACGTGTGGTGAGTGTGGTAACGTGTGTGGTGACGTGTGGTGAGTGTGGTAACGTGTGTGTTGACGTGTGGTGAGTGTGGTAACGTGTGTGTTGACGTTTTGTGAGTGTGGTAACGTGCGTTTTGCCGTGTTGTGAGTGTGGTAATGTGTGTGTTGACGTGTGGTGAGTGTGGTAACGTGTGTGTTGACGTGTGTTGTGTGTGGTAACGTGTTTGTTGACGCGTGTTGTGTGTGGTAACGTGTATGTTGACGTGTGTTGTGTGTGGTAACGTGTTTGTTGACGTGTGGTGAGTGTGGTACCGTGTGTGTTGACGTGTGGTGAGTGTGGTAACGTGTTTGTTGACGTGTGGTGAGTGTGGTAACGTGTTTGTTGACGTGTGGTAAGTGTGGTAACGTGTTTGTTGACGTGTGTTGTGTGTGATAACGTGTTTGTTGACGTTTGGTGAGTGTGGTAACGTGTGTGTTGACGTGTGGTGAGTGTGGTAACGTGTTTGTTGACGTGTGGTGAGTGTGGTAACGTGTTTGTTGACGTGTGGTGAGTGTGGTAACGTGTTTGTTGACGTGTGGTGAGTGTGGTAACGTGTGTGGTGAGTGTGGTAACGTGTGTGTTGACGTGTGGTGATTGTGGTAACGTGTCTGTTGACGTGTGGTAACGTGTGTGTTGACGTGTGGTGAGTGTGGTAACGTGTGTGTTGACGTGCGTTGTGTGTGGTAACGAGTTTGTTGACGTGTGTTGTGTGTGGTAACGTGTTTGTTGACGTGTGTTGTGTGTGGTAACGTGTTTGTTGACGTGTGGTGAGTGTGGTACCGTGTGTGTTGACGTGTGGTGAGTGTGGTAACGTGTTTGTTGACGTGTGGTGAGTGTGGTAACGTGTGTGGTGAGTGTGGTAACGTGTGTGTTGACTTGTGGTGATTGTGGTAACGTGTGTGTTGACGTGTGGTGAGTGTGGTAACGTGTGTGTTGACGTGTGTTGTGTGTGGTAACGAATTTGTTGACGTGTGTTGTGTGTGGTAACGTGTTTGTTGACGTGTGTTGTGTGTGGTAACGTGTTTGTTGACGTGTGGTGAGGGTCGTAACGTGTTTGTTGACGTGTGGTGAGTGTGGTAACGTGTTTGTTGACGTGTGGTGAGTGTGGTAACGTGTTTGTTGACGTGTGGTGAGTGTGGTAACGTGTGTTGTGAGTGTGGTGAGTGTGATAACGTGTTTGTTGACGTGTGGTGAGTGTGGTAACGTGTGTTGTGAGTGTGGTAACGTGTGTTTTGATATTGCTGATTTCTCATTAAAGAGATGTCTGTGTGTCCGCCATTGTGTCCGCCATTGTGTCCGCCATTGTGTCTGCCATTGTGTCCGCCATTGTGTCCGCCATTGTGTCCACCATTGTGTCCGCCATTGTGTCCACCATTGTGTCCGTCATTATGTATACCATTGTGTCCGCCATTGTGTCTGCCATTGTGTCTGCCATTGTGTCTGCCATTGTGTCTGCCATTGTGTCTACCATTGTGTATGCCATTGTGTCTGCCATTGTGTCTGCCATTGTGTCTGCCATTGTGTCTTCCATTGTGTCTGTCATTGTGCCTGTCATTGTGTCTGTCATTGTGTCAGTTGCCATTGTGACTGCCATTGTGTCTGCCATTGTGTCCCCCATTGTGTCTGCCATTGTGTCCGCCATTGTGTCCGCCATTGTGTCTGTCATTGTGTCTGCCCTTGTGTCTGCCATTGTGTCTGCCATTGTGTCTGCCATTGTGTCTGTCATTGTGTCTTCCATTGTGTCTGTCATTGTGTCTGCCATTGTGTCCGCAATTGTGTCAGTTGCCATTGTGTCCGCCATTGTGTCAGTTGCCATTGTGTCAGTTGCCATTGTGTCAGTTGCCATTGTGTCTGCCATTGTGTCTGCCATTGTGTCTGCCATTGTGTCTGCCATTGTGTCAGTCATTGTGTCAGTGACCATTGTTGGCCGCGATAAGAAGTGGTCAATGACATGTTGTAGCCTTAACGTTTCATTATGTAACAAGAAAGAAGTGTCATATCTAGTTAAAAAAACGTCTCATTGTGTTTCTAGAAAAGGTGTCATTATATTTCTAGAAAAGGTGTCATTATATTTCTAGAAAAGGTGTCATTATATTTCTAGAAAAGGTGTCATTATATTTCTAGAAAAGGTGTCATTATATTTCTAGAAAAGGTGCCATTATATTTCTAGAAAAGGTGTCATTATATGTCTAGAAAAGGTGTCATTATATTTCTAGAAAAGGTGTCATTGTGACACTATAAATATGTTTCACTACAAAGCTAGAAAGTGTCATTACCAAGAAAGAAACGACGCCATTATGTCACTATAAAAAGGTATCAGTGAATATCTAATAAAGGTGTCATTATGTAGCTAATAAAGGTGTCCTGTAGGTAATAAAGGTGTCATGTAGGTAATAAAGGTGCCATTATGTAGCCAATAAAGGTGTCATCATGCAGCAAATAAAGGTGCCATTATGTAGCTAATAAAGGTGTCATGTAGGTAATAAAGGTGCCATTGTGTAGCTAATAAAGGTGGCATCATTCAGCAAATAAAGGTGCAATTATGTAGCTAATAAACGTGTCAAGTAGTTGATAAAGGTGTCATAATGTACCTAATAAAGGTGTCAGCATGTAGCTAATAAAGGTGTCATTATGTAGCTATTAAAGGTGGCATGTATGTATTAAGGTGACATTATGTAGCCAATAAAGGTGTCAATGTAGGTAATAAAGGTGTCATCATGTAGCTAATAAAGGTGTCATCATGTATCAAATAAAGGTGTAATTATGTAGCTAAATAAGATGGCACTATGTAGCCAATAAAGGTGCCATTATGTAGCTAATAAAGGTGTCATGTAGCAAATAAAGGTGTAATTATGTAGCAAATAAAAGTGGCACTATGTAGCTAATAAAGGTGTCAGCATGTAGCAAATAAAGGTGTAATTATGTAGCTAATGTAGGTGGCACTATGTAGCTAATTAATGTGTCATTATGTAGCTAATAAAGGTGTCATGTATGTAATAAAGGTGTCATTATGTGTAAAAAGGGCATTATTTAGATAGAAAATGTTTTATTGTGTGGCCAAATTGTGTCATTGCGTAGCGAGAAAATGTGTCATTATTTAGATACAAAAGTTTCACGTAGTTACAAAAAAAAAATTAACAACGTAACTAGAAAAAGGTTAATATAGCTGTAACGGTGTTTTGTAGTGAGAAGAAGCTACAACAATTTGTTGTAGCAACATGCTCTTTGCCAGTAACGCTAGAGTAAATGTTCCTTTGTCAAACACATTACATAGTTGAAATTATTGGTCTGATTCAACTTAGATTTTCACTGCAGATTGACTGACATGAGAGGAACACTGACATGATACGAACACTGACATGACAGGAACACTGTGCATGATAGACGAGTGCTCTATCTTTGTATTTGATAGACCGTGTCTGTTCTAGCTATTCATATTATAGACTTCTTCTGCTCTATCTTTGTATTTGAATAACCATGTCTGTTCTACCTATGCATATGATAGACCATGTATGTTCTAGCTATGCGTATGATAGACCATGTATGTTCTAGCTATGCATATGCTAGACCATGTATGTTCTAGCTATGCGTATGATAGACCATGTATGTTCTAGCTATGCGTATGATAGACCATGTATGTTCTACCTATGCATATGATAGACCATGTATGTTCTAGCTATGCGTATGATAGACCATGTATGTTCTAGCTATGCATATGCTAGACCATGTATGTTCTAGCTATGCGTATGATATACCATGTATGTTCTAGCTATGCGTATGATAGACCATGTATGTTCTAGCTATGCATATGATAGAACATGTATGTTCTAGCTATGCGTATGATAGACCATGTATGTTCTAGCTATGCATATGATAGACCATGTATGTTCTAGCTATGCGTATGATAGACCATGTATGTTCTAGCTATGCATATGATAGAACATGTATGTTCTAGCTATGCGTATGATAGACCATGTATGTTCTAGCTATGCATATGATAGATCATGTATGTTCTAGCTATACGTATGATAGAACATGTATGTTCTAGCTATGCGTATGATAGACCATGTATGTTCTAGCTATGCGTATGAATGACCATGTATGTTCTAGCTATGCGTATGATAGACCATGTATGTTCTAGCTATGCATATGATAGAACATGTATTTTCTAGCTATGCGTATGATAGACCATGTATGTTCTAGCTATGCGTATGATAGACCATGTATGTTCTAGCTATGCGTATGATAGACCATGTATGTTCTAGCTATGCGTATGATAGACCATGTATGTTCTAGATATGCCTATGATAGACCATGTATGTTCTAGCTATGCGTATGATAGACCATGTATGTTCTAGCTATGCGTATGATAGACCATGTATGTTCTAGCTATGCGTATGATAGAACATGTATGTTCTAGCTATGCATATGATAGACCATGCATGTTCTAGCTATGTGTATGATAGACCATGTATGTTCTAGCTATGCGTATGATAGACCATGTATGTTCTAGCTATGCGTATGGTAGACCATGTATGTTCTAGCTATGCGTATGATATACCATGTATGTTCTAGCTATGCATATGATAGACCATGTATGTTCTAGCTATGCGTATGATAGACCATGTATGTTCTAGCTATGCGTATGATAGACCATGTATGTTCTAGCTATGCGTATGATAGACCATGTATGTTCTAGCTATGCGTATGATAGACCATGTATGTTCTAGCTATGCATATGATAGACCATGTATGTTCTAGCTATGCATATGATAGACCATGTATGTTCTAGCTATGTGTATGATAGACCATGTATGTTCTAGCTATGCATATGATAGAACATGTATGTTCTAGCTATGCGTATGATAGACCATGTATGTTCTAGCTATGCGTATGATAGACCATGTATGTTCTAGCTATGCGTATGATAGACCATGTATGTTCTAGCTATGCGTATGATAGACCATGTATGTTCTAGCTAAGCGTATGATAGACCTCCTCTGCTCTATGTAGTTGTGATTTGGTCTACCTTCAATTGTAAAATAGATAATGTTTAGACCTATAGTATCATTTTTTTGGTTTGTTTGTAGTTTTACTCTTACACTTTCCCACACTTTATCTTAATTCCCACACTCTCTCTCTCTCTCTTTCTCTCTCCCTACCAACATCCCTCTTACTTAAACATCCCTGTCTGACGCCCTCTCTCTTAAACACATCTCATTCCACAGACAACACAGACACAGACAACACTGGCCCCTTCTGATACTACAAACCCATATCACATTTGTTCACACCTGCCCTTATCATGCAGACTATCCGCTAATCATCACGACTATCGTCACCTTCCTCCCTCCTTTCAATGTCACTTCCCACCACATAAACTCTGACCCCTGCCCCCCACCCCAACACCCCCACCACATACACCCTAGTCCGAAATGTTTCTATCTTCTCCTGTTCAGTCCAGTGTTAAGTGAAACTCGCTCACATTTCTCTTTATATAAATTGGTTTTACTTTGAAATACCAACTGTAGTTGTGTGTACATGGGCGTCGCTAGGCTTAATGCCCCCCCCCCCGGGCCGATGAAGATTCTTTTTACCCC
>OZ024810.1:812303-936134 GCA_964017045.1 Omphiscola glabra
CTGACACATACTATCAGATATTGCACCCATACTGACACATACTATCAGATCTTGCACCTATGCTGACACATACTATCAGATAGTGCACCCATACTGACACATACTATCAGATATTGTACCTATACTGACACATATTATCAGATCTTGCACCCATACTGACACATACTATCATATATTGCACCTATACTGACACATATTAAGATGCCCCTTATAGTGTACTAACGTATATCCGTGGGGGACTGTAAACGACCGTCTTCCATGCTAGGCGCCCAGTCGTATGAATAACGTTGGGGCACTTTACAAATATAATTGATATTTATTTCTTTGGCGCTTCCATTGACACCTCTGGACGCTTGGCTTGTAACCATTGGTGTATTTAGCGAGGACAGCACGAAGGCATCTCGAAGACAGCAGGAGGGCATCACGATGGCAGCACGAGGGCTGCAAAGAGTAACACTAGCCCCCTACTGCTCGTCGTATAAATTGCAAGGCATTTTCTTAAAATAAAGCGTATTTAGTTTCTAGCCTTCTATCAATAACATTAATTTAATACCACCATAAGCTTCTGTCAATGTCATGGCTTAATAAGTTTATGTCAATGTCATGACTTAATAAGCTTCTGTCAATGCCATGACTTTAATGTTGTAAAAAAACCAACTAAAATAATTGTGTGGTTCTGGGTCTCACTGGTGTACACAAACGAAGTAATTGTATTAAAACAAACTAAGACTATACCCACCACGACCTTTCAAATATTGAGAACCGCTCTTATAAATATGCATAAGCACACAAATGTGCTATGTTTTAATGGAATAGTGTCGGTGTGTTTCCCATATAATCGCTCCCCCGAGAAATTTGGGGGTGGGGTGGAGTATGTTCACCCCGTGTCAATGAATTCGCGGCGCCCCAAGTTACCACCACCCTATATAAGTACACCCCAACTGTCGATACGAAAACCCGAAACAACACCAACAACAAAACTACGACTCACAGACGAGAAATGGAACAAACCTTTAAAGGATGTTACGACGTTTTTATTGCGCCCCGGGCCGTCGCAAGCAAACAGTTACGCCCAGGGCCGTCGTAAGAAAACAGTTGCACACAGGGCCGTCGGAAGCAAACAGCTGCGCCCAGGGCAAAGCCTTGATTTAGACGCCCTATTCGAAAAAAATACATATATTAATGCGTGCATGTGTGCATGAACATTTTATGATTTTTAGCTGTCCTCTGAGGTAAAGCCCCTTTGTACGGCCACAGCCCCCTCAGCTCTACCCGGTTTTCCATTCGGACTGCCCCTTCCGTTTCCAAACGGGATTTGTATGTTGTGGATATCTACATCTGCATCAAGAAGGCTGTCTCAGATTTAAATTCAAATATACATTTTTTATGAGCCAAATCGAACATCTCGGAATGATCTCATTAAGAAAAGTCAGCGCCTTGCGCTGTCAACACACAAAAAAGTCCGCGCCTGCGCTGTCAACACACAAAAAAGTGCGCGCCTTGCGCCGTCAACACACAATTTAGGTCTGAATATTGATACTCGCGTTTTGGAAATATGCGTTGATTTGAATTGTGGTGGATATGTGGATTCATGGATGAGGTGGAGCTGTGTATTTATGGTTGAGGTGGCTTTATGGATGAGGTGGATATGGGAATTGATGAAGGATGTGGACCTGAGGATTTATTGATGGTGAGGATATGTGGATTGATGGATGGGTTGGATTTATGGTTTCATGGATGGGGTGGATCTGTGGATTTATAAAAGAGGTTGGACAGTGAGATAGAAGGGGATTTTGGTTGTAGACTGGATATGGGTGGGGGTATGAGGTTGGTCAGTGCATTGGGTATGAGGTTGGTCAGTGCATTGGGTATGAGGTTGGTCAGTGAATCGGGTATGAGGTTGGTCAGTGCATTTGTTATGATGTTTGGCAGTGCATTGGGTATGAGATGCTGAAGTGGACTGAATAGTGGGACAGTTAGCAATAGAAGAGGTGGAACAAATTATATGGTATAGATTTTTAAATATAATTTCGTATTTGTACCCAATTTGACGAGTCTTTTGTACCTGCTAGTACCCGCTATGACGTAACCATTGAAATCTTTACCGTACATTTCTAATTCGTAGAATACACAATCTCACCAAACGTTTTGATAGTTTGTAATTCAACAGAAATAACACATCACACATCAGATATCACACATCAGACCTCAGACATCACTCATCAGACATCACACATCAGACCTCAGACATCACTCATCAGACATCACACATCATACATCGCACATCAGACATCAGACATCACACATCAGACATCAAACATCAGACATTACACATCACACATCATGCATCACACATCAGACATCACACACAACACATCAGACATCAAACATCAGACATCAGACATCTGAAATTACACATCAGTCATCATACATCAGACATCGCGCATCACACACTCATCAGACATCTGACATCACACATCAGTCAAGGAACACAATTTAAGTGATACAAACGTTGTTCTGTGTCTTTTGACGAGTGTACTGTAGCATTATTCGTGAATCATCAGACTATATGCTCTGTGACAACTAGATGCTCTGTGACAACTTGAGGCTCTGTCACAACTAGATCATCTGTGACAACTAGAGGCTCTGTGACAAGTTGAGGCTCTGTGACAACTATATGATATGTGACAACTATATGCTCTGACAACTAGATGCTCTGTGATAACTAGAGGCTCTGTGACAACTAGATGCTCTGTGACAACTAGAGGCAGTGCAGACATGTCACCGGTGGGGTGGCACACTATTACAGTAAGACTTGGATTAACCGTTCTAATTGTGGTTTGAGACCCAACCTGTCGGTCTACTTCGGCGGATATTCGAATCCTCGTTTAAAATTGAGGTTAAGGTGTACCACGTGACTTGTGATAGGTGTACCACATGACTTGTGATAGGTGTACCACGTGACTTGTGATGGTTGTACTACGTGACTTGTGATATGTGTACCACAGTTACTGTCAATGTGGTTACTGTCAATGTGGTTACTGCCAATGTGGTTACTGTCAATATGGTTACTGTCAATGTGGTTACTGTCAATGTGGTTACTGTCAGTGTGGTTACTGTCAATCATAGCTTCGATTATTGATCAACAGAAAGCAAATATATATATTTTTTTAAAGTCTAATTTCCGGTTTGTTTAGGCGTTTTACCGTATTTCTCATTAAACTGACTAAACGCATATGAAATAAAGTAAATATACGTAAACGCATAGCTACGTAACAAAGAAAACGTCATCATTACCTTTACACAGTGTTCAAATCAAAGTCTTGATATTATATGGAATGCCAAAAGATCTTCTTTGTAATATGTTGTTTTTTTTCGTTAGAGAGTATTTGAAAGTCTGTGCAAATAGTGCACGATTTCCCCCGACGATAAGACCAGACTGCACCAGTCAGAGAATGTCTGCTTTGTACAACCGTCTCCCGCAGTCTCGTGGGAGATTACAAGTAACGTCCCGGCTCAATTATTAGGACTATTTTTTCTATAATTTCCGATAGCGGCAAAGGTGGCTCTAGTGCACAGTTTAATGTATGACGGCCTGAAAACGAAGTGCTTGTGTGTGTGTGTGCCTGTCTGTCTGTATGTGTCTTTAATTGTCTGTGTGTATGTGTATATGTCTGTGTGTGTCTGTGTGAGTGTGTGTGTCTGTCTGTGTGTGTGTTCGTGTGCGTGTATATGATGACTCATGTGTTACAATTTTGTATATTGGATGTAAATCCAACAAAAGTATTTTTTGCCTTTATCAGACCAACTCATAATATCATACCAACTCATAATATCATACCAATTCATCATATCATACCAACTCATCATATCATACCAACTCATCCTATCAGACCAACTCATAATATCATACCAATTCATCATATCATACCAACTCATCATATCATACCAACTCATCATATCATACCAACTCATCATATCATACCCAAAGATCATATCATACCAACTCATCATATCAGACCAACTCATCATATCATACCAACTCATCATATCATACCAACTCATAATATCATACCAACTCATCATATCATACTAACTCATCATATCCTACCAACTCATAATATCTATCAACTCATCATATCATACCAACTCATCATATCATACCAACTCATCATATCATAACAAACTCATCATATCATACCAACTCATCATATTATACCAACTCATCACCACATACCAACTCATCATATCATACCCATTCATCCTATCAGACCAATTCATCATATCATACCAACTCATCATATCATACCAATTCATCATATCATACCAACTCATCATATCATACCAACTCATCATATCATACCCATTCATCATATCATACCAACTCATCATATCAAACCAATTCATCATATCATACCAACTCATCATATCAAACCAACTCATCATATCATACCAACTCATCATATCATACCAACTCATCATATCATACCAACTCATCATATCATACCAATTCATCATATCATACCAACTCATCATATCATACCAACTCATCATATCATACCAACTCATAATATCATACCAATTCATCATATCATACCAACTCATAATATCATACCAACTCATCATATCATACCAACTCATCATATCATACCAATTCATCATATCATACAAACTCATCATATCATACCAACTCATCATATCATACCCAACTCATCATATCATACCAACTCATCATATCATACCCATTCATCATATCATACCAATTCATCATATCATACCAACTCATCATATCATACCAACTCATCATATCATACACATTCATCATATCATACCAACTCATAATATCATACCAACTCATCATATCATACCAACTCATCATATCTGACCAACTTATAATATCAGACCAACTCATCATATCATACCCATTCATCATATCATACCAACTCATCATATCATACCAATTCATCATATCAGACCAACTCATAATATCAGACCAACTCATACTATCATACCAACTCATCATATCATACCCATTCATCATATCAGACCAACTCATCATATCATACCAACTCATCATATCATACCAACTCATCATATCAGACAAACTCATATCAGACCAACTCATCATAGCATACCAACTCATCATATCATACCAACTCATCATATCATACCAACTCATCATATCATACCAACTCATCATATCATACCAACTCATCATATCAAACCAACTCATCATATCATACCAACTCATCATATCATACCAACTCATCATATCAGACCAACTCATCATATCATACCAACTCATCATATCATACCAACTCATCATATCATACCAACTCATAATATCAGACCAACTCATAATATCAGATCAACTCATCATATCATACCAACTCATAATATCATACCAATTCATCATATCATACCCATTCATCATATCATACCAATTCATCATATCATACCAACTCATCATATCATACCAACTCATCATATCATACCAACTCATCATATCATACCAACTCATCATATCAGACCAACTCATAATATCAGACCAACTCATCATTTCATACCAACTCATCATATCATACCAACTCATCATATCATACCAATTCATCATATCATACCAACTCATAATATCATACCAACTCATCATATCATACCAATTCATCATATCAGACCAACTCATAATATCAGACCAGCTCATCATATCATACCAACTCATCATATCATACCAACTCATCATATCATACTAACTCATCATATCAGACCAACTCATAATATCATACCAATTCATCATATCATACCAACTCATCATATCATATCAACTCATAATATAATACCAACTTATTATATCATACCAACTTATCATATCATACCAACTCATCATATCATACCAACTCATCATATCATACCAACTCATCATATCATACCAACTCATCATATCATACCAACTCATCATATCATACCAACTCATCATATCATACCAATTCATCATATCATACCAACTCATCATATCATACCAACTCATCATATCATACCCATTCATCATATCATACCTATTCATCATATCATACTAACTCATCATATCATACCAACTCATCATATCATACCAACTCATCATATCAGACCAACTCATCATATCATACCAACTCATCATATCATACCAACTCATCACCACATACCAACTCATCATATCATACCCATTCATCCTATCATACCAACTCATCATATCAGACCAATTCATCATATCATACCAACTCATCATATCATACCAATTCATCATATCATACTAACTCATCATATCATACCAACTCATCATATCATACCCATTCATCATATCATACCAACTCATCATATCAAACCAATTCATCATATCATACCAACTCATCATATCAAACCAACTCATCATATCATAACAACTCATCATATCATACCAACTCGTAATATCATACCAACTCAGCACCACATACCAACTCATCATATCATACCAATTCATCATATCATACCAACTCATAATATCATACCAACTCATCATATCATACCAACTCATAATATCATACCAATTCATCATATCATACCAACTCATAATATCATACCAACTCATCATATCATACCAACTCATCATATCATACCAACTCATAATATCATATCAACTCATCATATCATACCAACTCATCATATCCTATCAACTCATAATATCATACCAACTCATCATATCATACCAACTCATCATATCATACCAACTCATTATATCATAACAAACTCATCATATCATACCAACTCATCATATCATACCAACTCATCATATCATACCCATTCATCCTATCATACCAACTCATCATATCAGACCAATTCATCATATCATACCAACTCATCATATCATACCAATTCATCATATCATACCAACTCATCATATCATACCAACTCATCATATCATACCCATTCATCATATCATACCAACTCATCATATCAAACCAACTCATCATATCATACCAACTCATCATATCAAACCAACTCATCATATCATACCAACTCATCATATCATACCAACTCATAATATCATACCAACTCATCATATCATACCAACTCATCATATCATACCAATTCATCATATCATACCAACTCATAATATCATACCAACTCATCATATCATACCAACTCATAATATCATACCAATTCATCATATCATACCAACTCATAATATCATACCAACTCATCATATCATACCAACTCATTATATCATACCAACTCATAATATCATACCAACTCATCATATCATACCAACTCACCATATCCTACCAACTCATAATATCATACCAACTCATCATATCATACCAACTCATCATATCATACCAACTCATCATATCATAACAAACTCATCATATCATACCAACTCATCATATCATACCAACTCATCACCACATACCAACTCATCATATCATACCCATTCATCCTATCAGACCAATTCATCATATCATACCAACTCATCATATCATACCAATTCATCATATCATACCAACTCATCATATCATACCAACTCATCATATCATACCCATTCATCATATCATACCAACTCATCATATCAAACCAATTCATCATATCATACCAACTCATCATATCAAACCAACTCATCATATCATACCAACTCATCATATCATACCAACTCATAATATCATACCAACTCATCATATCATACCAATTCATCATATCATACCAACTCATCATATCATACCAACTCATCATATCATACCAATTCATAATATCATACCAATTCATCATATCATACCAACTCATAATATCATACCAACTCATCATATCATACCAACTCATCATATCATACCAACTCATCATATCATACCAACTCATCATATCATACCAATTCATCATATCATACAAACTCATCATATCATACCAACTCATCATATCATACCCATTCATCATATCATACCAATTCATCATATCATACCAACTCATCATATCATACCAACTCATCATATCATACACATTCATCATATCATACCAACTCATAATATCATACCAACTCATCATATCATACCAACTCATCATATCTGACCAACTTATAATATCAGACCAACTCATCATATCATACCCATTCATCATATCATACCAACTCATCATATCATACCCATTCATCATATCAGACCAACTCATCATATCATACCAACTCATCATATCATACCAACTCATCATATCAGACAAACTCATATCAGACCAACTCATCATATCATACCAACTCATCATATCATACCAACTCATCATATCATACCAACTCATCATATCATACCAACTCATCATATCAGACAAACTCATATCAGACCAACTCATCATATCATACCAACTCATCATATCAGACCAACTCATCATATCATACCAACTCATCATATCATACCAACTCATCATATCATACCAACTCATAATATCAGACCAACTCATAATATCAGACCAACTCATCATATCATACCAACTCATAATATCATACCAATTCATCATATCATACCCATTCATCATATCATACCAATTCATCATATCATACCAACTCAATATATCACTAATCATGTAGTATAAGTGCACCAATCATGTAAATAAGGGCACCAATCCTGTAATATAAGGGCACCAATCATGTAATTTAAGGGCACCAATCATGTAATATAAGGGCACCAATCCTACAATATAAGGACACCAATCCTCTAGTAAAAGGGCACATATCCCATAGTAAAAGGACTTATATCCCATAGTGAAAGTTCACATATCCCGTAGTAAAAGGGCACATATACTGTAGTAAAAGGGCACATATCCCGTACAACAAGGCAATAAAGTTATGTCACCTACTCGGTAGTTCAGGAACAATAATTCCTTGATCAGGGGGACATAATTTCTCGTGTTCCTATCCTTTTAATTTCGTGGTCCAAGGGTGGTAATTTTCTTGGTCAAGGAGGGAACTCTTTCGTAATCCAGCGGCACTAATTACGATGTCTAGGGGCTCTAAATTCACAGTATGTGTGTGTGTGTATGGTGGTGGTGATGGGAGTGGGGGGGGGGGTCTTCAATAAGCTATAAAACAATTGTTACATTGAAACTAGAGACAGTGGCAGTCTTTGTATTGTTGTTTTCAGTGGACATTTCAAAGTCGACGATTTGTTTCGAGGCTAAGGCTAGTGACAGCAAGCCACCATCTTGTATTCTTTCTTTCTTTCTTACATTTATTTTTACATTTTAAATCTTATAAACCTGTCCATAACACGTGTCTTTTTATGAAACAGTCCAAACCACGTACACACAGTGTGCGGGCTACACACATCTCAACATTGCATTGACCATTACGCCACACGTGACGCACACAATCCTTTCAGCCTCGCACTCAATTATGACCAACCAAATATATATAGACAAAATACCGAGGTCTGAATGGAGATGTTCAAAAAGGTTTTTTTATAAATTGCTATAATTTAAATATTTTTAACTACCTTACAACGCGTTACCTGTGTGCTTAAATTACCTTTACACGTATTACCTGTGTGCCTAAACTACCTTGTCAATGCTAAAAGTGTGTTTAAACTACCTTTACATGGAATACATGTGTTTAAACTACATTTACATGGAATACATGTGTTTAAACTATCTTTACATGGGATACATGTGTTTAACCTACCTTTACATATGTTTAAAATATCTTTACATGTGTTTCAACTACCTTTACATGTGTTTCAACTACCTTTACATGTGTTTAAAATATCTTTACATGTGTTTCAACTATCTTTACATGTGTTTCAACTATCTTTACATGTGTTTCAACTATCTTTACATGTGTTTCAACTATCTTTACATGTTTTTCAACTATCTTTACATGTGTTTCGACTATCTTTACATGTGTTTCAACTATCTTTACATGAGTTTCAACTACCATTACATGTGGGCTGCCCCGTAAATTCATCTGGCCACATTGCTTTAATTGGTAAGTAAAATGGATAGAGGGGACGGGGGGGGGGGGGGGAGGGACGATGGATACATTGATGAATGGTTTAATGGATATGTAGGTGGATATATGGATGACTTATTGTTGATTGGTTACGTTTCTGTTAGACACGCATCATTGAATAGGTGTTTGATGGTCAAGGTCACACTTTCACACGACTGACTTATCTCGGTTCAATAAATTGTTTGCCCCCCCCCCCCACCTTTTTAAACCAGCGGAATGTCTCTCCTGATACAGTCATCCACACATTCATACACGCTGTCATCCACACATTCATCCACGCTGTCATCCACACATTCATCCACGCTGTCATCCACACATTCATCCACGCTGTCATCCACACATTCATCCACGCTGTCATCCACACATTCATGCACGCTGTCATCCACACATTGATCCACGCTGTCATCAACTGTGTCATCCACGCTGCCATCAACTGTGTCATCCACGCTGTCATCAACTGTGTCATCCACGCTGTCATGCAAGTAGGTTTAATTCGTAGGCAAGAATTATTTTTTTGTTTTATTTCCTGACCAAGTGTTGTTTTGTTCTTGCACTGAGTGACCACAATATAAATGGCAAGATTTTGTGGGAATTACCGCGTGTTCATTATAAATGGAAAGTGTTCATTGTAAATAGTAGCTGCTTTTCAAAATCGTTTATATTGAAGTGATGTGATGTAGTCAATGGCGTAGTCAGTGGCTTAGTCAGTGGCGTAGTCAGTGGCGTAGTCAATGGCGTAGTCAATGGCGTAGTCAGTGGCGTAGTCAGTGGCGTACAATAACATTTCCATAACAAAGTCGATACAATAACATTTCCATAACAAAGTCGATACAGTAAGCCCAGTGTCCCCCCCCCCCCCTATATAAAGCAAAAAATCGACAGAAGCCTCAAGTCTGTTAATCTCCACCACACTGCTCTCAGTGTGTCTTGTGGTGTCGGGCACCGAGTGTGTCCCTCGATATGTCCTTCTAGATATTATCTCCGGATTAGACTTATCCCGCCATCTCTCTCTCTCTCTCTCTCTTGTGTGTATGCGACTTTGCGCGCGCGTGTGTGTTCTCTCTCAATCCAAAGTCTCCATTTCATCCCTCGCTCTCCCCTCAATTCCTGATTAATCTTCAATCGTATTTTCTTGTGGAGAAACTCGTTCTTTTTACTTCACACAATTTTTGAGACATGTTTAACAATTATAATATATACTAATAAATAAATAAATATTTATAGGAAACAAACCGTAGAACCAGCTACGATAATAATAATGTTCTCTATTTGATATATAAACATGATTGTCTGTTTAATTTGATTCAATCATTTTAAACTGCTCATTGGAGGTCTCATTCAATCCACCTGGTGTCATTCAATCCAACTGTTCCCATTTAATTCACCTGGTCTCATTCAATTCTCCTGGTCTCATTCGATTCACCTGGTCTGATTCAATTCACCTGGTCCCATTCAATCCTGGTCTCATTCAATCCATCTGGTCTCAGTTACTACACCTGCTATTATTCAATCCACATGGTCCCATTCATTCCAATCAATGGACGACCGACCTTCCCAGTATTGTATTTGGTTTCCTTTGTTCTCTTACCACTGAAGGGATTATCCCTGAGTGTCTACCACTGAAGGGATTATCCCTGAGTGTCTACCACTGACGGGATTATCCCTGAGTGTCTACCACTGAAGGGATTATCCTTGAATGTCATATGTTTGTAGAAACACTACGTACACTGTATACTGTAGATGTTATTATGTGGTAAGTAAGTCTAGTCGTAGTTTACATATTTGGTATGTAAATAGTCATGGTGTCCATATATGGTATGTAACTGTTGTTGTGGTGTCCATATGTGGTATGTAACTGTTGTTGTGGTGTCCATATGTGGTATGTAAATGTGTAGTCATGGTGTCCATGTGTGGTATGTAACTGTAGTCGTGGTGTCCAAATGTGGTATGCAACTGTTTAGTCATGGTGTCCATGTGTGGTATGTAACTGTAGTCGTGGTGTCCATATGTGGTATTTAACTGTGTAGTCATGGTGTCCATATGTGGTATGTAACTCTAGTCGTTGTGTACATATGTGGTATGTAACTATTTGTGGTGTACATATACGGTATATAACTATTCGTGGTGTACATATGTGGTATGTAACTATTTGTGGTGTACATATGCGGTATGTAACTATTCGTGGTGTACATATGTGGTATGTAACTATTTATGGTGTACATACGAAGTATGCAACTATTCGTGATGTACATATGTGGTATGTAACTATTTGTGGTGTACATATGTGGTATGTAACTATTTGTGGTGTACATATGTGGTATGTAACTATTCGTGGTGTACATATGCGGTATGTAACTATTCGTGTGTACATATGTGGTATGCAACTATTTGTGGTGTACATATGTGATATGTAACTATTCGTGGTGTCCATATGTGGTATGTAACTATTCGTGGTGTACATATGTGGTATGTAACTATTTGTGGTGTACATATGTGGTATGTAACTATTTGTGTGTACATATGTGGTATGTAAATATTTGTGGTGTACATATGCGGTATGTAACTATTCGTGGTGTACATATGCAGTATGTAACTATTCGTGGTGTACATATGCAGTATGTAACTATTCGTGGTGTCCGTATGTGGTATGTAACTATTCGTGGTGTACACATGTGGTATGTAACTATTCGTGGTGTACATATGTGGTATGTAACTATTAGTGGTGTACACATGTGGTATGTAACTATTCGTGGTGTACATATGTGGTATGTAACTATTCGTGGTGTACACATGTGATATGTAACTATTCATGGTGTCCATATGTGGTATGTAACTATCCGTGTTGTTCATATGTGGTATGTAACTTTTCGTGGTGTCCATATGTGGTATGTAACTATTCGTGGTGTACATATGTGGTATGTAACTATTTGTGGTGCACATATGTGACATGTAACTATTCGTGGTGTACATATGTGGTATGTAACTATTCATGGTGTCCATATGTGGTATGTAACTATTTATGGTGTCCATATGTGGTATGTAACTATTCGTGGTGTCCATATATGGTATGTAACTATTCATGGTGTCCATATGCGGTATGTAACTATTCGTGGTGTACATATGTGGTATGTAACTATTCATGGTGTACATATGTGGTATGCAACTATTCATGGTGTACATGTGTGGTATGTAACTATTCGTGGTGTCCATATGTGTTATGTAACTATTTGTGGTGTCCATATGCGGTATGTAACTATTCGTGGTGTCCATATGCGGTATGTAACTGACATGTACGTCTTATAACGTTATATGTAACATTTCAATTAAACACATCTTTACTATTCATAACGCGTCTTAAAACCACTCCCTCCCCCTCCCCCACTCCCTCCCCCTCCCCCACTCCCTCCCCCACTCCATTCCCCTCCCCACCCGCACTCCCTCCCCACCCCACCCCACTCCCTCTCCCTCCCACTCCCTCCCACTACCTCCCCCTCCCCCACTCCTCCCCCTCCCCCACCCCTCATTGTTTCACCTCAAGTCCAAACATATACGGAAACATGAGAATTCTAAGCAAATAAGACAGGAAATTCGTTTTTTTTAGTTTTTTTTGTTTTTTAATGTGCCTATATGCAACAACGACACAACTGTAGCACTGAAAGGGTTTAGGACTGTAGCACTGTAGGGCTTTACGACTGTAGCACTGTAAGGGTTTATGATTGTAGCACTGTAAGGGTTTTGAATTGTAGCACTGTAGGGCTTTAGGACTGTATCGCTGTAAAGGTTTACGACTGTAGCACTGTAAGGGTTTCGGATTGTAGCACTGTAGGTGTTTAGGACTATAGCACTGTAAGGGTTTTGGATTGTAGCACTGTATGGGTTTAGGACTGTAGCACTGTAAGGGTTTTGGATTGTAGCACTGTAGGGCTTTAGGACTGTATTCGAGTACACTGTTTATCTAACATTGCCGACGGCTGCATCATCAGATCTGTTTCTCATATTTGTTCCATCTCTCATGTAGGCACACACGCATGCATGGCTTGGAGCAAATAGATATGTTTAAAAAAAATATTTGCCGATAACAGCTGTGTCTTGTATCGATATATCAGACAGATCTTTCATGCACTGGTTCTCACGCTTTTGGACCGGGACGCACGTATTGCTCGACACTGGTGTAAACAATAATTGTTGGTGTAAACAGTTGTTGGTGTAAATAGCCTGTTTGTGTAAATAGCCTGTTGGTTGTATTGTTTTTCCCTGGGGTCGGGTGCAGTTTAGGTATTGGGACAACGGTTGCCCCAATGGGTTCAGCTAGTTTTGTGGCGATATGATAATGGGGGTGGAGGCGAAAATTGAGGTGACCAATAGTTGGCTCATTATGATGACCAATTCTTCCGGGACAGTTGACTAACAAATGTTTGGGACAATAGAATAAACAAAATTTGGGGCATCCTCTGGTCAGCACAATGTAACCTACCATCCTCTGGTCAGTACAATGTAACCCACCATCTTCTGGTCAGTACAATGTAACCCAGCATCATATGGTCAGTACAATGCAACCCAGCATCCTCTGGTCAGTGCAATGTAACCCAGCATCTTCTGGTCAATATAATGTAACCCACCATCTTCTGGTCCGTACAATGTAACCTAGCATCTTCTGGTCAATATAATGTAACCCAGCATCTTCTGGTCAATATAATGTAACCCACCATCTTCTGGTCCGTACAATGTAACCTAGCATCTTCTGGTCAATATAATGTAACCCAGCATCTTCTGGTCAGTACAATGTAATCTACCATCCTCTGGTCAGTACAATGTAACCCAGCATCTTCCGGTCAGTACAATGTAACCCACCATCTTCTGGTCAGTACATTGTAACCTACCATCCTCTGGTCAGTACAATGTAACCTACCATCTTCTGGTCAGTACAATGTAACCTTCCATCCTCTGGTCAGTACAATGTAACCCACGATCCTCTGGTCAGTACAATGTAACCTTCCATCCTCTGGTCAGTACAATGTAACCCACCATCCTTAAGCAAAGTTTCTGTGCCAGGGACACATTTTCCCTTGGTAAATTGGAATGAGAGATAATTTAGTTGAAGGGAGGGAACCAGCTATGTTAAGTGTAGGGGTGTTTAAGTTTAAGGGTGTTTAAGTTTAGGTGTTTAAGTTTAGGTGTTTAAGTTTAGGTGTTTAAGTTTAGGTGTTTAAGTTTAGGTGTTTAAGTTTAGGTGTTTAAGTTTAGGTGTTTAAGTTTAGGTGTTTAAGTTTAGGTGTTTAAGTTTATGTGTTTAAGTTTAGGTGTTTAAGTTTAGGTGTTTAAGTTTAGGTGTTTAAGTTTAGGTGTTTAAGTTTAGGTGTTTAAGTTTAGGTGTTTAAGTTTAGGTGTTCTTAGTTGCGCGACAAGCTCTTTCGGCGCTTTTTTCATTAGCTTTCCTGTGACAGCCATATTGGATGACGCAATGATGTCAACTTACTGCCACCATCAGTGCCTTGATACCTGTCATATATGCGATAATTACCTTGTTACCTGTTATTTATGTGATAGTTACCTTGATGGACGTTATCTATGCGATAATTACCATGATGGCCGTTATCCATGCAATAGTTACTTTGATTGACGTTATCTATGTGATAGTTACATTGATGGCCGTTATCTATGTGATAGTTACTTTGATGGACGTTATCTATTTGATAGTTACTTTGATGGACGTTATCTATGCGATAGTTACTTTGATGGACGTTGTCTATGTGATAGTTACTTTGATGGACGTTATCTATGCGATAGTTACTTTGATGGACGTTATCTATGTGATAGTTACTTTGATGGACGTTGTCTATGCGATAATTACCTTGTTACCTGTTATCTATGTGATAGTTACCTTGATGGGCGTTATCTATGCGATAATTACCATGATGGCCGTTATCCATGCAATAGTTACTTTGATTGACGTTATCTATGTGATAGTTACCTTGATGGCCATTATCTATGTGATAGTTACTTTGATGGACGTTATCTATGTGATAGTTACTTTGATGGACGTTATCTATGCGATAGTTACTTTGATGGACGTTGTCTATGTGATAGTTACTTTGATGGACGTTATCTATGCGATAGTTACTTTGATGGACGTTATCTATGTGATAGTTACTTTGATGGACGTTGTCTATGCGATAGTTACCTTGATGGCCGTTATCTATGTGATAGTTACCTTGATGGACGTTATCTATGCGATAATTACCATGATGGCCGTTATCCATGCAATAGTTACTTTGATGGACGTTATCCATGCAATAGTTACCTTGATGGCCGTTATCTATGTGATAGTTACTTTGATGGACGTTATCTATGTGATAGTTACTTTGATGGACGTTATCTATGCGATAGTTACTTTGATGGACGTTGTCTATGCGATAGTTACCTTGATGGCCGTTATCTATGTGATAGTTACTTTGATGGACGTTATCTATGTGATAGTTACTTTGATGGACGTTATCTATGCGATAGTTACTTTGATGGACGTTGTCTATATGATAGTTACTTTGATGGACGTTATCTATGTGATAGTTACTTTGATGGACGTTATCTATGCGATAGTTACTTTGATGGACGTTGTCTATGCGATAGTTACCTTGATGGCCGTTATCTATGTGATAGTTACTTTGATGGACGTTATCTATGCGATAGTTACTTTGATGGACGTTATCTATGCGATAGTTACTTTGATGGACGTTGTCTATGCGATAGTTACCTTGATGGCCGTTATCTATGTGATAGTTACTTTGATGGACGTTATCTATGTGATAGTTACTTTGATGGACGTTATCTATGCGATAGTTACTTTGATGGACGTTATCTATGCGATAGTTACTTTGATGGCCGTTATCTATGTGATAGTTACTTTGATGGACGTTATCTATGCGATAGTTACTTTGATGGACGTTGTCTATGCGATAGTTACCTTGATGGCCGTTATCTATGTGATAGTTACTTTGATGGACGTTATCTATGTGATAGTTACTTTGATGGACGTTATCTATGCGATAGTTACTTTGATGGACGTTATCTATGCGATAGTTACCTTGATGGACGTTATCTATGCGATAGTTACTTTGATGGACGTTATCTATGCGATAGTTACTTTGATGGACGTTGTCTATGCGATAGTTACCTTGATGGCCGTTATCTATGTGATAGTTACTTTGATGGACGTTATCTATGTGATAGTTACCTTGATGGACGTTATCTATGTGATAGTTACCTTGATGGACGTTATCTATGTGATAGTTACTTTGATGGACGTTATCTATGTGATAGTTACTTTGATGGACGTTATCTATGCGATAGTTACTTTGATGGCCGTTATCTATGTGATAGTTACTTTGATGGCCGTTATCTATGTGATAGTTACTTTGATGGACGTTATCTATGTGATAGTTACCTTGATGGCCGTTATCTTTTCGATAGTTACTTTGATGGACGTTATCTATGTGATAGTTACTTTGATGGACGTTATCTATGCGATAGTTACTTTGATGGACGTTATCTATGCGATAGTTACTTTGATGGACGTTATCTATGCGATAGTTACTTTGATGGACGTTATCTATGCGATAGTTACTTTGATGGCCGTTATCTATGTGATAGTTACTTTGATGGACGTTATCTATGTGATAGTTACTTTGATGGACGTTATCTATGTGATAGTTACTTTGATGGACGTTATCTATGCGATAGTTACTTTGATGGCCGTTATCTATGTGATAGTTACTTTGATGGCCGTTATCTATGTGATAGTTACTTTGATGGACGTTATCTATGCGATAGTTACTTTGATGGCCGTTATCTATGTGATAGTTACTTTGATGGCCGTTATCTATGTGATAGTTACTTTGATGGACGTTATCTATGTGATAGTTACCTTGATGGCCGTTATCTATGCGATAGTTACTTTGATGGACGTTATCTATGTGATATTTACTTTGATGGACGTTATCTATGCGATAGTTACTTTGATGGACGTTATCTATGCGATAGTTACTTTGATGGACGTTATCTATGCGATAGTTACTTTGATGGACGTTATCTATGCGATAGTTACTTTGATGGCCGTTATCTATGTGATAGTTACTTTGATGGACGTTATCTATGTGATAGTTACCTTGATGGCCGTTATCTATGCGATAGTTACCTTGATGGCCGTTATCTATGCGATAGTTACTTTGATGGACGTTAGTTAACTTGACGGAAGAGATGTATGCCAGGTGTTGGCAACATACGGCACGCGTGCCAGACTTGACTTAGAAGTCTGACTCTGACGCCTTCAATGAATTAGAAGTCTGACTCTGACGCCTTCAATGAATTAGAAGTCTGACTCTGACGCCTTCAATGAATTAGAAGTCTGACTCTGACGCCTTCAATGAATTAGAAGTCTGACTCTGACGCCTTCAATGAATTAGAAGTCTGACTCTGACGCCTTTAATGAATTAGAAGTCTGACTCTGACGCCTTCAATGAATTAGAAGTCTGACTCTGACGCCTTCAATGAATTAGAAGTCTGACTCTGACGCCTTCAATGAATTAGATAGTTACCGTGTTGCCATTAACCCACGCGATAGTTACCTTAAAACGTCATCAAAGAGAAACCATTACCCCCCCCCCCCCCCCCCCGCCCAACCCCAGACAAGTACAGACAGATGCAAATGCCGGAAGCCAGCATGTTGCCGGGCTGATGGCGAATGACTGGTTTCTTGGCAAGCGTCGTCCGGCCCCTGTGTCCGGTCCTGTTTAATAATGTAGTATCCCATGTCCCGACCAATGTATTCCTGTCTCCATATTAGTGGCTGTGGTCACTCATGGGCAAATGGAGATATGACGCCGCGAGACAGAGTGGGAGAGAGAGACACAGAGAGAGAGAGAGAGAGAGAGAGAGACAGAGAGAGCGCGCGCGCTCCCCGTGGACAGTTTGTATAGGTAAAGATGGTTTCCTGATTAAAACATGCAATGCCTAGTTATTGGGACTAGTGGTCAAGCTTTGCCAATTTTATGTTTTTGTACAAGTCACACTTTATGTAATCTCAACAGTAGAAAGAAGATAGAAAAGTGATTGGAAAAATACATCTCAAAAACAAATATTGTGAAATCACCTGGAAGCAACGAACCTTGAAATAACGAACCTTGAATTAACGAACATTGAAATAACTAACCTTGAAATAGCGCGGTCACTGGCATATACGCTACCGAACCCCGGCGCGTGACGCTATTTTAACACGGGCTCAACCTGTAATTAGCAAAATCCCTGTGTATAGCACCAAGCATGCTTCGGTTTCTTGAGGTGTGCGTTATTTCGAGGTTGCAATGCACTAACGATGGGGTTATTTTGTTGGAAGAAGATAAATGAAGAACATAAATGAAGAACATGTTATTCTTACGTCATAAAGAACATGTTATTATTATGTCTCCTAACCTTGAACATAAATGTCCAACCTATTGGCGGAATCATTTCTGTGACGTCCATGTAAATTTACCATGACGTCATGAATGAATCCCGACCCGTGGCACCCATCTTAAAACATGCTTCGTCATTACGTCATCATAAAAAAAAGGGTCTTGTTCGGAGTCGGACAATTTTTGTTGTCTTTGTTTTAAAAAAAAAATGAAATATTGTTGACATGTTGTTTGTAAGAGATATCACGTGATCAAGGTGAGATAACACCTGTTTGTAAGAGATATCGCGTGATCAAGGTGAGATAACACCTGTTTGTAAGAGATATCACGTGATCAAGGTGAGATAACACCTGTTTGTACGAGATATCACGTGATCAAGGTGAGATAACACATGTTTGTAAGAGATATCACATGATCAAGGTGAGATAACACATGTTTGTACGAGATATCACGTGATCAAGGTGTGATAACACATATTTGTAAGAGATATCCCATGATCAAGGTGAGATAACACCTGTTTGTACGAGACATCACGTGATCAAGGTGTGATAACACATGTTTGTAAGAGATATCACATGATCAAGGTGAGATAACACCTTTTCGGAAGAGTTATTGAGCATCTCTCTCTCTCTCCCTTTCTCTCCCCCTCTCTATGTCTGTCTCTCCCCCTCTCTCTTTCTGTCTCTCCCAAACTCTCCGAGAATGCAGAAGTGTAAGACTATAAATAATATAAATAAAACAGTAGGATTATTTCGAAGTTTTCAAACAGTTTCATTTTTTTATATCATCTAATACAACAAACACACACGCACGAAACATTTGTTTTTAAATATAATTTTTTTTTTTTTTTAAATAAATAAAAAAAACTAGAAATGCCAGTCTTCTTCAAAATAACCATGTCAGTGGTTCTTAACCTCTTATGAAGCACCACACCCACGCTTGATTTCAAAAACATTCCCATATCGCATGAGCTTATAAAAAAATGACAGTATACCTAATGTTCTGGGAATTCCCCCTCCCCCTGACACTGCCCCCCTGGGGTGGGGGGATACGGGCACCCCTGGCTAAGAGCTCCTGATCTAGGTCATGCACCTAATGTCGACGTGGGAGTTTAAAGATTTTTTTTTTGGAAACAGAAGAATCTCTCTGTGTGCTATTTATAGACTGACACAAAAAAGCGCTGACACAGCTATAGTCGATCTCAGCGTCACCTAGGGTTTAACAGGCCATTACGAAATCTCATACATTATCGCCCCCCTCCCCAAAACCCCATAGCTCCCCCCCCCAATCATGTGCCCCACCACTTCGGCTCTTGGAGGCGAAGGGAAGCTTTAAGCTGCTGGGATAGTATAAGTGCTACCATAATTGATCTTTGAACGTATCAGTACTACCCGAAGTGATCTTTGAACGTATCAGTGCTACCCGAAGTGATCTTTGATCGTATCAGTGCCACCCAAAGTAATCTTTGAATTCAGCATTAGGTGGTGGCCACAATACTTCGCGGGTACTTCACCTATTTACACCTGTGCTGCACCCGTTACATATGCAGACTAGTGCACATATTTACTAGTGGTGCACCCATATCACTTGTCTAGTTGTGCTACGTTTTACATCAGATGTGCACATATTAAACCTTTGTTGCACCCATTACACCGGTTACCCTGACGCATGTCCCGTGGGGCACCCTTTACATCAGTTATTCTCCCATTACATTATTAGTGTGCCCGTGAAAGCGTGCACGCTGGACACCAGTGCCCGTCCATTAAAGGTGCGTTGCCACGAATGTTGGTCAGGGGTGGTCATGGACGTTGGTCAGGGGTGGTCATGGAAGGTGGTCAGGGGTGGTCATGGATGGTGGTCAGGGGTGGTCATGGATGGTGGTCAGGGGTGGTCATGGATGGTGGTCAGGGGTGGTCATGGATGGTGGTCAGGGGTGGTCATGGATGGTGGTCATGGATGGTGGTCAGGGGTGGTCATGGATGGTGGTCAGGGTTGGTCATGGATGGTGGTCAGGGGTGGTCATGGATGGTTGTCATGGATGGTAGTCAGGGGTGGAGTTAATGAAATTGAAATCTTTATTTTTTTAATATATTTTTAAAAGTGTGTGTGTGTGTGCGTGTGTTCTTTCTAAAGCTACTTTTATTCCACATACGGCTGCTTACATTTGCAACATATGAAATATTCATAACTATGGATCCACTCTTAAGATTTATGATCATGGACTAAATGACAGAATCAGGTTTTTGCTACAAGCATCGCCGTGACGTAATGCTATCTTAAGATTTTTTTATTTTTTTTTTCTTGTAGCTAGGGGTTTTTTTTTCCCTGCTACAACGGGTTTTTTGAACAACATGCGACCAGTCAGGAAGATGGCCAATTCAAGATTGAAAAAAACAAAACAACCAACAAACTATTTGAAATCTCTATTGAAGATGAACTTTTTAAGAATTGATGTATTAGAAATCTGATTTCCTGGACCCGTAACTTACTTATGGAGTTTGTTTCACAGTTGGCACAACGGTCGTCTCTGACATTGCATGACCTGGCTGTCGTCATTACACCGGCCAACCTGCGTTGACGTCATTGTGAAGGCGTCATCAAACTGTGTGGTCACCGCACCGGCTGACCGAGTGATGACGTCATCGTGCTGTCTCACCACGCGATGACGTCATGGTTAGGTCTAACCACGTGATAACGTCCTTGTTATGTCTAACCACGTGAGAACGTATAACGTCATTTGTTCTGGCGAACCAACCATGACACAATGGCGCTCTCTTACCAATCGGTGACGTCGTTGTCCTGGCTAACCAGGTGATGACGTCATTCCTCTGTCGAACCGAACCAACTAGCGACGTCATGTTGATGGCTGACATAAGGGTGTCATTATTTTTAAGTCTAACCAAGGAATCGGGCAACATTTAGACAACAATTGAGACCCGTGTCTAAAAGTAGACTACAAAGCAAAGGGGAGGGTAACTCATGTTAAAGACGCGAGTTATCCATCTTGTTGAAAACTCATCATAACAATATCTTCAACATAAAAGTCCATGTATTTAAAATGTGCATTTATACTAACACTTTGTCTTAAGTTTTTTATAACTTTTTTGTACCGTAAAATGTGTACATGATGTGTACGGTGCACACGTTGAATGGCACGGAAATTCACGATGTGCTTGCAAAGGGCCGTAAGACGTAAATTCAGTAATGCTAAGGGGCATTACCGTGGCTGGCTTCATCAGAATATATTAGTAGATTACAGTGTGGTGACGATTGTCTTGACATTGCATCTAACACACATGTCTCGGTACTGTCGTAACTGCCTGGTTAGCTAGTCCTTGGTGTACATACACATTGCGGTGTGCCACAGGGCTCAGTTTTAGGACCTATTCTGTTCTCCATGTACACTAGCCAGCTGGGTGTGCCACAGGGCTCAGTTTTAGGACCTATTCTGTTCTCCATATACACTAGCCAGCTGGGTGTGCCACAGGGCTCAGTTTTAGGACCTATTCTGTTCTCCATGTACACTAGCCAGCTGGGTGTGCCACAGGGCTCAGTTTTAGGACCTATTCTGTTCTCCATGTACACTAGCCAGCTGGGTGTGCCACAGGGCTCAGTTTTAGGACCTATTCTGTTCTCCATGTACACTAGCCAGCTCGGAAGAATTATCGAAAGCCATTGTATTTCCCGAAGAATTGTTGGCGATAACACAGAACTGTACAAGTGTTTCCGCCCTAATCCTTGGAGTGTGCTGCTGTTGTTCAGGATTTCGAGGACTGATGTCTTGATGTGAAAGAATGGATGTCATCACACAGACTAAAATTAAATGATGACAAGACTGAGGCAATTGTTTGTGTTTCAGACGCCAATCTTCTGAAATTTGCCATCTCATCAATAAAAGCCGGTGAATCAGAGATCCCGTTGTTCACCACTGCCCGAGACCTTGGCTTTTATACTGACAGTAAACTCAGAATGATACCACATATCAGTTATGTAGTCAGGGTGTGCTGTTGTCATCTACGCGCCCTGGGTCAGCTGCGTCCTCAACTCAATAAGAGAACAGCAGATGCTGTAGCGGTAACTCTAATCCAGTCAAGATTAGATTACTGTAACAGTTGTTTGTGGGGTTTACCTCAGAACCAAATTCTCCAGAAGGTACGCATTGTGTCGCTGAAAAAACAGATCAGACCACATCATCATAGTTCTACAAGATCTCCATTGGGTTCCTGTGAGTGAGCGCATTGACCACACAATTCTGTCCCTGGCGCACAACTGCATAGAAGGCTCTGCACCAGAATATCTTAAAGAACTGATTCATAAACAGGCATCCTTAAAGAACATGATGTATTCAACACGGTCCTTACTGAAAATGCCCAGTGTGGATGAAAACAGAAAAAAATCTTACGGAGTGCGCTCTTTTGAAGCAATAGCGCCACAATTATGGAATAGTGCGCCCCAATCTTTGAGGAGTATTGAAAAGGATACAAAATCATTTAAGGAACATTCAAAGACTTTTTTGTTTAAAAGATTTGATGACACCAGAGCGCAGTGAGCATGCTAAAGTAGCATGGATACCAGCGCTATAGAAGTATCCAATCAAATCGAATCTAGTACTTTGGTGTACATACATATTACTTTGGTGAAACGATACAATTAGTTCTTAGATGTACAAATATACTTTGCAATTTAGTGTACGCAAATAGTTATTACTTCAGTCAAAGATAGTGCTTCTGTGGGATGTCAGACATAGTACTTTTGTGTGATGTCAGACATAGTACTTTTGTGTGATGTCAGAGATAGTACTTTTGTGTGATGTCAGAGATAGTACTTTTGTGTGATGTCAGAGATATTACTTTTGTGTGATGTCAGACATAGTACTTTTGTCTGATGTCAGACAAAGTACTTTTGTGTGATGTCAGAGATAGTACTTTTGTGTGATGTCAGAGATAGTCCTTTTGTGTGATGTCAGAGATTGTGCTTCTGTGTGAGGTCATATATAGTACGTCTGTGCAATTTTAGACATAGTACTTCGTTATGATTTCAGACATAGTACATCTGTGTGATGTCAGAGATAGTAATTCTGTGTTCATTACCAGATATTACTTCTGTTTTAATTTAAAGTACATCTGTTTGATTTCCCCGTTCATTGGTACTTACGTACATCTAGAAAGCTGCATGATGTTGGCACCCCACCACCATGAAACTCTAAAGGTGCATGATGTTGGCACCCCACCACCATAAAACTCTAAAGGTGCATGATGTTGGCACCCCACCACCATGAAACTCCACAGTTGGCCGAAAATGTCGCTCCTCTATATTAAAAGAAAAAAAAATACCGCCCTGTGCGGACACCACCTCCGAACTCCCACCTTTCTACGCCACTGGCCTCATGACCACTATATTCGTGCATTGTCTTCTAGAAGCTAAATAAAACACATCCACTAGCTTATACCAAAGCATCATTGGCTTGTGATTGTCATATATGAGTATTAACTCAAACCTTTTCTATATCGGTGATCAAACAAAATGACCTAGGATTCCCTTTCTTCCATGGATGACTTCCTTCATTCCCCGTCACCAAGACTTACACTCCAACACAACTTCTTTGTGGCCGGTAGATCTGACCAATCGCTGAGTGAGTTATGTCCCGACCCCGGTTTGGGGGTGGGGGGTGGTACTTCTGACCAATCAATACAGATCAAACGGGAGGTTCTGATGTATATTTAATAATCCCCGCCCCACAATGCATTAGAGCTGTCTATAGCAGCTAGTCCATTACGCTGTTAATAAAGTGGGGGTATTTTGTCGGCGTTTTTGATGTAGTTTATTGGGGGGAGGAGGGCGAAGGGAGGGGGTTGTAGCTGTTATAGTCAATTGATGTCACAAACTGGCGAGTCACAAATAAAATTTGGGGTGGGATCCTTGAAGTCGGTTTCAAGCAATTCTTCTAGTGAAGTAGGTAGTGCGTGAGACAGAGGCGTAGCTAGGTAAGGTGCTAGCGTTTCCGCACCTTCCAAGGAAAAAAACAAATCTACAGCTGTTGGAAAATGCCGGCCATCCATATAAAATGTATTTAAAAAAACAAAAAAAAAAAACAAAAAACAAATTGGACCAAGATGTTTTAATGGCCGCCGTCGCTAGGTGACTCTTTAAACACGTGCCATCTTGACAACGTTGTGACGACGTCAATCTCATCAGAGGGATGAATGGTTTTTTTTTTAATTGTTAGATATGAAAAAGTGAGGAATACAAATCACATCAGACTTTTTGTTTAACTCGTGAACATATCTCGGTGGTGCCGGCACTCCATCTTAACTCGTGAACATATCTCGGTGGTGCCGGCACTCCATCTTAACTCGGTTGGAGTTGTTGATTAAACGTTATAATTTACTTCTTGCTTAAGTTGTTCGCTATAATTATTTGGGTCAGTGTTCAAGAAGAGGTTGATACGAAGTTGTTTCAATGATTTACTTGATGGTGTGGGATAGTCGTGGATGGTGTGGTGTGTTCTTGGTGGATATTGAATTGTCAGGGATGGTGTGGGTAGTCGTGGATGGTGTGGTCGTGGTGGATATTGAATGATCGTGGATGATGTGTGGTGGTCGTGGATGGTGTGGAGTGGTCGTTGGCGGTGTGGGTGGTCGTGGATGGTGTGGAGTGGTCGTGGATGTTGTGGTGTGGTCATTGTGGATATGGAGTGGTCGTGGACTGTGTGGGTGGGCATGGTGGATATGGAGTGGTCGTGGATTGTGTGGGGTGGTCATGGTGGATATGGAGTGGTCTCGGATGGTGTGGGTTATCGTGGATGGTGGGGGTTGTCGTGGATGGTGTGCATTGTTGTGGATGTGTGGGTGGTTATGGATGGTGTGGGTGGTTGTGGGTGGCTGTGGGTGGTTATGGTTGATGTGGGTTGTCGTGGATGGTGTGGGTGGTTGTGGTTGGTGTGGGGATCATGGGTCCATTTCTCCCCCCTCCCCTCCGCCCCAAACTCAAAGAGTCACAAAAATACTGAAACTAAAATAAAAGAGAGAAAGAGAGAGGGAGAGAGAGAGAGGGAGAGGGAGAGAAAGAGAGAGAGAGAGAGAGAGAAAGAGAGAGAGAAAGAGAGAGAGAAAGAGAGAGAGAAAGAGAGAGAGAAAGAGAGAGAGAAAGAGAGAGAGAAAGAGAGTGTGTGAAAAAATAGAGCTGCGTGTCCCTGTCTTTCTCACTTGTTACAGAAACTGAAATAAGGGGAGATACAAAAAAACAGGCATGAAATGTGGTGTGAATTGTAATCTGCGGGCGGAGGAGGAGTGGAGCTGTCACCAACACATGGCTAGGGGTAAGAAGAGTTGCGGTTCTTGCTAAATAAGTCTTTTGTTTGCGAGTCACCTCCCTTCTCCTCTCCCCACCCTGATTCCTTCGCGGCTTCAATATTCTTCGTCCAACTCACCGTCTGTGTCCATGGGTAGCTCTCTCATCACTACCACCGTCTGTGTCCATGGGTAGCTCTCTCATCACTACCACCGCCTGTGTCCATGGGTAGCTCTCTCATCACTACCACCGTCTGTGTCCATGGGTAGCTCTCTCATCACTACCACCGTCTGTGTTCATGGGTAGCTCTCTCATCACTACCTCCTCCACCCCCACATCACCATGGGGACCTATCCTTTCAAGACCTCACCATGGGGACCTATCCTTTCAAGACCTCACCATGGGGACCTATCCTTTCAAGACCTCACCATTTGGAACTATCATTTCAAGACCTCACCATGGTGACCTATCCTTTCAAGACCTCACCATGAGGACTTATCCTTTCAAGACCTCACCATGGGGACCTATCCTTTCAAGACCTCACCATGGGGACCTATCCTTTCAAGACCTCACCATGGGGACCTATCCTTTCAAGACCTCACCATGGGGACCTATCCTTTCAAGACTTCTCCTGATCAAAAAGTTTTTGAGATGGCTCCTGGGGCCATTGAGGACATACTTTACACTTACACACGGTGCGCACCGTGCGAAGTGCGTTCATTCTCACGTCCTTGTGTCAATTATGCGCACTGATGATAGTATCTGA
Source organism: Omphiscola glabra (assembly GCA_964017045.1). Classification (NCBI taxonomy): domain Eukaryota; kingdom Metazoa; phylum Mollusca; class Gastropoda; family Lymnaeidae; genus Omphiscola; species Omphiscola glabra. The sequence goes on from OZ024810.1 coordinate 839,800, forward strand.
AAGGATTATGAAGGGCCATTGGAAAATATATGTCTGTTTCCGGTCGTCTGGTTCATTTCAGTGGTTCAAATATTGTTGGACTGTGAAGACAACATTTGACAAGTGACGTCATTCTGAGATTAATTTCTCATTGGTTATTTAAGACAATTCTTGGTATTCATTTCTGGTCATTCACTGGATGGATTATTGGTTTAAAACATGAGAATATTTTCCGCAACGGTTCTCAAATTTGTGTAGTGTTGTACTGTGGGAACTGCTATAACTGCGTGTTCTTATTTTGTATTTGGCATGGGTGTATTTTTTGTTTTAAAGCTATGTGTTGCACTAGGGGTATGTGCACTACAGTTTGAGAATCTCTGTCATGGAAGATTTTTACGGTCCTGAGGCTATGGCAAAATCAAGAAATGCAATGTGTTTAGTAAGTAGTTTTAAATAGTTAGTCTTCATATCATTTACAACTTTGGTATCCTAACATTTTAATAAACTTCCACTCGCAACAGCAATCAGAACAGTAACACAGCCACCACCACCGAAAACAGAGCAGCACTACAGCCAACAACAGTGAAAACAGCAGTTTAAAAAACAAAAACAACTTCTGTTTAAAAGTGTCATTTTCCAGAGTGCTACTTTCGTATAAACCACAGAGATGGAGCTATTATGGGTGCTAGTTCTTCCCCTTGCCCTGGACTACACTCAGCGAAACCTATTCTGTTATTTGCAGTCATTTGCTCTCCCCCCCCCCCCATTTCCAGTTACGCCCCCCCACCCGGTCTCGTGGTGGCACGCGCTGCGGCTTGATGTATGTGTGTGGAGTCACACGTGACACGACTGAGGCGGCAATCACTCGTTACCGCCTCACGAGCGATAAAGTTTTGGTTAATTAGCAGAACAACAAGGCGTTGGTTTTGTTCCTTAAGGTTTTGTTTCTCAGACGGTCTGGTTCCGGTCATGGCTGGTGGCTTTGTGGGAATGGATACTTATGACGTAAGAGTTACCAGTGGATGGAGTAAATAGGGGGGTGGGATGTAAGCGCCCCCTCCCCCCCCCGGATAAAATTAAAAATAGTATCAGTTTATGCTTGGGATATGGGTCAAGGTCAGGGCTAGGATTAGAACAATGATAAGAGTGATGGGTCAAGGTCAAGGCTACGGTGCTATGGTAATTATGTGGGCTAAGGTAACTGAGTAAATAAAGACACATTGGATTACTAGCATGTATTATTTTCAAAATTGTAGCTTTATATGAAACTGTAAGCATGACCCAACAGAGCCGACAGTTGACCGACCTCGACATTGACCCGCCAGTTCAGTAACATTTCACTAATACTTTACTGATATTCAACAATGCATGTACAGCCAACCACCCAACCACTCAACCAACCATCCACCCATCCACCCAACCAACCATTCACCCAACCACCCACCAAACCATTGACCCAAACAATAACCCACCCAAACAATAACCCACCCAACCATTGACCCAACCATCGACCCAACCATCCACCCAACCACACACTCAACCATCTACCCATCCAACCACCCAACCAACCACCCCCCAATCATCGATCCAACAACCACCCACCCAACCATCGACCCAATCAACCACCCACCCAATCATCGACCCAATCAACCACCCACCCAATCATCGACCCAATCAACTTCAAACCCAACCATCGATCCAACCATCGACCCAACCATCGACCCAACCATCCCTCCACGTTGTTCAATAAGTTGTGATACTTTTAAAACAAACGTCAACAGCCGTAATTCCATATGTAACGTCCGTCACTAACGCTTAGGTTCAATAGCGCACAAAATAAAATTCCCGCTAAATGAGGTTCTTAAAAATACTCCAAGGACATTTGATGGGGGTAATATTTTCTTTTGTTCTACTACAATAGTATCACGTCTAATATATTGTAAATTTGAAGTGAGACCCTTTTCGTAAATAAAAAAAAAAAAAAAAAAATGTACCAGACATTACGGCCGCCATTGTTCGACGGGCTAACATGTCAGAACTGGTTAGATCTAGATATAAAGATGAACATTGTGTTCTAGCATGTCAGAACTGGTGTAGATCTAGATATAAAGATGAACATTGTGTTCTAGCATGTCAGAACTGGTGTAGATCTAAATATAAAGATGAACATTGTGTTCTAGCATGTCAGAACTGGTGTAGATCTAGATATAAAGATGAACATTGTGTTCTAGCATGTCAGAACTGGTGTAGATCTAAATATAAAGATGAACATTGTGTTCTAGCATGTCAGAACTAGTGTAGATCTAGATATAAAGATGAACATTGTGTTCTAGCATGTAAGAACTGGTGTAGATCTAGATATAAATATGAACATTGTGTTCTAGCATGTCAGAACTGGTGTAGATCTAAATATAAAGATGAACATTGTATTCTAGCATGTCAGAACTGGTGTAGATCTAGATATAAAGATGAACATTGTGTTCTAGCATGTCAGAACTAGTGTAGATCTAGATATAAAGATGAACATTGTGTTCTAGCATGTAAGAACTGGTGTAGATCTAGATATAAATATGAACATTGTGTTCTAGCATGTCAGAACTGGTGTAGATCTAAATATAAAGATGAACATTGTATTCTAGCATGTCAGAACTGGTGTAGATCTAGATATAAAGATGAACATTGTGTTCTAGCATGTCAGAACTGGTGTAGATCTAGATATAAAGATGAACATTGTGTTCTAGCATGTCAGAACTGGTGTAGATCTAGATATAAAGATGCACAATGTGTTCTAGCATGTCAGAACTGTTTAGATCTAGATATAAAGATGCACATTGTGTTCATATTTTGAATACCCTAACTTAACAATATACTGCATATAACTGTCACTTTGTCCTTCAGGACATACCCACTGCCCCCAATAGAAGTGTATGAGAACATACCCACTGCCCTCATAGAAGTGTATGAGAATATACCCACTGCCCTCATAAAAGTGTATGAGAACATACCTACTGCCCTCATAAAAGTGTTGAGAACATACCTACTGCCCTTATAGAAGTGTATTAGAACATACCTACTGCCCTCATAGAAGTGTATGAGAACATACCTACTGCCCTCATAGAAGTGTATGAGAACATACCCACTGCCCTCATATAAGTATATGAGAACATACCCACTGCCCTCGTAGAAGTGTATGAGAACATACCCACTGCCCTCATAGAAGTGTATGATAACATACCCACTGCCTTCATAGAAGTGTATGAGAACATACCTACTCCCCTCATAGTAGTGTATGAGGACATACCCACTGCCCCCATAGAAGTGTATGAGAACATACCCACTGCCCTCATTGAAGTGTATGAGAACATACCCACTGCCCCCATAGAAGTGTATGAGCACATACCCACTGCCCCCATAGAAGTGTATGAGAACATACCCACTTCCCCCATAGTGTATTTTGAGATAAAATTACAATTCTCTCCATTCCTTTCCGGTTCATGACCTTTGGCGACCCAGCCGCATTAGCCAACCGCCTCATATCTACATAAATATCAGAATCTCCATTTATCCCCCTCTGCTGTATGCATAAATGTAAGTCTCCATTTATATACGTCTCCATTTATAGTTTGTAGGCAGAGATTGGGATGAGTTGAATTTTCACACTATTGATTTCAAGTATTTGAATTCGCAAGTGTAATAGTATATTTTATATTGGATTGGACAAATCCTCTATTGAATAGGACTGGACAAATCCTCTATTGAATTGGACTGGACAAATCCTCTATTGAATTGGATTGGACAAATCCTCTATTGAATTGGACTGGAAAAATCCTCTATTGGATTGGATTGGACAAATCCTCTATTGAATTGGACTGGACAAAGTCTCTATATTGAATTTCACTGGACAAATCCTCTATTAAATTGGTCTGGACAAATCCTCCAGTGTAGTGCACTAGACAAAGCATGTATTTAATTGTACTGGACAAAGCCCCCATGGAATAGGACCGGACAAAGGCTCTCAATCTAGTTTAATTTCGACCCCATGTTATTCACTAACCACAATAAGTTTTTTTAAATGTTTTTTATTTTTTTAAGAACAAAATCACAAAGACATAGCTTTCTAATTTTACAAAATCCCAAAAGATTGTTCTCCACCGCATACAGCTTGATCCCCGCTATTAATTTCAATTGTGACGCGAAGTTTACAACTCGAGAACCGCAATGCAGTATTTCAATTGGAAAGTCAAATAGGAGTGTCAACTATTTTGGGCCTCGTTCAAAAAGTGAATAGAAGCCCGCCCCCCTTTCGACCCCACCCAGCCCCCAGGGGTTGCAATCCGTCAGTGTATTAAAATAGTCTCACAAACCTAAAGTTGTCGTCTGCTTAATCGTCATCATGGTATCATGAATGATATGCTGTTGTTTCAAAGTATTATTGTTGAGATTGTCTTTAGCGACGCTGGTGATGCCACAGAATGTTGCACATCGAGTCTTTGTGGTATAAACAGCGTGTGCAGTCAGGGATGACTATTTCTACGATAAATAGAGAGAGAGAGAGATACAGAGAGAGAGAGAGAGGTAGAGAGAGAGGGGGTAGAGAGAGAGAGAGAGAGAGGGGTAGAGAGAAAGAGAGAGAGAGAGAGGTAGAGAGAGAGAGGTAGAGATGTCGTCTTGAATTAGTCCTGCATATGTTGTCCCGCGATAATCTTCTAAAATGGACTCTTCTCATTCCGCCTCACCCCGCCTCACCCAAACAATCTCTTATCTCGCGGTCGAACTGCAACCACTTGACTCCGTGGCTCAGACCGCGCTACAAGCGCCCACCACCAAATGTCCGTCCGCCTTTCGCTCGACTCGGCGACTCACGCCCTGACAGCTCCGCCATGTTGGCTCTCGTGACGTCCGTATGACGTCAACAAGCGATCATTAAATTAGCGTTCTGATATCCCGACCGACGTAATGGCGAGGACCGGGTGCAGATCGATACATGAACGGGGTCAAGTTCAACGGTGAGTGAGTGATCTTTTCAAGACCATAGAACTCACCCGCCGGCACAGCCACCAAGTTGGTGTGATCATTAGACCAACATATTTCTGCGACGATTTCATTCATTTAAGTCAACTAAATGAATAAAGAATAAGTTGTGCTAAAGGTTACAACTAATTGAGTTCAACTAACACTGGTCGCTTTTTGTTGTTGTTTACCTTTCTTTAACAACAAACAATTGTGCAGCGTCGAATACAAGGATGTGGAATAGCACCACGCGATTAGAACGAATGTGGGTTCAATGGTAGAAACTATGTATTGTCTTTGTCATTTCTACATTTTTACCATACAAAATTCCATAATAATTTCTAATTTTTATTAAAGAAATACTTTATTAGGCTTTTCAATGGCGGCCCCACGTACAAATTGTGCGTTTTTAGGGGCTCCAGGTGGCGATGAATGTGTCATTAAAATCTTCATTGATGGTGTCACTACTAAATTAATAACTCCCTATTATACGGGTACAACGCCCCCTCCCCGGCTGTTACACTTGATGGCTCCCATGCCTCTTGATTTTGGCTACCATGCCTCCTTTACCTCTTGAATGTGGCTACAATGGCTCCGTTACCTCTTGATTGTGACTACCATGCCTCCTTTACCTCTTGATTGTGACTACCATGCCTCCTTTACCTCTTGAATGTGACTCTGTTACCTCTTGAATGTGGTTACCATGACTCTGTTGCCTTTTGAATGTGGCTCAGAGCTACCATAGTTTGTCCGCTCCTGCTCCACAGGCCCATGAGATGACCAACTTTGTTACATCACGTATTTAGCAGCGATGTCATTCAAAGTCCTCCGGGCGGAAGTCACCAATGAGATAATCGTCTGCCTCTCCCTTGGTTTGTTTCGACTTCCTGCTAGCCTGCTAGTGGACACAAAAGTAATCGATGTACAAGTTTGTTTCCCCTCCTAACTACATGTTATTCTGCAGAACGTGAAGTCTTCCAATAAAGTCTTTACTATTTCCTCTTATAATGTCACATATTGCCAAACTATTTCCTCTTATAATGTCACATAATGTCAAACTATTTCCTCTTATAATGTCACTATTGTCAAACTATTTCCTCTTATAATGCCACATATTGCCAATGGATCAGTTTCTACCCGTCCGTTTGGACCGGTCATCACTATTCAAGACGTGATTTCCACCACAAACCGGGATGATTATTGTTTGTTTTAAGAAGAATCTGGTCCCCTCCTGAAAGAAGAATATGGTCATCTCCTGGATAAAGAATTTGTTCCCCTCCTGGAAGAAGAATCTGTTCCCCTCCTGGAAGAAGAATGTGTTCCCCTCCTGGAAGATTAAATATGATTCATATGTAAACAATTACTCAAAACTCTCTAACAGCGCCGCCATGTTGTTGCTCTGCCGCACTGCTCCAAAATGGCCGTCCCGGGATTATTATTTGTTCATTCTTCACCCTGCTCCGACCATTAATTGGCTATTTCCATGCGTGTCCATCTCGGTAACATGCGAAGTGGATTTGTCCGTATTCGTTGCTGCCCCCCCCTCTCCCCGAAAGTATCGATCCGGTCCCCCCCTCCCCACACCTCTGGCCAGTAGAAAGGAAGCCATGCAAATGTCCACTTGAACCCAGTGGCGTGAGATGAGGGAAGCCGCGAGTACTCCGAGGTATCGCCCTCTCGTCTAATTGGATGCCTCGTCTCGGGGATGCCAAACTGTGGCCAGGCTGTTGATTGTTAATTACAGGGCGGGAAAGTTTGGCCCGAATCTGGACATGTGTAGGTGACGCTGGGGGGATGGGGACGCTGGGAGCAGGGGTAAATCTTGGGCATGTCAATTTCTTCTTGGGAGAGTTGCTTTCATATCATGTACATTTAAGTGGTGCGTCTGCTTACAGGGGCGGGACTATTAGTAGGTTGGGACACTTAATTCACTTTGGGGCTTCTTGCATGACTTCGTCGCCGTTCTTAATGGTTGACATTAGCGGTCAAACTTGTTGGTTGGTTGACATTAGCGGTCAAACTTGTTGGTTGGTTGACATTAGCGGTCAAACTTGTTGGTTGGTTGACATTAGCGGTCAAACTTGTTGGTTGGTTGACATTAGCGGTCAAACTTGTTGGTTGGTTGACATTAGCGGTCAAACTTGTTGGTTGGTTGACATTAGCGGTCAAACTTGTTGGTTGGTTGACATTAGCGGTCAAACTTGTTGGTTGGTTGACATTAGCGGTCAAACTTGTTGGTTGGTTGACATTAGCGGTCAAACGTGTTGGTTGGTTGACATTAGCGGTCAAACTTGTTGGTTGGTTGACATTAGCGGTCAAACTTGTTGGTTGGTTGACATTAGCGGTCAAACTTGTTGGTTGGTTGACATTAGCGGTCAAACTTGTTGGTTGGTTGACATTAGCGGTCAAACTTGTTGGGCTGGCAATATTAAGAAATGGAGGATTGGTTGATATGAAGATATGGATGATTGGTTGATATGAAGTTAAAGAGGATTGGTTGATATGAAGATATGGATGATTGGTTGATATGAAGTTAAATAGGATTGGTTGAGATGAAGTTATGGAGGATTGGTTGATATGAAGTTAAAGAGGATTGATTGAGATGAAGATATGTATGATTGGTTGATATGAAGTTAAAGAGGATTGGTTGATATGAAGATATGGATGATTGGTTGATATGAAGTTAAAGAGGATTGGTTGATATGAAGATATGGAGGTTTGGTTGATATGAAGTTAAAGAGGATTGGTTGATATGAAGTTAAAGAGGATTGGTTGAGATGAAGATATGTATGATTGGTTGATATGAAGTTAAAGAGGATTGGTTGATATGAAGATATGGATGATTGGTTGATATGAAGTTAAAGAGGATTGGTTGATATGAAGATATGGAGGATTGGTTGATATGAAGTTAAAGAGGATTGGTTGATATGAAGATATGGAGGATTGGTTGATATGAAGATAAAGAGGATTGGTTGATATGAAGATATGGATGATTGGTTGATATGAAGTTAAAGAGGATTGTTTGAGATGAAGTTATGGGGGATTGGTTGATATGAAGATATGGAGGATTGGTTGATATTAACTTAAAGAGGGTTGGTTGATATGAAGTTATGGATGATTGGTTGATATAATAATAATAATAATTATAAAGTTTATTTGAAAAATCACGCTTAATCCCCAAAGGCTCGAAGCGCGTTACAAAGTCAAATCTAGGAGATTGATTGATTGATTGGTTGATATTAAGTTAAAGAGGATTGGTTGATATGAAGATATGGATGATTGGTTGATATGAAGTTAAATAGGATTGGTTGATGTGAAGATATGGAGGATTTGTTGATATGAAGATATGGAGGATTGGTTGATATGAAGTTAAAGAGGATTGGTTGAGATGAAGTTATGGAGGATTGGATGATATGATGTTAAAGAGGATTGGTTGATGTGAAGATATGGTGGATTGGTTGATATGAAGTTAAAGAGGATTGGTTGATATGAAGATATGGATGATTGGTTGATATGAAGTTAAAGAGGATTGGTTGAGATGAAGTTATGGAGGATTGGTTGAGATGAAGTTATGGAGGATTGGTTGATATGAAGTTATGGAGGATTGGTTGATATGAAGATATGGATGATTGGTTGATATGAAGTTAAAGAGGATTGGTTGAGATGAAGTTATGGAGGATTGGTTGATATGAAGTTAAAGAGGATTGGTTGAGATGAAGTTATGGAGGATTGGTTGATATGAAGTTATGGAGGATTGGTTGATATGAAGTTAAAGAGGATTGGTTGATATGAAGTTAAAGAGGATTGGTTAAGATGAATATACGGAGGATTATTGTGGAATTATTTTTTTTTATAATGAAAAAAGAAATTATTCAATTTTGTTTTGGTGTTCCCATTGTTGTTGCCATTGTTGTTCCCATTGTTGTTCTCATTGTTGTTCCCATTGTTTTTCTTATTCGTGTTCCCATTGTTGGTCCAGTTGTTGTTCCCATTCGTGTTCCCTATGTTGGTCCAATTTTCGTTCCCCTTATTTGCAAATCGTTCTGTGAGATTGAAGCTCGTACATTCAACTCACGACGCAAGCTTGGTCCCCAATAGCATGTAACAGACGACAACTCTGTGCACGCGTGGTCCCCAATAGCATGTAACAGACGACAACTCTGAAATGAAATCTATCGTCTCTTCCTTCGCGAATATTGGCTGAGCTTAATGCTAGTAGACATCCTTTTTTCAAAATAAATAATAATTGATAATGTATTTATTATTGTAAGTGTTATTATTATTATTGTTATCATTATGATTACTAGAAATAACCCACTAAACAATGGTGGTGGAGTTTAGTAGATGGGAAGTTCACTCCACCACCATTGTTTAGTAGATGGGAAGTTCACAACAACGGCCATTGTTTAGTAGATTCCCCATCTACTAAACAATGGTGGTGGAGTGAACTTCCCATCTACTAAACAATGGCGGTGGAGTGAACTTCCCATCTACTAAACAATGGCGGTGGAGTGAACTTCCCATCTACTAAACAATGGTGGTGGCGTGAACTTCCCATCTACTAAACAATGGTGGTGGAGTGAACTTCCCATCTACTAAACAATGGCGGTGGAGTGAACTTCCCATCTACTAAATAATGGCGGTGGAGTGAACTTCCCATCTACTAAATAATGGCGGTGGAGTGAACTTCCCATCTACTAAACAATGGTGATGGCGTGAACTTCACATCTACTAAACAATGGTGGTGGAGTAAACTCCCCATCTACTAAACAATGGTGGTGGAGTGAACTTCCCATCTACTAAACAATGGCGGTGGAGTGAACTTCCCATCTACAAAACAATGGTGATGGCGTGAACTTCACATCTACTAAACAATGGTGGTGGCGTGAACTTCACATCTACTAAACAATGGTGGTGGAGTGAACTCCCCATCTACTAAACAATGGCGGTGGAGTGAACTTCCCATCTACTAAACAATGGTGGTGGAGTGAACTCCCCATCTACTAAACAATGGCGGTGGAGTGAACTTCCCATCTATTAAACAATGGCGGTGGAGTGAACTTCCCATCTACTAAACAATGGTGGTGGAGTGAACTCCCCATCTACTAAACAATGGTGGTGGAGTGAACTTCCCATCTACTAAACAAGGTGGTGGCGTGAACTTCCCATCTACTAAACAATGGTGGTGGAGTGAACTTCCCATCTACTAAACAATGGTGGTGGAGTGAACTTCCCATCTACTAAACAATGGCCGTTGTTGTGAACTTCTCATCTACTAAACAATGGTGGTGGAGTGAACTTCCCATCTATTAAACAATGGCGGTGGAGTGAACTTCCCATCTACTAAACAATGGTGTTGGAGTGAACTTCCCATCTACTAAACAATGGCGGTGGAGTGAACTTCCCATCTACTAAATAATGGCGGTGGAGTGAACTTCCCATCTACTAAACAATGGTGTTGGAGTGAACTTCCCATCTACTAAACAATGGCGGTGGAGTGAACTTCCCATCTACTAAACAATGGCGGTGGAGTGAACTTCCCATCTACTAAACAATGGCGGTGGAGTGAACTTCCCATCTACTAAACAATGGCGGTGGAGTGAACTTCACATCTACTAAACAATGGCGGTGGAGTGAACTTCCCATCTACTAAACAATGGCGGTGGAGTGAACTTCCCATCTACTAAACAATGGCGGTGGAGTGAACTTCCCATCTACTAAACAATGGTGTTGGAGTGAACTTCCCATCTACTAAACAATGGTGATGGCGTGAACTTCCCATCTACTAAACAATGGCCGTTGTTGTGAACTTCTCATCTACTAAACAATGGTGGTGGAGTGAACTTCCCATCTACTAAACAATGGCGGTGGAGTGAACTTCCCATCTACTAAACAATGGTGATGGCGTGAACTTCACATCTACTAAACAATGGTGGTGGAGTGAACTTCCCATCTATTAAACAATGGCGGTGGAGTGAACTTCCCATCTACTAAACAATGGCGGTGGAGTGAACTTCCCATCTACTAAAGTTACTTAAACCATCCATTCAAGGGATGATCTTTATAAGAAACCCAATTAGTATTAACTTCTGGTAATTTTTTTTTCGCACCTATTAAACACTGCGTCGCATCGTCACAGCCTTGTTGCCCTCAAGAGTGGTATTTAAATGAGCAACTATTCTCAAGCTGCCCTCTGAACCGCATCGTCCTAAGTCACGTGACGCGACTCTTTCAACTGGCACGTGAGTTTAGGACCTTTCATTATTCTTTTCAATGCTTCGTTATATGCAACCATGTGGAGAGCCAATGTCGTCAGCTACATACTTTAGAAACACGAGAAAAACAGTGCTGTACAGTCCGCACAAAATCCGTGTGGTACAGTCCTCACAAAATCAGTGCGGTACAGTACGCACAAAAACATTGCGGTACAGTCAGCACAAAATCCGTGCGGTACAGTCCGCACAAAATCCGTGCCGTACAGTCCGCACAAAATCCGTGCGGTACAGTCCGCACAAATCCGTGCGGTACAGTCCGCACAAAATCCGTGCGGTGCAGTCCGCACAAAATCCGTGCCGTACAGTCCGCACAAAATCCGTGCAGTACAGTCAGTACAAAATCCGTGCGGTAAATTCCTCACTCAATCCGTGCGGTACAGTCAGTATAAAATCTGTGCCGTAGAGTGAGCACGAAAACAAAATCATCTTGTCTGGTCGTAAGATTTTCCAGAGTCTGATCGTGTGATTCGGGCTTTATGGTTTATGGATTGTTTTTATTTGGGCACAACGAACCAATTGAACACGGCCTCTTTTGTGGTATGCGATAACCGATATCTGCGCTAAATCTTCTATCCAATTATGTCTCACTTTCACTTTAAATGTTAGGATTGTTATTTTGTTCAGAACCTGTCCATGTCGTGAGAAAATAGTTTATTTTTAAACGTCAAAGCCGGGGGGGGAGGGGGGGGGGAAGTGGGGGGGGGAATTTTTTTTAAAGAATGGGTTGCCATGCGGAAATGGAGGTAAGGGGGCTGCTGAAGCAACATGCGCATGGCACAAAGTTGCTGCGACATGGCCTGACCTTGATTTGAAACCACTAAATCTCCTATTCCTAGGCCGGCTTCCCATTCCCCGGGGGGGGGGGGGGGGGTGCAATGCGTGCAGAGGCCTTATTGGTGTTTAAAATATGAGCCTCGGTTTGGTTCAATAATTCCCTGGGTATGTTGGTCACGTGACGTACTCCATCTTAATCTTGACTTCCCACTCCCTCCCCAATCCCACTTTTTGTCACCCGCTTTCACCTTTCTCTTTACTCTCAGTGTTCATGCTCTCTCTATATCTCTCCTTCTCCCTATCTCTCTCTCTACCATCCCCTCTCTCCATCTCTCTCTTTCTCTTCCTCTCTATCCCTACTCTTTTTTTCTCTCCCTCTTATTTAACTCTCTCCCTCTATTGTTCTCTATTTATCTCTCTTTCTCTCTCTCCTTCCCTCTCTTTCTCTCTTGCCCCCCCCCCCTCACTTGCCCCTGTCACCGTTGTCCAACGTTTCGTACCAGGCTCTTGTGTCTTCGAGGGCCAGGTACAAGGGATCATAACGTTTTTAGCAACAAGGGACATTCTGTGTTGTGTTGACGGTGGCTTTATTCAACGCCTTGTTGTGCTGATGGTGGATTTTTTCACGTCAACATGTTCACGTACACGTGCTATTTATATTATTTAAATTTTTTTTTTAATATTTAAATTTTGCATATTTTTTTTTTTATTTAACATGCCTTATAGTTGGGGAAACACGGTATTGAATTATCAAACTAACCCTAACCCTAACCTGAAACCTTGTCATTTTGTCACCTTGTCATTTTGTCGCCTTGTCGTTTTGTCACTTCTCGTTTTGTCACTTGTCTTTTTGTCACTTGTCGTTTTGTCCCTTGTCATTTTGTCACTTGTCGTTTTGTCATGGAACCCACGTTGACTTGTACCTGAGGAATACAATATCCTTAATGAAATGGCTGACATGAATACTATTGTATATTTGCCACTTTGCTGGCAGCCTACGTTTCCTGCCCTGCTCTGGCAGTGCTCACGATCGGTATGTCCAGCTCTAGCAGTGCTCACGATCGGTATGTCCAGCTCTGGCAGTGCTCACGATCGGTATGTCCAGCTTATTTGAATACATTCTAACCAGTGACGTAGCTAGGGTTATATCCACCCGGGGCGGGTAAAGATCTTTTCCGCCCCCTTCCATGTACAAAATATAAATACAAAATTAAAACAACCTCTTCATGCCACCCTTCTATATAAAGAAAAAAGTGCCGCCTGCTGGGTGACCGCCCCTCAGCATACCCCTTCATACGCCACTATAACCCAGGATCCCCTTTTTTTTTTGGGGGGGGGGGGGCGCGTCTAATTAAAACTGAACCAACTTTTTCTCGAAACATTCTAATAACACCAGCAAAGCTGAAAAGTGCAAAACGTCGACCCGCATACACGCAACGCTAATAATCGGCAATGCGGTTAAACGACCACGAGTGTGTCTGCTTTTTTGTTTCTTTATTTGCACGGGGATTATCCAATGGGGAAATGTTACACCTGGTCGGGGATTATCCAATGCGGAAATGTTACACCTGGTTTCCGAAGATATTGGGTGAATGACGTCATAACAAACTATTAGCTCCGTATTGTTTCGTGGATCTATATTTGTTTGAGTTTGAGGATTTTTGAATAATTCATAACACATGTCACAGTCCTTAAGTGGTAAATGGGCTTTGTTAGATGGGCTGGCAAGGTTGGATGGGCTGGCATTGTTGGATGGGCTGGCATTGTTGGATGGGCTGGCATTGTTGGATGGGCTGATATTGTTGGATGGGCTGGCATTGTTGGATGGGCTGGCATTGTGGGATGGGCTGGCATTGTTGGATGGGCTGGCAAGGTTGGATGGGCTGGCATTGTTGGATGGGCTGATATTGTTGGATGGGCTGGCATTGTGCGATGGGCTGGTATTGTTGTATGGGCTGGCATTGTGGGATGGGCTGGCATTGTTGGATGGGCTGGCATTGTGAAATGGGCTGGAATTGTTAAATGGGCTGACATTGTTGGGTGGACTGGCATTGTTGGATGGACTGGCATTGTTGGATGGGATGGTATTGTTGGATGGGATGGCATTGTTGGGTGGTCTGGCGTTGTGGGATGGGCTGGTATTGTTGGATGGACTGACATTGTTGGATGGGCTGACATTGTTGGATGGTCTAGCGTTGTTGGATTGGATGGTATTGTTGGATGGGCTGGTATTGTTGGATGGGCTGGCATTGTTGGATGGGCTGGCATTGTTGGATGGGCTGACATTGTTGGGAAAAGGGCTTTGTGGGATAGGCTGGCATTGTTGGATGGACTGGCATTGTTGGATGGGCTGGCATTGTTGGATGGGCTGGCATTGTTGGATGGGCTGGCATTGTTGGATGGGCTGGCATTGTTGGATGGGCTGACATTGTTGGGAAAAGGGCTTTGTGGGATAGGCTGGCATTGTTGGATGGACTGGCATTGTTGGATGGGCTGGCATTGTTGGATGGACTGGCATTGTTGGATGGACTGACATTGTTGGATGGTCTAGCGTTGTTGGATGGGATGGTATTGTTGGATGGGCTGACATTGTTGGGAAAAGGGCTTTGTGGGATAGGCTGGCATTGTTTGTTGGGCTGGCATTGTTGGATGGACTGGCATTGTTGGATGGGCTGGCATTGTTGGATGGGCTGGCATTGTTGGATGGACTGGCATTGTTGGATGGGCTGGCATTGTTGGATGGGCTGACATTGTTGGGAAAAGGGCTTTGTGGGATAGGCTGGCATTGTTGGATGGACTGGCATTGTTGGATGGGCTGGCATTGTTGGATGGGCTGGCATTGTTGGATGGACTGACATTGTTGGATGGTCTAGCGTTGTTGGATGGGATGGTATTGTTGGATGGGCTGGCATTGTTGGATGGGCTGACATTGTTGGGAAAAGGGCTTTGTGGGATAGGCTGGCATTGTTGGTTGGGCTGGCATTGTTGGATGGGCTGGCATTGTTGGATATGCTGGCATTGTTGGATGGGCTGGCATTGTTGGATGGGCTGGCATTGTTGGATGGGCTGGCATTGTTGGATGGGCTGGCATTGTTGAATAGACTGGCATTGTTGAATAGACTGGCATTGTTGGGAAAAGGGCTTTTGTTGGGCGGACTAGCTCCGCAATGCAAAAAATAGAATATGTCTTTTAAATCTAATTTAATATCCTTCAAAATTATTCAAAGTAATCTTAGAAAGAAGAGGGGGTGGGGGGAGAACAGCAAGGTATCTATTTGTGGTCGTCTGGAATCCACCTCTGCTTATTTGTGGTCGTCTGGAATCCACCTCTGCTAATTTGTGGACGTCTGGCATCCATCTCTGCTAATTTTGTAAGCGTTTACTCCTTGTTACATTTCTTTAAATACAATCCACTTTTGGTTGGCAGTTTATGATTCGTTTTTTATGTTATTTTTTTTTTAAAACTATGTTTTCCATAAGTGCACTTTTTATCTCTGTACAACCCTTTTTATCTCTGTACAACCCTTTTTATCTCTGTACATCCCTTTATATCTCTGTACAACCTACACTTTTTATCTCTGTACAACCCTTTTTATCTCTGTACAACCCTTTTTATCTCTATACAACCCTTTTTATCTCTGTACAACCCTTTATATCTCTGTACAACCCTTTTTATCTCTGTACAACCCTTTTTATCTCTGTACAACCCTACACTTTTTATCTCTGTACAAACCTACACTTTTTATCCCTGTACAACCCTTTTTATCTCTGTACAACCCTTTTTATCTCTGTACAACCCTTTTTATCTTTATACAACCCTTTTTATCTCTGTACAACCCTTTTTATCTCTGCACAACCCTTTTTATCTCTATACAACCCTTTTATCTCTGTACAACCCTTTTTATCTCTGTACAACCTTTTATATCTCTGTACAACCCTACACTTTTTATCTCTGTACAAACCTACACTTTTTATCCTTGTACAACCCTTTTTATCCCTGTACAACCCTTTTTATCTCTGTTCAGCCCTACACATTATATCTATGTACAACCCTACACGTTTTATCTCTGTACAACCCTACAGTTTTTGTGTTTCTCCTACAATTAGGACCTGTCTTATTATTATTTTACATTTACAATCTCCTACCAGCCAAACTCGCGAAGTTCTTGTCAATTAAAATTAAAATATTTTTGTACACGCCAAATTTTAAAACAGAAATTTCTTTTACTTAACCTTCTGACGTCACCTGCGCTCATCCGTCATGTTTCCGCCAATTCGAAACATTACTCTCACAAACAAAACCACAAAAAAATAAAAGTAGGAGTTTAAAAAATTGCCAAGTTGTTTCCAAAGAAGAAATGTTCGCGGTTAGAGAGTAGATAAAAAAACAAAAAAAAAAACAAAAAAAAGTTAATTAAAGAAAAGGAAATATCTTTTTGCTGAAACATAATCTATTTTTGGCCTTCAACCAACCTCCGACTAAAAAACTACTGTTGTTTTCTTCTCTTCGGGAAAGGAGATTTGTATCTCACTTTTCACCACTATTCTGAGATGCATACACGTATTTAAAGCATACCGGCATTGACAGCAAACACTCATTGAAAGCAAACACGCATTGACATCAAACACGCATTGACAGCAAACACGCATTGACAGCAAACACGCATTGACATCAAACACGCATTGACAGCAAACAAACATTGACAGCAAACACGCAGTGACAGCATACACACATTGACAGCAAACACGCATTGACAGCATACACGCATTGAAAGCATGCACGCATTGACAGAAAACACGCATTGACAGAAAACACGCATTAACAGCATACACGCATTGACATCATACACGCACTGACAGAAAACACGCATTGACAGCAAACACGCATTGACAGCATATACGCATTGACAGCATATACGCATTGACAGAAAACACGCATTGACAGAAAACACGCATTGGCATCATACACACATTGATAGCAAGCACGCATTGACAGCATACACGCATTGACAGCAAACACGCATTGACAGTTACTCGAAGAGAGATAATCGTGTTGAATATTTTAAGTTAATTGATAATTATTTGATGTTGCTGTCGGTAGCATAGCTCTGCGATCTTACTCCACTAGACGCACGGTAATGTTGTAACGCTACTCTCACTGACGGCCAATGTATCATTTGAAACTGAAACGGGCGTTTTGTTGAAAAGTCGCTGCGTAAAGGTCCGGTGACCTACGAATCTCAAAATGTAAATCGACACGGACCATCCCAAAAGTCCTCTTCCGACCAGACAGAAGGAGATTGTCTCTGTATCGACACTGTGTTCCCATCCACCTAGATTTAGAACTCCTGCACTTCTATTGTTTGTAAAGATAACTTATTTGAAAGTACTTCTTTATTTCAAAACGAAGG
Source organism: Omphiscola glabra (assembly GCA_964017045.1). Lineage (NCBI taxonomy): Eukaryota > Metazoa > Mollusca > Gastropoda > Lymnaeidae > Omphiscola > Omphiscola glabra. Next base: position 857,249 of record OZ024810.1, read on the forward strand.
GGGGTTTTCTTGTTGTTTGTTTTGTTTGATTTTTTTTATCTGGGTGGGGGTTAAGGTGGGGTGGGTGGGAGGCGTGTCTGGGGGGTTGTAATGATAATGCATTGAGGCCTGTTGTCCAACTTTAAATGCTCCCTTTTAGGAGCAAATAATACGTATTTTCTGGTCTCATCAAATCTTTACAGTGTATAGTAATGAGACATTACTGGTCTCATCCAGTCATACGTTCCAGTGTATAGTAATGAGACATTACTGCGACAATCGTGTTCACGTGACTCAACTTCAAGACAATCTGGAAGACACTGCCACAAGACATTGGCCAAGACATTGTTACCTGACCTTTATAGTTCAAGACATTGTTACCTGGCCTTTGTAGTCCAAGCATTGTTACGCGGCCTTTGTAGTCCAAGACATTGCTACCCGGCCTGTGTAGTCCAAGCATTGTTACGCGGCCTTTGTAGTCCAAGACATTGTTACCCGGCCTTTGTAGTCCAAGACATTGTTACACGTCCTTTGTAATCCAATACATTGCTACCCGGCATGTGTAGTCCAAGACATTGTTACCCGGCCTTTGTAGTCCAAGACATTGTTACCCGACCTTTGTAGTTCAAGACATTGTTACCCGGCCTTTATAGTCCAAGACATTGTTACCAGACTTTTGTAGTCCAAGACATTGTTACCTGGCCTTTGTAGTCCAAGACATTGTTACCCGGCCTTTGTAGTCCAAGACATTGTTACCCGGCCTTTGTAGTCCAATACATTGTTACCTGACCTTTATAGTTCAAGACATTGTTACCTGCCCTTTATAGTTCAAGACATTGTTACCTGCCCTTTATAGTTCAAGACATTGTTACCTGACCTTTATAGTTTAAGACATTGGTACCTGGTCGTTGTAGTTATTATCTGATCTAGTTTAACATTGATCCATGTCTTAATTAACACTGACTGGTCTAGTTTAACATTATTTCATGTCGCATTTAACACTGACTGGTCTAGTTTAACATTGTTACATGTCTTATTTAACACAGACTGGTCTAGTTTAACATTGCTCCATGTCTTATTTAACACCGACTGGTCTAGTTTAACATTGATCCATGTCTTATTTAACACAGACTGGTCTAGTTTAACATTGTTCCATGTCTTATTTAACACCGACTGGTCTAGTTTAACATTGCTCCATGTCTTATTTAACACCGACTGGTCTAGTTTAACATTGCTCCATGGCTTATTTAACACCGACTGGTCTAGTTTAACATTGCTCCATGTCTTATTTAACACCGACTGGTCTAGTTTAACATTGCTCCATGTCTTATTTAACACAGACTGGTTTCGACTAAAACAAAAAAAAAGAAGTCTGACGTCTGATTGAACCCCCGCCCAAACCAACCCCCTTAAGCCCACCCACAACTGTAAAGTCTATTATCGATTATCCCCCTTTTTTCCTCCTGATTTGTGGGTATGGTTGTGTCTTAGTTTTGTTGTAGCATTATGTTAGTTGCCGGGGGGGGGGGGACACAAGGGATCCCATTGTTGGATTAGGGAACTACAAGGGTCCAAACTCGCGGTCAGGGCGGGGGGACCGGCTGGGCAGATATATACTTTAGGGTCCATGATGGCACTTATGTAGGGTGTCGTGAAAAAAAGAGGGGGGGGGGAGGCGCGTGAAACAGAAAGAGAGAGATAACACGGGGACTAAGGGGGCACTTGTGGAGAGGGTGTGAATGGGGTATCGTCGAGACAGACGCCCCTTAGTGTCACGGTGATTGAAGAGTTGAGGGTATAAGCGTCGTTAAGGGGGTAGGGGGTGGTGGGGCACTTGTTAGAATGCAACATTTCGGGTGAGTGGCTACTGGTGGAAATTTCTTGAAACAAGAATAATTTCCCTCGTCATGTCCTCGAGTGCCGTCATGAAAACAAACATGTGCTGACGTCAGGAAGCGCACAATTTAATAGACACCCCCTCCCCCCCCCCCCCCTTAAAAACGGTTGGGGGGGGGGGCTGAGAAAAAAGTAGATAATGCATTAAAAAGAAATAATACTGTGCTAGTAAATGTGTTACCGTTATCGAAAGACCACAAGGGGAGTCACAAATCTAGTTAGCCTACTGGGTTCATGTACTATTAATGGGGCATTGTAATGTTACATGTGTTACACAGTGATGTAATGTTACAGTCGTTGCACAGCGATGAAATGTTATAGTTGTTATATGTTATGAAAAACGAACGACTTTAAACAGAGTACTTCTTAAATAGTTGGTTGTTTTTTTTTTTTATTAAATTTATTTTCTTGAACTATTAATTGAGAACCCTTCACCCTGAGTTTTATTTCAGGCCGGTCGCCACAAAACATGTACCGACGTCATCAAAGTAAGGACAGATCACTGACGATGGGAAGTCATTCCAAAAATAGCGCATGCGTAGATCGATATTAAAAAATATAGTACTTTTTTTCACTTATTTACATACACTCTTACCAGCCCACACGTAACAGTGCACCAGTAACAGTGCACCAGTAACAGTGCACCAGTAACAGTGCACAAGTAACAGTGCACCGGTAACAGTGCACCGGTAACAGTGCACCGATAACAGTGCACCTGTAACAATGCACCGGTAACAGTGCACCAGTAACAGTGCACCAGTAACAGTGCACCAGTAACAGTGCATCAGTAACAGTGCACCAGTAACAGTGCACCAGTAACAGTGCACCAGTAACAGTGCACTAGTAACAGTACTAAGTCACGTAGTAGCAAGAATTGTCCAAACTAGAGTATCGATACCGTTGTAGATCGTTCCATAATGCACAGGCTTATACCCAACAAATGGTACATAGGACGGCGATACCCAATGTCATACACACAAGCGGACACAACGATAACGACACACAAGACAGGTCATGGCTGGGGACACAGTTATGTGTGTCTAGTGTGTCGTGCCTTGTGTGTCGCTAGCCTGGTTACATTTTGATCAACAATGTTGAAGTGTTGCTTGTTAATTTGACAACATACTCTCCTGGTCACGTGGCTTACCTATGCCTTAGTGTGTCACGTGGCTTACCTAGGCCTTAGTGTATCACGTGGCTTACCTAGGCCTTAGTGTGTCACGTGGCTTACCTAGGCCTTAGTGTGTCACGTGGCTTACCTAGGCCTTAGTGTGTCACGTGGCTTACCTAGGCCTTAGTGTGTCACGTGGCTTACCTAGGCCTTAGTGTGTCACGTGACTTACCTAGGCCTTAGTGTGTCACGTGGCTTACCTAGGCCTTAGTGTGTCACGTGGCTTACCTAGGCCTTAGTGTGTCACGTGGCTTACCTAGGCCTTAGTGTGTCACGTGGCTTACCTAGGCCTTAGTGTGTCACGTGGCTTACCTAGGCCTTAGTGTGTTCATGTCACCTTGGCCGATCGAGAGCTATGCTACATTTTGGCGCCCAGGGAACCGTTCTCCTGTTTGGTACATTGCATACCCTCTTCTGCTTTTTCGCAAACAACAAAACCGGCCACCACTCGTCGTGCCCTTTTGCCAAACTCAATACACAAACCACTACACAAAACACTACACATACCACTACACAGACCACCACACAGACCACTACACAAACCACTACACAAACCACTACACAAACCACTACACAAACCACCACACAAACCACCACACAAACCACTACACAATCTACTACACAAATCCATTCGACACTATTGCTTAAATATCCCCCCCCCCCCCCCGAATACAACTAATTTAACGTAAACAATTCCCCATACAACTAAATCTGACTTAAACTTCGCAATCAGCCCAACCTCTTCCCACCCTCTAACATATAAAATCACAATCTCTATTTCTTTTGACGTTCCATTTTTCTTGCTCCTGTCGTTCATCTTTATTTCCGGTCTAATTTTGACAAATGTTTTAGGTATTAAATGTATTGTTACCCCCCCTTCCCCCCCCCCTTTTAAAAAGACTTCATTTATTTAAACTTCATTTTAAAGATAGACTTAATTTCACTCCCCCCCCCCCCCCCCCTGTTTTTTTGTGTCTCTCTTTCCTCCTCAACCACAATCTCTTGTTCAGCACCTCTCCTGTGTTTGAGCGGGGAAACATTGTGTGGGGGGCTGTCGTCCAAGTCATTAATAATGAAACCAAAAACAAAACTGATCAACTTTCGGCCCTCGCCAGACTCTCACTCGTCAGACTATCAATCGTCAGACTCTCAGATTCTCACTCGTCAGACTCTCAGACTCTCACTCGTCAGACTCTCAGACTCTCACTCGTCAGACTATCAGATTCTCACTCGTCAGACTCTCACTCGCCAGACTCTGACTCGTCAGATTATCAGACTCTCACTCGCCAGACTCTCACTCGTCAGACTCTCACTCGCCAGACTCTCACTCGACAGATTATCAAATTCACTCGCCAGACTCTCACTCGCCAGACTCTCACTCGTCAGATTATCAGATTCTCACTCGCCAGACTCTCACTCGTCAGACTCTCACTCGCCAGACTCTCACTCGCCAGACTCTCACTTGCCAGACTCTCATTCGCCAGACTCTCACTCGTCAGATTATCAGACTCTCACTCGCCAGACTCTCACTCGCCAGACTCTCAGATTCTCACTCGTCAGACTCTCAGACTCTCACTCGTCAGACTCTCAGACTCCCACTCGTCAGACTCTCAGATTCTCACTCGTCAGACTCTCACTCGTCAGACTCTCAGACTCTCACTCGCCAGACTCTGACTCGTCAGATTATCAGACTCTCACTCGCCAGACTCTCACTCGTCAGACTCTCACTCGCCAGACTCTCACTCGACAGATTATCAAATTCACTCGCCAGACTCTCACTCGCCAGACTCTCACTCGTCAGATTATCAGATTCTCACTCGCCAGACTCTCACTCGTCAGACTCTCACTCGCCAGACTCTCACTCGCCAGACTCTCACTTGCCAGACTCTCATTCGCCAGACTCTCACTCGTCAGATTATCAGACTCTCACTCGCCAGACTCTCACTCGCCAGACTCTCACTCGCCAGACTCTCACTCGTCAGACTCTCACTCGCCAGACTCTCACTCGCCATACTCTCACTCTCCAGACTCTCACTCGTCAGACTCTCACTCGCCAGACTCTCACTCGTCAGACTCTCACTCGTCAGACTCTCACTCGCCAGACTCTCATTCGCCAGACTCTCACTCGTCAGATTATCAAATGCTCACACGCCAGACTCTCACTCGCCAGACTCTCATTCGCCAGACTCTCACTCGTCAGACTCTCAGTCGCTAAACTCTCACTCGTCAGACTCTCAGTCGCCAGACTCTCAGACTCTCACTCGTCAGACTCTCAGTCGCCTGACTCTCAGACTCTCAGTCGCCAGACTCTCAGACTCTCACTCGTCAGACTCTCACTCGCCAGACTCTCAATCGTCAGACTCTCAGACTCTCACTCGTCAGACTCTCACTCGCCAGACTCTCACTCGTCAGACTCTCAGTCGCCAGACTCTCAGTCGCCAGACTCTCAGACTCTCACTCGTCAGACTCTCACTCGCCAGACTCTCACTCGCCATACTCTTATTCGCCAGACTCTCACTCGTCAGACTCTCAGTCACCAGACTCTCAGACTCTCACTCGTCAGACTCTCACTCGTCAGACTCTCAGTCGCCAGACTCTCAGACTCTCAGTCGCCAGACTCTCAGACTCTCAGTCGCCATACTCTCAGACTCTCACTCGTCAGACTCTCACTCGTCAGACTCTCACTCGCCAGACTCTCACTCGCCAGACTCTCACTCGCCATACTCTCAATCTTCAGACTCTCAGACTCTCACTCGTCAGACTCTCACTCGCCAGACTCTCACTCTCAGCCGGACAATGCTGACTGTTCACTGGTCTATTGATTACACAAGGTAACGCCTGCCATTAATTATGGAAGCGATACGCCATTGGAACACCACGCCCCCCCCCCCCCCCTTCGAATTTTGTTTGTCCTCACTTTTTAACAGGGTTGGCGGTGTAAGCAGTTAGGGGATTATGGTGGCGGTGTAAGCAGTTGGGTGATTAGGGTGGCGGTGTAAGCAGTTGGATGATTAGGGGGGCGGTGTAAGCAGTTGTGGGATTAGGGTGGCGATGTAAGCAGTTGGGGGATTAGGGTGGCGGTGTAAGCGGTTGGGGGATTAGGGTGGCGGTGTAAGCAGTTGGGGGATTAGGGTGGCGATGTAAGCAGTTGGGGGATTAGGGTGGCAGTGTAAGCAGTTGGGGGATTAGGGTGGCGGTGTAAGCAGTTGGTGGATTATGGTTTGGGGGGGGGGGTGGAGCGGGGGGACCAAAACTAATAAGTTTCATGGCAATTGAAAATTTTCTTATGTGTTTTTTAAGGTTGTCAATGTGTTTGTGAATTATGTCATTGGGAAGAATGCTAATATGATTGGGAAGCATGCCATTGTGTTTGTTAAGTATGTCAATGTGTTTGTGAAGTCTGTCATCATAACTGACGTTGATTAAAATCAGTTGTCAGTGAAAGTGTGCTATCTCTGACATGTCAAAATGTCCATTCCTGCTCCACCCCATCCCTAACGACTCATCAACCCCATCCCTGACGACTCATCCACCCCATCCCTAACGACTCAGCCACCCCATCCCTAACGAATCATCCACCCCATCCCCGACGACTCATCCACCCCATCCCTAACGACTCATCCACCCCATCCCCCACGACTCATCCACCCCATCCCCGACGACTCATCCACCTCATCCCCGACGACTCATCCACCCCATCTCCGACAACTCATCCACCCCATCCCCGACGACTCATCCACCCCATCCCCGACGACTCATCCACCCCATCCCCGACGACTCATCCACCCCATCCCTGACGACTCATCCACCCCATCCCCGTCGACTCATCCACCCCATCCCTAACGACTCATCCATCTCATCCCTAACGACTCATCCACATCATCCCTAACGACTCATCCACGTCATCCCTAACGACTCATCCACCTCATCCCTAACGACTCATCCACCTCATGCCTAACGACTCGTCCACCTCATACCTGACGACTCATATTATCCACACCGCTGTAGGTGAGTTACTTCATTTAGTTGAAATTATAAAGACAATAATTAGACAACAATCAGACAATAATCAGACAACAATCAGACAACAATCAGACAACAATCAGACAACAATCAGACAATAATCAGACAACAATCAGATAACAATCAGACAATTATCAGACAACAATCAGACAATAATTAGACAACAATCAGACAATAATTAGACAATAATCAGACAATAATCAGACAACAATCAGACAATAATCAATCAGCAGACAATAATCAGACAATCAGCAGACAATCAGCAGACATTATGTAACCTAGTGTGAATGAAATTACCCGTACTGATGCAGCACAAATCAAATAATAGATTTACTGGCTGTGAAATAATGAATTAATAATATTCTAAAATGCATATGTCCCCTCTAGCGTATCGATACTGATTTTAGCAGCCTACAATACTAGTACAGTTTTGTTTCTAGCGTGTCGACACAGATATTAGCAGCCTACAATAATATTACAGTTTTGTTTCTAGCGTGTCGATACTGATATCGTAATGTATCTTAAAAAGGCGAGCTCACATCAATGCTAACGTCCACATGAGATCATACTAACATAAGACCAATTACCTTCTCAAATAAGTTTAATATATCCTTATTTAATTGGCGTGCTATAGCGACCTCCCCTCTCCGACCTTGAAGGACTCATCCATATCAGACCTTCAGGGGTGACACGCTCTCCGACCTTGATCGCGTGACATCTCTCCGACCTTGATCGTGTGATCTCTCTCCCACCTTGATCTTGTGACCTCTCTCCGACCTTGATCGTGTGACTTCCCTCCGACCTTGATCGTGTGACCTCTCTCCGACCTTGATCATGTGACCCCCTCCGACCTTGACTGCGGGAAGCATTCTTAAATGTGGGCTCTTACCTAAATCTGCGTTGTTTTACAACTTTTGGGTTACGTGATGTCTATTTCCAATATCCTTGACAGACTGGCCGGGGTGGAGGGGGGGGGAGGGGGGTGGGACAAAGGATGACAAAGGCGTGTGTCTTTCCCCAACCGTGGGGCTTTTGTCCCCTTTGATAAGTGGTCTGCAGTGGAGCTTGTCGTGTGGTGACGTCACGGCCTGTCGCGGCCGCTCGTGGCATATCATATCCCATCATGCTTCTAAATAAACAACATCCGGTGACGCCATGCATTCATGAGTGACGTCCCTGCAACAGCAACAACTAATAATGACGGTTATTTTAACACTTGAACAAAACAACATCGAATTGTTTGCTTCCAAGTCCAAATATGTGTAAGAATAGATTTTGAACTTTTGCTTTAGCTTTGGGGGTACAGTGACGGTGTTAGCCATGGTCAACGATAAAAATATGGGATATGCGTGTGGAGAATGGTTCAGACTGGTGAGTAAGGCTTCATGGTCGTCGCCATGTTTTCTAAGGTGAAAATGAATTGCCTTTTTTTTTTCCTCTTCCTTTCAATTCTTTAATTCGCTTGAAAGATTTGCCTACGCCCCAACATCCACACCAGTATTCCAGGTGGATTGTGCAGGTAATTATTGCTATAGGTGACCAGTTATGTCGTTCAGTTACTATTCAGGTCATTAATCAAGGTCTTTAGTAGAGGTCATTAGTCGAGTTCATTATTCAAGGCCATTAGTCAAGGTCATTAGTCAATGACATTATTCAAGGTCATTAGTCAAGGTCACTAAGTCGTGCTATTTGACCTAGCGATTATTCAATATCATTCGTGCAGGTCATCTTTTAAGTTATTACACAGGTCACTATTCTAAAATTGAAAAAGGCCAATTAAGTGAACAGGTCATTATTCCAGGTCATTTTTTTCTGGTCATTAGTCGATCTCCCTGTTCTTATGACCTAAGAGAATTCACTTGACTAATTGTGGCCTCCATCAGATGGCTGACCACGGATTCGTGGATGTTGTCCCTATTGATCAGATGGCTTACCACGGATTCATGAATGTTGTCCCTATTCATCAGATGGCTGACCACGGATTCATGGATGTTGTCCCTATTGATCAGATGGCTGACCACGGATTCATGGATGTTGTCCCTATTGATCAGATGGCTTACCACGGATTCATGGATGTTATCCCTATTTATCAAATGGCTGACCACGGATTCATGGATGTTGTCCGTATTGATCAGATGGATGTCCGTGGATTCATGTATTTTGTCCCTATTGATCAGATGGATGTCCATGGATTCATGGATTTTGTCCCTATTGATCAGATGGATGTCCATGGATTCATGGATGTTGTCCTATTGATCACATGGATGTCCATGGATTCATGGATTTTGTCCCTGTTTAAAGAAGCCGTTGAAGTTCCAAAGGCGTTCCCCGATCGATACCAAGAAACGGTTGGGGGGGGGGGGGGGAATACATGTGATAGATTCCTTGAGACAAGCTAATTAATGATGTCAAATATGTTGGCGGTACGATGGTTCTGTGTGGTACGATGGTTCTGTGTGGTACGATGGTTCTGTGTGGTACGATGGTTATGTGTGGTACGATGGTTCTGTGTGGTACGATGGTTCTGTGTGGTACGTTGGTTCTGTGTGGTACGATGGTTTTGTGTGGTACGATGGTTATGTGTGGTACGATGGTTCTGTGTGGTACGATGGTTCTGTGTGGTACGATGGTTTTGTGTGGTACGATGGCTCTGTGTGGTACGATGGTTCTGTGTGGTACGATGGTTTTGTGTGGTACGATGGTTCTGTGTGGTACGATGGTTCTGTGTGGTACGATGGTTCTGTGTGGTACGATGGTTATGTGTGGTACGATGGTTATGTGTAGTACGATGGTTCTGTGTGGTACGATGGTTCTGTGTGGTACGATGGTTTTGTGTGGTACGATTGTTCTGTGTGGTACGATGGTTCTGTGTGGTACGATGGTTCTGTGTGGTACGATGGTTCTTTGTGGTACGATGGTTTTGTGTGGTACGATGGTTTTGTGTGGTACGATGGTTTTGTGTGGTACGATGGTTTTGTCTGGTACGATGGTTCTGTGTGGTACGATGGTTCTGTGTGGTACGATGGTTTTGTGTGGTACGATGGTTCTGTGTGGTACGATAGTTCTGTGTGGTACGATGGTTCTTTGTGGTACGATGGTTTTGTGTGGTACGATGGTTCTGTGTGGTACGATGGTTCTGTGTGGTACGATGGTTCTGTGTGGTACGATGGTTCTGTGTGGTACGTTGGTTCTGTGTGGTACGATGGTTTTGTGTGGTACGATGGTTTTGTGTGGTACGATGGTTTTGTCTGGTACGATGGTTTTGTGTGGTACGATGGTTTTGTCTGGTACGATGGTTCTGTGTGGTACGATGGTTCTGTGTGGTACGATGGTTATGTGTGGTACGATGGTTTTGTGTGGTACGATGGTTCTGTGTGGTACGATGGTTCTTTGTGGTACGATGGTTTTGTGTGGTACGATGGTTTTGTGTGGTACGATGGTTCTGTGTGGTACGATGGTTATGTGTGGTACGATGGTTCTGTGTGGTACGATGGTTCTGTGTGGTACGATGGTTCTGTGTGGTACGATGGTTTTGTGTGGTACGATGGTTCTGTGTGGTACGATGGTTTTGTGTGGTACGATGGTTTTGTGTGGTACGATTGTTTTAATGTGTACGATGGTTTATGTGTACGATGGTTTTGTGTGGTACGATGGTTCTGTGTGGTACGATGGTTTTGTGTGGTACGATGGTTTTGTGTGGTACGATTGTTTTAATGTGTACGATGGTTTATGTGTACGATGGTTTTATGTGTACGATGGTTTATGTGTACGATGGTTTTATGGGTGCGTTGGTTTTATGTGTGCGATGGTTCTATGTTTACTATGGTTCTATGAGTACGATGGTTTTATGTGTACGATGGTTTTATGTGTAAAATGACTGTATGTGTACGATGGTTTTATATGCACTATGGCTTTATGTGTACGATGGTTGTATGTGGTAGTGAGATCCCCCCTTCCCTCCATTTTTTGCTATAGTGCCAGCTGTCACTTGGAAGGAACCCCCCTCCCCCATTCTCCCTCTTTCCTCACCCCCCCCCCCCCCCCAAAAAAAAATGTAACAAAAAACCCCAAGACGTTCGCTTCTAGTGCAGGCGCACTTAGAATGTTAGCATTGTTGGCGCACTAATGTTAGCACTTTACGGCGCACGGTTTACACCAAATGAGGTGCGCATAAACAAGGCCGCACCGGTTCAGTTTTGATTAAACACAGCAAGACACCACGCTGATCATGTGATGATACGTTCCCAGAAACCGAAATTTAGGTGGACACAACTCAGGTGGACACAACTCACGTGTACACAACTCAAGTGGACACAGCTCAGGTGGGCACACCTCAGGCGATCTAAAACTCAAAGGGTTACTGACTTGAAGCGGGGCTTTATTCTCGTCCCGGCCGTCCATCATTTAAGACTTTAATTCACTCCGGACCCCCCCCCCCAACCAACCCCGCCCCCCCCCAAACCACCCCACACCCCCGCCATCGCTATTTCGGTACTAATGTCGTAGCGCGCGCTGTGTCTTGTTGACACGGGTTACTCCCCTCATGGGGGCGCATCGACTACAATCGTAGTTATCTCCCTTCGCCTACCGTATTTCTAATTGGGTTCGATATGCCGTTCTGCTTGACTAGTTTTGCCAACACCACCCCCCCCCCCACTACCTTCCACCCCCAAAACGCGCTGTGACAACGTCTTACATTAGGCTTCAGATATAAACTATGCGCGGTGTTGTATCGGTCGTGTGATGTGAACACTCTGTTGTTGGAGAGAGAGCGGGGACTCACCATTCACAACATTTCCCGATGGTGTACCGTGTGTTTTGTGATCAAGGTTAATTCGCAATGAACGGTACGTGTGGGGGTGATGTGTGTGGGGACGTTGTGTGCGGAGTACGCTGTGTGTGTGGGGGACGATGTGTGTGGGGACGCTGTGCGTGGGGACGCGGTGTGTGGGGGACGCGGTGTGGGGGACGCGGTGTGTGGGGACGTTGTGTGCGGGGACGTTGTGTGCGGGGGACGCTGGGACGCTGTGTGTGGGGGCGATGTGTGTGGGGGACTCGGTGTGTGGGGACGTTGTGTGCTGTGGTCGCAATGTGCGGGGGCGATGTGTGTGGGGGACGCTGGAAATATTAGCTTTGTAAATGTATACTTTTTAGATTAGCATCTAAGTATGTCCTTTCTGTCCATCCTGTGTCATGTTTCAACGCGATGCTGTTCAAGCACGTGAGTGGTCAGTTCACGCACACTGTCCAACAGATTGTACGCGGGTTAAGAAGCTTACTGCCCAAAACAGCATTTTTTGTTTTTTCTTTTCGTTTCCATTTACCTGCTTTAACAGCATTGATCAATGCTGCACCGGCTGTTTAGTAAACATTTAGGTCATCAAAGAAATGTATAATTGTATGTTTGGTTTTACTTCCATGAATTCATCTAAGAGCAATGGCTGGTAAGATATGTGCAGGTCACATATACACATGTGCTGGTCACATATACACATGTGCTGGTCACATATACATATGTGCTGGTCACATATACACATGCGCTGGTCAGATATACACACGTGTTGGTCAGATATACATATGTGCTGGTCAGATATACAAACGTGTTGGTCAGATATACATATGTGCTGGTCAGATATACACATGTGCTGGTCAGATATACACATGTGCTGGTCAGATATACACATGTGCTTGTCAGATATACACATGTGCTGGTCAGATATACACATGTGCTGGTCAGATATACACACGTGCTGTTCAGATATGCACATGTGCTGGTCAGATATACACATGTCCTGGTCAGATATACACACGTGCTGTTCAGATATACACACTTGCTAGTCATATATACACACTTACTGTTCAGATATACACTTGCTAGTCATATAAGCACACGTGCTGCTAAGGTACACACACAGTCAATTTATTTTTTAGCGACCGTTTCACATATGAGATTGTCAGTACCACTTTCTGTTGTGTATTTCGATTGCACCTAGTTGGTACCATATGTTGACATATGACTTTCCGCTGTGTATTTCGATTGTACCTAGTTGGTACAATATGTTGACATATGACTTTCTGCTGTGTATTTCGATGGTACCTAGTTCTCACAATATGTTGACATGTTATGTGTATGTTATTTATTCCCAAATTGACACACATAAACTCGTGCTTGTGGGAATACGTATGAAACGTAAAGTACTAATGGCCCGCAAGTGTTTCATACTTATGTATCAATGTGGCCCACAATTCTGTCAATCGATCTGATTTGCATAGCGTCAATGCAACAGTGCAGTGTCTTTATGAAGCTTGTGTATTCATGTTACGGTGACAGTGGTGTGTTTAATGTTGACCTTATTATGGTGACAGTGCTGTGTTCAATGTTGACCTTATTATGGTGACTGTGGTGACTTGGTTTGTTTAACTTTGCCACATACCTGTAACTGTGGTGTCTTGATGTATTAAACGTTGACCATATACCGGTGACTATCGTGTAGACAAATAAACAATGTGAGCAACACACATATACAGTGTGACCAACACACATAGACAGTGTGACCAACACACATAGACAGTGTGACCAACACACATAGACAGTGTGACCAACACACATAGACAGTGTGACCAACACACATAGCCAGTGTGACCAACACACATAGACAGTGTGACCAACACACATAGACAGTGTGACCAACTCACATAGACAGTGTGACCAACACACATAGACAGTGTGACCAACACACATAGACAGTGTGAGCATCACATTCCTGTAGAGAGTTCGCGTCTAGCCGTCTGTGCGGTGGTCTCTCTGTGAGGAGGCGGAGGGGTGGGCTACGATCATGGGAGAGCGGGAGACTACGACAGAGAGAGGGAGACTATGACAGAGAGAGGGAGACTATGACAGAGAGAGGGAGACTATGACAGAGATAGGGATACTATGACAGAGAGAGGGAGACTATGACAGAGAGAGGGAGACTATGACAGAGAGAGGGAGAATATGACAGAGAGAATATGACAGAGAGAGGGAGACTATGACAGAGAGAGGGAGGATATGACAGAGAGTGAGGCTATGGTAGAGAGATTGGGGCTATGACAGAGAAATGGAGGCTATGACAGAGAGGGAGGCTAGACAGAGAGGGGAGGCTATGACAGGGAGGGGGAAGCTATAACAGAAAGAGGGCGGCTATGACAGAGAGAGGGGGGCTATGACAGAGAGATGGAAGTTATGACCGAGAGGAAAGGCTATGACAGAGAGAGGGAGGCTATGACAGAGAGAGGGAGGCTATGACAAAGAGATGGAAGATATGACAGAAAGTGGAAGCTATGACAGAGCGAGGATAACTATGACAGAGAGAAGGTTCGAAAATAAGAATCATTTTTTAGAATGTCTTCCTCTCATGCATCCTTATCTCACATGTTGAGAACCCTCAGTTATGTAGACGGCCGACGTCTTTCAGTTATCTACTGACCCCCCACCACCAGCCCAGCTCCCCGACTCTCGTGTTCAGCTGACCATCTGGTTTATGAACAGCTCCGGCGTCGATGTAAGACCGGGTATCGCGTCATTATTTCCTGATTTGTGCCCATCGATTCCCTCCCCTGGCGAGAGAAACCAACCGGAAGTGTTTCCATTGCTCGGGATGCTATTTTTAGCTAGTGCGCGCCAAAAATTTAGTTTATTGAATAATGACATATGGATTCGGTGTTCATCTACATTCTACAGCTATGTGTGTGTGTCTGTGTGTATGTGTGTGTGTGTGTCTGTGTGTATATGTGTCTGTTTATGTGTGTGTTTCTGTATGTGTGTGTATGTGTTTAGCATGGGCTCATGTCATGTGTTCGATCAACAGCTCTTTTATTGCTCGCCGAGTACAGCGGTTCTCAATGTAATTTTTATGTGCAGTTTTGTTCCCCTTTAAATAAAATGAAACTTGCATTAAGAGGACTTTGTGCCCAGAAATAAATTATGGCTTGACAAAGTATTGCTTTACTAAGCATGGCTTGACAAATTATTGCTTTACTAAGCATTGCTTGACTTAGTGGAGGACGAGAAACGGTATGGGGCCCTCCCCCCCCCCCTTCCTTTTCCATTTTCCAAACACTTCCTGAGCCACTGGGTGGCTGTTTCAATTGTATTGTGTCAACTTTTCTTAAACAACTTATATCACAATCTCATGTTTGGAAAGTCATCTTTCTTAAACACCGTATATCACAATCTCATGTTTGGAAAGTCATCTTTTCTTAAACAACTTATATCGCAATCTCATGTTTGGAAAGCCATCTTTTTTTTCAAATTATAAGAATAAATCTTCTTTTTCAGAATTGTATTGTTGTTATACTTTCTTATATTTCGGACTGGTGTGTCTCATAGTATTCCACATATGTCTCATAGTATTCCACATATGTCTCATAGTATTCCATAAATGTCTCATAGTATTCCATATATGTCTCATAGTATTACATATGTGTCTCATAGCATTCCATGTATGTCTCATAGTATCCCATGTATGTCTCATATTCCATATAAGTCTCATAGTATATCATATATGTCTCATAATATTCCATAAATGCCTCATAGTATTCCATATATGTCTCATAGTATTCCATATATGTCTCATAGTATTCCATATATGTCTCATAGTATCCCATGTATGTCTCATAGTATCCCATGTATGTCTCATAGTATCCCACATATGTCTAGCCTATGAAAGTTGTTGAAAGAAAAATGCTGGGATATTTTAATTTTGGCAAAGCTATGACAGATATTGTATTTTTAAAATATTAATAGTATCATTTTTTTTTTAGTTCTCCAAACGGTCACTCCAGCCATCCCTACGAGCACCCTCACCCTTCCTACGAGCACTTACAACCTTCCTTACGAGCACCACCACCCCTTCCTACAATGTTCACCAGCCCACTTGAGCCCCCCAGCCCCCCCAAACCTTGAGCGCCCCCACACTCCAAACCTTGAGCGCCCCCACTACCCCAAACCTTGGCGCCCCCACACCAGCACGGAGTCCCTTCAGTGAGAACCAATCAATTGATTGACACTTGATCAGCTCCATTTGATTTCTTCTCGATAAATACATTTGTCATTCCCGTGTTAGACGTCATAAGCACGACACGTGACACCCCCCCCCCCTTTTCCAACGGTCGGTCACTTTAGTCACGTACTTCCAAGGGCGGATCATGGAATAACATATTGAGAAGGTTCGCACTATAGGTGGGTTTTAAAAAAAAAGTGTGGGGTTGGGACTATAGGGGCTGGACTACAATTAGTTATGCTGTAAGAGTTGATCTATTAGAACACGCACATTACATTTGTATATGCAATTTCTCTAGAGACGAGGGTGTGGGGGGGGGGGAATGTGGGATGGAGTGAATAGAAGAAAAAAGAAGCTGGTTGCCCGGGTGTCTTATCGACTCCATGATTCCGACTCTGCCAAGTGCCCATGTATCCACGGTCCAGTGTTTGTGTCAATGTTCCAAATGTGATCGTTTCACTTACGCCTTTATGGGCTTTCAAAGTGTAGACTTTATGGTGCGTGGTTTATGTGTGGTTTGTGTGCTGTATGGTGTGTGAGTTGTGTGGGGTTTGTTTGTGTATGGTGCGGTGTGCCTGTGTGTGTATGCTGTGTGTGGGGGTTGGTGTGTTTTTGATTGTGGTGTGTTTGTGTGTGTGATTGTCTGTTTATATCTCATGAGCACCCCATAGTTAGCATCCATAGTTAGCATCCATATAGTTAGCATCCATTGCATGCATCCGTCCATAGGTTAATCTCAACACCCTAATTCGTGCAGACATCACCGGTTGTATGCTAACGTCCGGTAATTCAATCAACACCAACCTAATACTAGCATTGTGCATTATATACTGGTTGTCTGTGCCAACCAGATCATCAAGTGCAACCACGAAACATATTTTACCACGTATTATTATATATACCTCATCAGCGATTTGCCAAGTTGCGCACCAAATATAGTTTCATTATATGTACCACCTGAATCAGTTGCCAAGTTGCGCACCAAATAAAGTTTCATTATATGTACCACCTGAATCAGTTGCCAAGTTGCGCACCAAATATAGTTTCATTATATTTACCACTTAAACCAATAGCCAAGTTGCGCACCAAATATAGTTTCATTATATGTACCATCTGAATCAGTTGCCAAGTTGCGCACCAAATATAGTTTCATTACATGTACCACCTAAACCAGTTGCCAAGTTGCGCACCAAATATATATTCATTATATGTACCACCTGAATCAGTTGCCAAGTTGCGCACCAAATATAGTTTCATTATATGTACCACCTAAACCAGTTGCCAAGTTGCGCACCAAATATAGTTTCATTAAATGTACCACCTAAACCAGTTGCCAAGTTGCGCACCAAATATAGTTTCATTATATGTACCACCTAAACCAGTTGCCAAGTTGCGCACCAAATATAGTTTCATTTCTCGTCCAATCAAAGTTCACCTCAGTCCTGGCCTCGTTCAGGAGAAATGGATCAAGTGGGGTAATCGCGTAATGTCTTCACGTCATTCCGTCCCTTGCGCCCAGCCCTTGAACTCATTTGAATATTCATGTGCGGCCCGGCCTTTGTGGTGGCCTGTGCGTCGTTGAGAAAAGTGAGGCCAAATCATTTGGGCCCTTTGCCTGTTTGGGGGTTTCCCCATAGGACTCTGCCGACTAATAGCGGGTCGAGTCGGGTCGGGCCAAAATGATGGATGTGGGTTTACCCCCCACCCCCCGGGGGGCATTACAGGTAGGCCAGAATGACGTATGTTACAAATTGTCGTGAGCAATTTGTTTACGCTATCAAGGACTTAATGAAACAGCGCAAGTTGTTTACGCTATCAAGGACTTAATGAAACAGAGCAAGTTGTTTACGCTATCAAGGACTTAATGAAACAGTCGTGTCTTGATAATCTAATCAAAATGTGTTGATGTGACTTAGTATAATATATAGCCTATTGCGGGGGGGGGGGGGGGTGTGTGTGTGTGGTGGGGGCCCTCATGTGATCTAGGAATCATTCAAAATGTTGCTGAATGGTTTTATGAAGGCATTGTGGGATATGAGTATATAGAATGGTATTGTGGGGGGGGGGGGGGGGTATGAGATGCATTTAGTTTTGCCATCTATTGCAGTGTATAAATATATTTCACATACTAAGTCTTTCGTTTTTTAAATGTTCCGGGATGGGAGGGTGAATCTCCCTTTGTGTACGCCCCCTGTAAGCGTTTGGGCCTCCCTATTTTGTAGCACCCACCTGTTTTTTTTTTTTTAATTTCGCACCCTCTTTTAATTTGTGCATCACCTGCCTTTTTACACCCCCCCCCCCACCACACTTTTTTTTCTCTCTTCACATTTGGAAAAAAAAACAAGAACTTGAATTGTGACTCCTGGTTGATGATGAAATACAAGAAGTAATGAACCAGGTCTTAC
Source organism: Omphiscola glabra (assembly GCA_964017045.1). Lineage (NCBI taxonomy): Eukaryota > Metazoa > Mollusca > Gastropoda > Lymnaeidae > Omphiscola > Omphiscola glabra. Next base: position 875,764 of record OZ024810.1, read on the forward strand.
AACCATTGATTGGTTCAATGAACCAGGTCTTACAACCATTGATTGGTTCAATGAATCATGTCTTACAACCATTGATTGGTTCAATGAACCAGGTCTTACAACCGTTGATAACCAGGTCTTACAACCATTGATTGGTTCAATGAACCATGTCTTACAACCATTGATTGGTTCAATATTGAACCATGTCTTACAACCATTGATTGGTTCAATGAATCATGTCTTACAACCATTGATTGGTTCAATGAACCATGTTTTACAACCATTGATTGGTTCAATGAACCAGGTCTTACAACCATTGATTGGTTCAATGAACCAAGTCTTACAACCATTGATTGGTTCAATGAACCAGGTCTTACAACCATTGATTGGTTTAATGAACCATATATTACAACCATTGATAACCAGGTCTTACAACCATTGATTGATTTAATGAACCATGTCTTACAACCATTGATAACCAGGTCTCACAACCATTGATAACCAGGTCTTACAACCATTGATAACCATGTCTTACAACCATTGATTGGTTCAATGAACCATGACTTACAACCATTGATTGGTTCAATGAACCAGGTCTTACAACCATTGATTGTTTCAAGTTCGATCTAATCCGACCCCCAACCTTTCCCACCCCCATTGCTAGAGCGTCGGTCACCTAGAAATATACGTCTTAAAGAACTTCAAATGCCAGTCGGCAATTAAGTATTCTTCGTGTGGATTGTTTCCCCTGGTGCCAACATCAGTCGTCTGATCATAGTTTTACTACAATTATCCTATGGGTGGCAATTATCCTATGGATGGCAATTATCCTATGGATGGCAATTATCCTATGGATGGCTTACATTTCATGGACCATTCTGGACTGTTCAAACCTGATATGACTAGAGTTTAGACTGGCTCATGACTACGTTTGGACAAGGGTCAGTTGCTCTCTCGTACCCAAAGCTTTCTTGCACAGACCTTGACATAGGTGCCCCGTAGTGACATTAGTTTTCAAAAATGGAATACTTGAGTTGTCGCATGTGTAGAAATAGTTATGATAGCTTTTCCCCCATGCCTTCTCCCCCACCCCATGTCTTCTCCCCCACCCCCATGCCTTCTCCTCCACCCCATGCCTTCTCCCCCACCCCATGCCTTCTCCCCCACCCCATGTATTCTCCCCCATTCCATGTCTTCTCCCCCACTCCATGTTTTCTCCCCCACCCCATGCCTTCTCCCCCACCACCATGCCTTCTCCCCCACCCCCATGTCTTCTCCCCCACCCCATTCCTTCTCCCCACCCCCATGTCTTCTCCCCCACCCCATTCCTTCTCCCCCACCCCATGCCTTCTCCCCCACACCATGCCTTCTTCCCCACACCATGCCTTCTCCCCCACCACCATGCCTTCTCCCCCACCCCCATGCCTTCTCCCCCACACCATGCCTTCTCCCCCACCCCATGCCTGTAAACTTAATTCTTCATTTTAACTAAAATAAACTACTACAAATGACATCCGAATAGCATTAGTCAAATGGACCCAGACACACAGCGCAGCCATTCGCACCCGGGTACCATTAAGCTCAATGCTATTCGGATTTCATTTGTGGTAGTTTATTTTAGTAAAAACTGAAGATTTAACATTTTAAACGTATAGTCCATTCAATTATCTTTCATTTGATACCTCATTTTGTCTTACAAACCCAACAATACTATTTTAAATCGTTTTTTAATCCCAACCTCTCAATTCTGGTACCCGTGTACCTATAGCCACTTCGTATAATACATGTTAATGATGAATCATATATGTGTCCAAAGTGTATACATACATATCTTACAGATTCAACCAAAATACCATACTTACTTACTAATGCCTTGTACCCTGTCTGGGGCATGGACCGTCCACAAGAACATATCCTACAGTGGGTCAAAGATTGTGTTCGTATCTTGGTTTCTTATAAGAAGGCCGTCCGAAGTTATCAATACATGTTTTGTTTTTAAATAAATACTTATTGTTTAAAGGTTTATTTATAGAATACATTGCAATGCTCTATTTAATGTACTCATTGGGATTTCCCGTTTCTTGCCGAACGAAGAACACAATCATAATGGCGATTGGTGGTCAGCGGATGGTTCATGGTTCAGGGTAGACTTTTGACGTTGACAAGTGAGTTGACATAGATTTGTGGAGCACATTGCACCCTAACAGTTGAGCTTAGAATATGAGGCATTCAATTATTGTGAAATTTCAGATTTCTAGGAGTCTAACAGTTGTAGTGGTGTGTGTTCTGTGACAAATGTTCACCAAAGGAATGTGTAGAATTTGTCAAACCCTGTCAAAATCTTGACTTTTGTTGTTTTTTTGTTTTTTTTTGTTTTGAAAACCAAATATGATCGCATTTCGGAGACACAAAGTGCCGTCCTGTTTGAATTCAACGCCGCCCCGCCAGTGCAGAGGCGGCACCACCGTCTCCGACTGACGAAGGAGTTTATCATTACCATCATTACCTCTATGTGGATTACTAAAGTCTTCATCGTTTCATCGGCGTCGACCCGCCACAGCCCTGGATACTTGTGGGCCCCCCGCGTCCCATGCCTGTCCCCACGGAGGTACACGCCTATGTCCAGCCTGCCCCCATGGATTTAAGCAAACTGAAAGACCTGAAGCCCGGCCCGCCAGGCGCCCCGGGGGACAGGCCCCGGATATACATGTCCAACAAAACCCACAAAGTCGTCGTGGTCTTTCCTAACGGAGAAGTGGTGGAAGGTAAGCGAACATTGATGACGTCATTCCATTCATTTATTAATCATCTTGTTGAATTCCTTTCAATTATTAGTTCACTTTGCTTTTAGTTTTTAAATGTTATACTTGTAAATACATGTTGATAACAGCATTGTGTTATATGATTTAAACAAATATATTCAACACATGAAATTTTGCCTCATACATATGAAACATATAAATATGTATTGACGAATACAAGCAATCAAAACTACTCAGCACCAAGACTCGAAATATCATAGGTTAGTTATTGGTTAAAACCTAACAGATATGTAGCGATATATCACATATATACATGTGTACATATACACACATATATATATATATACACACACACAACACACACATGAATAATGCAGATCGACGGGGAGGGGGGAAGACAAAAGGTGGCATCGCCGTCAATATCCTCACTCGGCTTAATTTATGTATGAGTTTGGTAAAGCCCAGCCAGTAGTCCAGTAGATGGTCAAGTTGATCCACAGCCAGTAGTCCAGTAGATGGTCAAGTTGATCCACAGCCAGTAGTCCAGTAGATGGTTAAGTTGATCCACAGCCAGTAGTCCAGTAGATGGTCAAGTTGATCCACAGCCAGTAGTCCAGTAGATGGTCAAGTTGATCCACAGCCAGTAGTCCAGTAGATGGTCAAGTTGATCCACAGCCAGTAGTCCAGTAGATGGTCAAGTTGATCCACAGCCAGTAGTCCAGTAGATGGTCAAGTTGATCCACAGCCAGTAGTCCAGTAGATGGTTAAGTTGATCCACAGCCAGTAGTCCAGTAGATGGTTAAGTTGATCCACAGCCAGTAGTCCAGTAGATGGTTAAGTTGATCCACAGCCAGTAGTCCAGTAGATGGTCAAGTTGATCCACAGCCAGTAGTCCAGTAGATGGTCAAGTTGATCCACAGCCAGTAGTCCAGTAGATGGTCAAGTTGATCATGTAACTAGTATACAGTGAATTCGATCCTAACTCTTCCTAAATACCCCCCCCCCCCCCCCACACCATATTTCATGCAAAGACTAAACATCTATGTTAAGATGTACTTAATTAATATAATTTTTTTATTGAAACATTTGCCTTCGGCAATGTATTATGTCTCTTGTTAGAATCTTGCCTTTGGTCTTGCTGTGTCTCATTGTCACGAATCTTGTCTTTGGTCTTGCTGTGTCTCATTGCCATGAATCTTGTCTTTGGTCTTGATGTGTCTCATTGTCACGAATCTTGTCTTTGGTCTTGCTGTGTCTCATTGCCATGAATCTTGTCTTTGGTCTTGCTGTGTCTCATTGCCGTGAATCTTGCCTTTGGTCTTGCTGTGTCTCATTGTCACGAATCTTGTCTTTGGTCTTGCTGTGTCTCATTGCCATGAATCTTGTCTTTGGTCTTGCTGTGTCTCATTGCCGTGAATCTTGTCTTTGGTCTTGGTGTGTCTCATTGTCACGAATCTTGTCTTTGGTCTTGATGTGTCTCATTGCCGCGAATCTTGTCTTTGGTCTTGTTGTGTCTCATTGCCACGAATCTTGTCTTTGGTCTTGCTGTGTCTCATTGCCGTGAATCTTGTCTTTGGTCTTGATGTGTCTCATTGTCACGAATCTTGTCTTTGGTCTTGCTGTGTCTCATTGCCGTGAATCTTGTCTTTGGTCTTGTTGTGTCTCATTGCCGTGAATCTTGTCTTTGGTCTTGTTGTGTCTCATTGCCGTGAATCTTGTCTTTGGTCTTGCTGTGTCTCATTGTCACGAATCTTGTCTTTGGTCTTGATGTGTCTCATTGCCGTGAATCTTGTCTTTGGTCTTGTTGTGTCTCATTGCCGTGAATCTTGTATTTGGTCTTGATGTGTCTCATTGTCACGAATCTTGTCTTTGGTCTTGCTGTGTCTCATTGCCGTGAATCTTGTATTTGGTCTTGTTGTGTCTCATTGCCGTGAATCTTGTCTTTGGTCTTGTTGTGTCTCATTGCCGTGAATCTTGTCTTTGGTCTTGCTGTGTCTCATTGCCATGAATCTTGTCTTTGGTCTTGCTGTGTCTCATTGCCGTGAATCTTGCCTTTGGTCTTGCTGTGTCTCATTGTCACGAATCTTGTCTTTGGTCTTGCTGTGTCTCATTGCCATGAATCTTGTCTTTGGTCTTGCTGTGTCTCATTGCCGTGAATCTTGTCTTTGGTCTTGGTGTGTCTCATTGTCACGAATCTTGTCTTTGGTCTTGATGTGTCTCATTGCTGCGAATCTTGTCTTTGGTCTTGTTGTGTCTCATTGCCACGAATCTTGTCTTTGGTCTTGCTGTGTCTCATTGCCGTGAATCTTGTCTTTGGTCTTGATGTGTCTCATTGTCACGAATCTTGTCTTTGGTCTTGCTGTGTCTCATTGCCGTGAATCTTGTCTTTGGTCTTGTTGTGTCTCATTGCCGTGAATCTTGTCTTTGGTCTTGTTGTGTCTCATTGCCGTGAATCTTGTCTTTGGTCTTGCTGTGTCTCATTGTCACGAATCTTGTCTTTGGTCTTGATGTGTCTCATTGCCGTGAATCTTGTCTTTGGTCTTGTTGTGTCTCATTGCCGTGAATCTTGTATTTGGTCTTGATGTGTCTCATTGTCACGAATCTTGTCTTTGGTCTTGCTGTGTCTCATTGCCGTGAATCTTGTATTTGGTCTTGTTGTGTCTCATTGCCGTGAATCTTGTCTTTGGTCTTGTTGTGTCTCATTGCCGTGAATCTTGTCTTTGGTCTTGTTGTGTCTCATTGCCGTGAATCTTGTCTTTGGTCTTGCTGTGTCTCATTGCCGTGAATCTTGTCTTTGGTCTTGTTGTGTCTCATTGCCACGAATCTTGTCTTTGGTCTAGCCTCTAAACCAATGTTTATTTACTTTTCTTTAATGGTGCAGTGCTTCTCTGCCCTTCAGGTCAATGACCATATATATGCAGCGAATACAATCTACAACTGAAATGCATCTGCATCTTTTCATGTACACACAACGGATCTGCGAACCACAGGTTAAGAACCCCCGGCTCCTAATATACGCATTAAAAATATAAATAATTTAACGCTGATCACATGTATTTGTTGGTTCAACGATCAAAGGATGTTGGTTCAACGATCAAAGGATGTTTGTTCAAATGCCACGGTCCAAGACAATCGTATTTGTCTTTTATAAACATACGAGAGATCTTCCAGGCTTAGACATGAGGCGACGCCTTTGTCTATCTACGAGACCCCTTCTATCCCGCCATCTCCCGCCCCACCCCCCTTCTCGTTTACCAGTAGCGCCGACAGCCGGTACCATCGACCCGTGGACTCGGTCGGTCTTTTCAAAGCACGTCCCGCTGAGACCAGCGGCGCTCTCGGGTCAAGAGAGGTCAGATCTTTCATATGCCAGTAGGTCTGTACTGCTAAATACACACAGACAAAGAATAGTCTTATCTGTAATTGAAATATATCGACCAATCGATCTGTAGCTGGCTTCGAACACTTGAAAATCAATGAATCCCAATCGCGACGTGGTACAAATGTATTGGTGTTGACAACACGTGGTACAAATGTATTGGTGTTGACAAGACGTGGTACAAATATATATGGTGTTGACAAGATGTGGTACAAATGGATATGGTGTTGACAAGACGTGGTACAAATGTATATGGTGTTGAAAAGACGTGGTACAAATGTATATGGTGTTGACAAGAAGTGGTACAAATGTATTGGTGTTGACAAGACGTGATAAAAATTTATTGGTGTTGACAACACGTGGTACAAATGTATTGGCTTTGACAACACGTGGTACAAATGTATTGGTGTTGACAACACGTGGTATTAAGGGGGTTAGTGTAGAAACTTGTAGTCTACTTCTAACAAAAAGCTTCTATTGCACAAAGACTCTATGGCTCTGTCGTAGTGGCTCTCAACCTTCATAATGCCGTGACCCTTTAATACAGTTCCTCTTGTTGTGGTGACCCCCAATCATAAAATTATTTTCGTTGCTACTTCATAAATAAGAATTTTCCGATGGTCTAAGGCGATCCCTAATTAAGGGTCGTTCGACAACCCCCCCCCCCCCTTAAAGTGGTCGTGAGCCACATGTTGAGAACCGCTGCTCTATGGCTTATTCAATGTGGCTTCAAGAGCCGTTCTGTGAAACTCCGTTTGTTGAGTGTATGACCACGATATTACTGTTACAGAAATCAGAGTGAGAAAAGGACTGGAAGGAGGATGAGGGGGGAGGGGCTAGGGGTACATTGACCTAAGGTGAGGGTATGCACAATTTACTGTCCAGAAGACCGAATTGACGAACTAGTCATTGACCAGTGCTCCTCAAAATATGCAAACTGACGGTGCGGCAATAGTATGCATAATATTTCAGCGTGGGAACGATACCAAATGTATCGATACTTTATTGTTGTATCTGCTGATCAGTTTTATCTTATGTGGAAATGCAACAGTTTTGTTTTTATTTTAAAAATATTGTTGGGGGTCTTCTTTCTTTTGTATGTGACGATTTTGGTTTAAAAACAAGGGGGGGGGGGGGCAAAATCGGACAAATAGCGTGACGTCATTTCTGGGTGGCGCTCATAAAGCGGTCCGGCACTGACCAGATGTGGCAGGCGATACGCGCCGAAGAACAGAAACAGGTACGCGGGGCGCATCATAGGGATCTGATCGTCCAACCCATCAGACGGGCAGACATGCGGGGCGCATCCTAGGGATCTGATCGTCCAACCCATCAGATGGGCAGACATGACGCATCTTATCGGCGCTGCTCCCGTGCGGCTATTTCTGTCCCATTGTGCAGACAGCTCGGTGCGTAGTGCGTAGCTGTTGGATGAACTCGAGCAGATGATTATCACCCGAAGCACTGGTTCTCAAACTGTTAACGACCTGCGTTTTTTTTTTTTAAACTTCCGCTTGTGGAAGAACTCGATGGAAGTCCATCGGCTAGCGTGTAAGACGTTCGCACATACGCCTCGCTCGGACCCCATCGTACTTGCACGAGGGGTTTAGATCGTCGAATGGGTTCTTTGGTTGAGAACCACCACTGGGGATACAGAGTTATCTTGACCAAATCACTTTGTGTTATTTTAGTTGCCGTCCATTACATTGAGGGCTGTCCCCATAACTGGATGAAAGAGAACACGTTCTCTTGTGTGGAGGGCTTTAGGGCAGTGTCTGCAAATAGGGTGTTTCAAACATAGGGTGTTTCAAACTTAGGGTGTTTCAAACATAGGGTGTTTCAAACATAGGGTGTTTCAAACATAGGGTGTTTCAAACATAGGGTGTTTCAAACATAGGGTGTTTCAAACTTAGGGTGTTTCAAACATAGGGTGTTTCAAACTTAGGGTGTTTAAAACGATGTAACTGTGCACAGAAAACCACCAAAGCACACCTTTTAAACAGGGTTTGCAACCCGGCCTGGTGGTTTTTAGAGGGTTGGCGAGGGGTAGGGTCATTGCATGGTTTAAATTAATCTGAATGCATTACTTTTCTTTGCTTGGAGAGTGGGGAGAAGGGGCCCTCTAGGGGGTGCTAATGTTTTACATTTCAACTTTTTAAAAGTATGTGTGTGTTTGACGTCATAACTTAACCCTCAGTGACTGACTCCAAGTGACTGAATCCAGGTGACTGATTTAAAGTGACTGATTGCAGATGACTAAATCCAAGTGACTGACTCCAAGTGAATGACTCCAAGTGAATGACTCCAAGTCACTGACTCCAAGTCACTGACCTCAAGTCACCGACTCCACGTCACTTACTCCAAGTCGCTGACTCCAAGCGATTGACTCCAAGTGAATGACTTCAAGTGATTGACTCCAAGTCATTGTTTCCTATGTTTTATTGTTTATCACTGCACTGCAGTTCATATTTTAACAACGCGCTTAATGATTTACCCTTGACCTTTAGCATACCAAGGCACTTTAGCACCTGTCAGGGCACTTTAACACTTGTCAGGGCACTTTAACACTTGCTAGAGTACTTTAGAACCTGTCAGGGCACTTAAGCATTAAAATGCACCTTATTGTTTATTAGTGCACACCTTTAAATCCTGCCTTTAATTAGTTAATATAATTATGTTTGTTTTAATTGGAGCTGCTAATTGCTACCAGTTAGGGCCAGGCAGTGGGTCGGATATTAGAACAGGTGGGTGGGAGAGTAGAACAGGTGGGTGGGAGAGTAGAACAGGTGGGTTAGAGAGTAGAACAGGTGGTGGGAGAGTATCACAGGTGGATCGGAGAGTAGAGCAGATGGGTGGGAGAGTAGAACAGGTGGATCGGAGAGTAGAACAGGTGGGTGGGAGAGTAGAACAGGTGGATCGGAGAGTAGAACAGATGGGTCGGAGAGTAGAACAGGTGGGTGGGAGAGTAGAACAGGTGGGTTAGAGAGTAGAACTGGTGGGTGGGAGAGTATCACAGGTGGATCGGAAAGTAGAGCAGATGGGTGGGAGAGTAGAACAGGTGGGTGGGAGAGTAGAACAGGTGGATCGGAGAGTAGAACAGGTGGGTGGGAGAGTAGAACAGGTGGGTGGGAGAGTAGAACAGGTGGATCGGAGAGTAGAACAGATGGGTCGGAGAGTAGAACCAGTGGGTGGGAGAGTAGAACAGGTGGATCGCAGAGTAGAACAGGTGGATCGCAGAGTAGAACAGGTGGATCGCAGAGTAGAACATGTGGATCGCAGAGTAGAACAGGTGGATCGCAGAGTAGAACAGGTGGATCGCAGAGTAGAACAGGTGGATCGCAGAGTAGAACAGGTGGATCGCAGAGTAGAACAGGTGGATCGCAGAGTAGAACAGGTGGATCGCAGAGTAGAACAGGTGGGTGGGATAGTAGAACAGGTGGGTTGGAATAAAACCAAAGGCAGAAGAATAGTGATGTAATAAGAAAGAGACAGATAAAGACAGAACGAGAGGTTCGGGGGGGGGGGGGGGCGGGCTGTGGAAAATCTTAGAGAAAAATTCTTAAGAATGAGCTATTGTTTTTTATCGTTGCCCGATCCATTTTTTTAATCCAAAAAAATTGTTGATTTCGAAAAGGAATAAAGTTTGAGTTGCATGGTGCACCTGACCTGACCTCACACTGACGCTCGTGCACCTGACCTGACCTCACACTGACGCTGGTGCACCTGGCCTGACCTCACACTGACGCTGGTGCACCTGGCCTGACCTCACACTGACGCTCGTGCACCTGGCCTGACCTCACACTGACGCTGGTGCACATGGCCTGACCTCACACTGACGCTCGTGCACCTGGCCTGACCTCACACTGACGCTGGTGCACCTGACCTGACCTCACACTGACGCTCGTGCACCTGGCCTGACCTAACACTGACGCTGGTGCACCTGACCTGACCTCACACTGACGCTGGTGCACCTGGCCTGACCTCACACTGACGCTGGTGCACCTGACCTGACCTCACACCGACGCTCGTGCACCTGGCCTGACCTCACACCGACGCTCGTGAGATGTTACACAGGAAACCTGTCAGTAAAACGAGGGCTGTATCTCGTGGCATTTTTGTGTGCAGCAAAACCAAAAATTACACTATCTGTGATGTCATCTCGGTTTGTGTTCGGGATGCAGAAATAATGGCGTCCTTTGTGTGTGGAGCAAACTTGGAGCTCTTCAGCGTCTTCGGGAGAGAAAGTTGTTGGTTTATAAATAGCCAACACTTTAAGGACAGGCTTACTTCACGGTTGCTGATAACGCTTTGAAATCTCTTGTTATCAACAAATCATCCAAACAATATCATTTTGTGTTGTTTGTCAACTAATAGGATGCGTTATTATGAATTATCCAACGCCATCCACTGCTCCTAGATAGTATCACTCATAGTCCATCCACTGCTCTGAGATATCATCATTCATTGTGCATCCGCTGCCTTGATATATCATCAATTATTTCACATCCACTGCTCTGAGATATCACTTATAGCCCATCCACTGCTCTGAAATAGCATCACTTATACCTCATTCACTACTCTGAGATAATCACTCATATCCCATCCACTGCTCTGAAATATCATGACTCATAGCCCATCCATGGCTTCCAGACTGCTGACAGTGCTCATACAAGTGTGGTCGTGTGGCAAGAAGTGATCTTGTTTTGAAGGCATGCGTGATCCAGAAATAAGACGAATTGGCCAGGGAGAGAATGTCACGGCATGTTAGACGGATGACTTGCCAGGAATGAAACTGTGGCCTTAAAATTACCAGGAACTCAATTTCGTTCTTTTATTTTTGGGGCAAATCGACAATGGCAAGAAGAATGGGCAACCCAAAACCACGTAACAGACCCCACCCCCACAAAAAAGCACGTGATAGCGTCCCCCCTCCCCCAAACAAACAAATCAAAACCAAACAATAAGATGTCTATACAAGTATTCTTTTATGGCCTACATTTTTATTTGGCTCTAAGCTGTTTGGCGAAACAATTGATTTTAGCACTGCGGGTTGGAGAGTATATGAGTTTAGGAGAGTATTGTGAAACAGGGAAGTGTGTCGCCGTCCCCGCTCACCCACCAACACACACCCACACAGCCCCCCACACAGCCCCCACACACCCACACATCCCCCACATACCCCCATAACCCCCACACAGCCCACACCCACCCACACAGCCCCCACACAGCCACCACACACCCACACAGCCCCCACACATCCCCCATAACCCCCAAACAGCCCACACCCACCCACACAGCCCCCACACACCCACACATCACCCACATGCCCCCACAACCCCCACACACACCCAAACAGCTCCCACTCACCCAAAGTAGTTCATGTTATTGATTGGTACAGCTGGTTTTTATTTCCGTTTGGTAAGAACTACGCTCTTAAGAATTTTTAGGAAGAAGATCAATCAAGTCATTGTTTAGTGTCCCAATACTGGCCACCATTTTAAAATATATAAAAACAAAAATACTTAAGAAAACATAGTTGTCAAAAATGAAGAATAGATATCAACCATTACCTTCTTTCTACGTGATACTGAAAAGTCTAAACATCTAAAAATCCATTTTTACGCACACAACACGATGAATCTGGTTTATGGCTATTTCCCAAGACGATTAAAAAAAAATTATTTTGGGAAAGTAATATTTCAGACTTTCCTTATTTCTAAAGAAACAAGTTCTATAAAGATGTGAACGTTTCTAACATAATTGTAGTTTTATCAATACTATATTGTCAACAAAGAAAAATAATGCCTTCAAAAAGACACTTGACGCACAATTTTAACGTGTAAACAAAAAAAAGAATATTCGATCAAATTTCCGTCGACAAAATTTCTTTCGGTTAAAGTTCCGGATACGATTTTAATTACTTTCTTATAATAGTATTGCTATTTTGGTTCATTGAGTGCAAGCAAAAATTTCAATTAAATGTATATATATATATATATCTACAAATTAATACATTATACAATTTAATCTAAAATTGTAAGCATATGGAAATCTTGCTCGATCTAACAGTACATTCGCCCCCCCCCCCCTCCCCGCGATCTCAATGCCCTCCTACCCGCACCCTGCTAGTGTCTTAGAAGACATAATTTATGAAACGTTTCATCCTTAACAAAATAAAAAGGTGGCATAACTCTGGCTAAACAAAGATAAAACAAAGGAGGAGAGAGAGTTGTATTATCTTTTTTTTTAAATACCCCCCCCCCCCTTTTCCTACCCCGTCCCATAGTTATGTGTTGTATATTTAATGTTACGCTTTTGGCGTACAACGTACGATTTTGAGGTGTGTACATTATATATAATGTATGTTTATTTTTTTTTACTATTAAGATAATGTACGATTTTGTGATGATATTGTAGGATTTGAAGAGTTTGAGGGTAAACAGGTCTGCTGGTATGTCAATCTGCTTGTATGTCAATCTGCTTGTATGTCAATCTGCTTGTATGTCAATCTGCTTGTATGTCAATCTGCTTGTATGTCAACTCTTCTTCGTTTTGATAATTGAATGTGTCAACGTGCGCCCCCCCCCCCCCCCACACCCCCCAAACTCCGAGGTTAGTCTTTGGTTTAGGAAAAAAAAAACATATTTTTGTCTGTTTCTGTCCGTTCGTTCACCACAGGAACAAATTCGTCAATCTAAAATAATTGGAATCCCCCCACCCGTGCCCACGGTGCTGTGAGAAGAAACTATATTTAAATAGTGATGAGGCGCCGGGGTCTTCTGAAGGGTTCTGATTATACTGAAGTTCCTGATTATACTGAAGTTCCTGATTATACTGAAGTTCCTGATTATACTGAAGTTCATGATTATACTGACGTTCCTGATTATACTGAAGTTCCTGATTATACTGAAGTTCATGATTATACTGACGTTCCTGATTATACTGAAGTTTCTGAATATACTGAAGTTCCTGATTATACTGAAGTTCCTGATTATACTGAAGTTCCTGATTATACTGAAGTTCCTGATTATACTGAAGTCCCTGATTATACAGAAGTTCCTTAGTGCATATGTATATAATCCGTCCAAGTTTATTTTTTAGAAAGTAGGTTGTAGGCGGTGTACTTGTAGGCGGTGTACATGCAGGCGTTGTACATGCATACGGTGTACATGCATGCGGTGTACATACAGGTGGTGTACATGCAGGCGTTGTACATGCAGGCGGTGTACATGCAGGCGGTGTACATACAGGCGGTGTACATGCAGGCGTTTTACACGCAGGCGGTTTACATGCAGGTGGTGTACATGCAGGCGTTGTACATGCAGGCGGTGTACATGCAGGCGGTGTACTTGCAGGCGGTGAACATGCAGGCGTTGTACATGCAGGTGGTGTGCATTTAGTGGATAAGCTGGTTGGATAAAGACGTTTTTTCTTGTTTTGTTTCTTTTTAATCATAATCAAAATACATTCGAGTTTTTTAAGACGGAAGTGACATTGCTGCAGTTGCGTCACTTTTGTTTTCATTACGTGGAAGGGCGGCATTTTCGGCAAACTTCAGAGGATTTTTTTTAGTAGGGAGGGGGGCGTAAAAATTGATTTCCCAACCACCCCATAGCCAAAAACCACTCATATAATTTGAGCACCACTGTCCCATTATAATTGAAAGGGAGATAAGACGTCATTTACTAAGGTGATCATCAGCCAGACACTTGGGCCGGGTACCTGCCTTGGGAGCCCCCCATCTGCGCCCAGACAGGGTCTGTTCCTCTTAGCATCCCCTTCCATACGTCCCCTCACCCACTTCATGACGACCATTATATGTTTTTTGTTTTTCTTATAATTGTCTGTTGCTAAGTGAGATGCACATGGAGGCTATGCGCTTCGGGTGGACATTTGGGCTGTACTCTTTGAGATGCACATGGAGGCTATGCGCTTCGGGTGGACATTTGGGCTGTACTCTTTGAGGTGCACATGGAGGCTATGCGCTTCAGGTGGACATTTGGGCTGTACTCTTTGAGGTGCACATGGGGAGCTGTACTCTTGAGGTGCACATGGGCAGCTGTACTCTTGAGGTGCACAAGGAGGCTGTGCTCTTAAGGTGCACATTTGGGCTGTACTCTTGAGATTCACATTTAGGATGTACACTTGAAGGTACACATGGGGGCTGTACTCTTGAGGTGCACATGGGGCTGTACTCTTGAGGTGCACATGGGGCTGTACTCTTGAGGTGAACATGGGGTGCTATACTCTAGTGGTGCACATGGGGGGAGGGGGCTGTACTCTTGCTTTTGAAGACAACCTATTCTCACCTATTCACCGTTGTTGCTTACCGCTACCCCACCAAACCATCACAGACTTCCCCAACGCCTCCATTAACGTTAAGAAGCAAATTAGATGACCCCCCTCCTCCTCTACCCCACGTGTCTTCTCTCTCTCTCTCACACACACACACACACACACAGATACAATACATTTGTGAGACTAGAATTCGTTTGTTACTCCCCTTAGTCCACTTTTAGCTATAATTGGCAAAAGGGGTGTGGGATGTGGGGTGTGGGATGTGGGGTGTGGGATGTGGGGTGTGGGGTAAGAGTAAAAAATATCGTAGCCACGAGAGCGCTGATGGGACAGTGGGTTTGGGTGACGTAAGAACAATGTTAAGACGTTCACTCCCCACTCCCCATACACCCACTAGTGGTGAGCACCCTCAAGTCCATATAGTGATCGAATGTATAGGGTTACATGTGTGTGGGTGTGTGTGTGTATGTGTGTGTGCGTGTGAAACTTTTTGGGCTTTTTCATGTGTATGGATTATGTGGGAACATTGTATGGATTATGTGGGAACATTTGTATAGATTATGTGGGAACATTTGTATAGATTATGTGGGAATATTTGTATAGTATATGTGGGAACATTTGTATAGATAATGTGGGAACATTTGTGTAGATTATGTGGGAATATTTGTATAGATTATGTGGGAACTTTTGTATGGATTATGTGGGAACATTTGTATAGATTATGTGGGAACATTTGTATGGATTATGTGGGAACATTTGTATAGATTATGTGGGAACATTTGTATAGATTATGTCGGAACATGTGTATAGATTATGTGGAAACATTTGTATAGATTATTTGGGAACATGTGTATAGATTATGTGGGAACATTTGTATATATTTTGTGGGAAAATGTGTATAGATTATGTGGGAACATTTGTATAGATTATGTGGGAACATTTGTATGGATTGTGTGGGAACATTTGTATGGATTATGTGGGAACATTTGTATAGATTATGTGGGAACATTTGTATAGATTATGTGGGAACATTTGTATAGATTATGTGGGAACATTTGTATAGATTATGTGGGAACATTTGTATAGATTATGTGGGAACTTTTGTATAGACTTTGAAATTACTTTTTGTATAAATTATGAGGGCACTTTTGTAAAGATTATAAAAGTAATTTTGTATAGAATATGAGGGTACTTTGGTATAAATTATGATGGAACTTTTGTATAGATTATGAGAGATTATTTGTATAGATTATGATGGAACATTTGTATGGATTAATTGGATACTATTGTATATATTAATTGGATACTTTTGAATAGATTATGAAATTACTTTTTGTATAAATTATGAGGGCACTTTTGTAAAGATTTTGAGGGTACTTTTGTAAAGATTTTGAGGGTACTTTTGTATAGATCATAAGAGGACTTGTGTATATTTTTGAGGGTACAAAAAATAAGCACATGTGTTACAAAAACATTCTTACGGTTATCTACGGCGATATATATTTCTGATTTCTGTTTTTGTCGATGTTCTATTTTTTTTTTTTTTTTAAATTTTGAAATGTTCAACTATGTTCGAAGAAACACAGCCTTTTGATACATCCCCCACCCCTTAATTAAAAAAACCGATACATTTCTAATGTTTCTCATAAGGTTATTTTCGTAGACATGCAATAACATCCCCCCCCCATATCCCTCCCCCCTGTTATGTTTCTCGTACGGTTATTTTCGGCTATCTTTCATCACTTCTCTCCACGTAAGCCGCTTTAAATTTTAACGGTGTTGAACACGGCAGAAATGTGAGCCGGGTCTAGAGCAGTGCTTCTCAAATGTGAGCCGGGTCTAGAGCAGTGCTTCTCAAATGTGAGCCGGGTCTAGAGCAGTGCTTCTCAAATGTGAGCCGGGTCTAGAGCAGTGCTTCTCAAATGTGAGCCGGGTCTAGAGCAGTGCTTCTCAAATGTGAGCCGGGTCTAGAGCAGCGCTTCTCAAATGTGAGCCGGGTCTAGAGAAAACTTTTTTTTTTAAAGTTTGGCAGACCCGTGGACAAGTGTGACGTCGAAACAGTGGGGGGAGGCGGGGGCGGGGCGGGGGCCAAGGTTTACCTTAAATGTGTCGTTACAAATTATTTCAACCGTGTTGGCATAGTTCCAAATGATTTTTACTATTTGAATAGTTTCTAGCCGTTATAGGTTTTGTTGTTGTTGTTGCTGTTGTTGTTGTTGTGGTGGTGGTGGTGGTGGTTCATGGCTGTTTTAAATTAAACAAATCTACTTGACACATTTTACTATGTTCAGTCACGAGGAAATATAAAATAAATTATGTTTAAAGAAAAAAAAAAATCCATTACACGAGATTCAAACGAGGGAAATTTTAGATTCCATTTCTAGTTTCTAGACTCTTCTTGTGCCGACAGGCAAGGGAAGGCTCGCACACGGCTGCTGGTGAGGGAAGGAAAGGTGGAGGTGAGGGAGTGAAAGGTGAGGGACAGAAAGGTGGAGGTGAGGGAGGGAAAGGTGAGGACAGAAAGATGGTGGTGAGGGAGGGAAAGGTGAGGGAGGGAAAGGTGAGGTAGGGAAAGGTGGAGGTGAGGGAGGAAAAGGTGAGGACAGAAAGGTGGAGATGAGGGAGGGAAAGGTGAGGGACAGAAAAGTGGAGGTTACGGAGAGAAATGTGCAGACTGTAGGTAATGTAATGTGTCTAGTTTCTCAACGGATCCTTTCACTCTCTCTGTCGGGCTATTTGATTAATTCATGCATGGCGATTAGGTGTTTTTAGCACTGATAATGCGGGTGTCTTCTTTTGATGTTAAAACATGCTATCTTTTGATTGGTTTCAAAAGAAACTGGGAAATATGGGACAGTGTGTGAGGAATGTGTGAATGAAGTGTGCCATATTCACACGGTCCTAAACAGTGTGTGGGGGGGGGGGGGGTCTGTGGGTGCAGTAGTTTCCGGGTTCATCTCTTCTTGGTGGTCCGAGTCCTTTGTCCAGACAGTGTGGTCCGAGTCCTTTGTCCAGACAGAGTGGTCCGAGTCCTTTGTCCAGGCAGTGTGGTCTGATGGTCTGAGTTTGTTTGTAGAGATACAGTGGTCAGAAGTTCTTAGCTCTCTATACAGTTAGTGTGGTCATTTGGTCCGAGTCCTTTGTCCGGGCAAAGGGGTCCGAGTCCTTTGTCCAGGCAAAAGGAGTCCGAGTCCTTTGTCCAGGCAGAGGGGTCCGAGTCCTTTGTCCAGGCAAAGGGGTCCGAGTCCTTTGTCCAGGCAAAGGGGTCCGAGTCCTTTGTCCAGGCAAAGGGGTCCGAGTCCTTTGTCCAGGCAGAGGGGTCCGAGTCCTTTGTCCAGGCAGAGGGGTCCGAGTCCTTTGTCCAGGCAAAGGGGTCCGAGTCCTTTGTCCAGGCAGAGGGGTCCGAGTCCTTTGTCCAGGCAGAGGGGTCCGAGTCCTTTGTCCAGGCAAAGGGGTCCGAGTCCTTTGTCCAGGCAGAGGGGTCCGAGTCCTTTGTCCAGGCAGAGGGGTCCGAGTCCTTTGTCCAGGCAGAGGGGTCCGAGTCCTTTGTCCAGGCAGAGGGGTCCGAGTCCTTTGTCCAGGCAGAGGGGTCCGAGTCCTTTGTCCAGGCAGAGGGGTCCGAGTCCTTTGTCCAGGCAGAGGGGTCTGTATTTTATCATACAGATAGACGGAATGTGTTACTTGTTAGAATTATTATTTACTAATGTACATTCTAATTCCAAGCCACACATTTTAGTGTCGCATTTATTCCCGGGATTTTAATCCGACACACTTTTGTGTACAACTTATATCCATATTTATTATTTAAAGAAAAGATAGAAATGTATAATTTTAAGTTGCTCGTCAACTTTTTAATTATGTGACCTTGAGCAGGCCTGACCTTGACCGTCGTATTTATTTATCGCCACGTGAGAAACAGTTTTTTTTCTCTTCTATATCCTCTCCACCCCCTCCCCCTCCTGTTTTTCCGGTTACATGTCCCCAAATAAGATTTCGACACAGCTTCTGTATTCTGACGTCATGCAGTAATGGCTGTCGGATGTGACGTCACGAGGCAATCACTAACACTTGCCATTGATATTGACTGACATCTCATCGTATGCAGCCTTCGACTGCCCCTTAGCTTCACCCTGTACATTGCATGTACTCCACCACCCCTATTTTCAACGTTAATTTAAGTACTAAGTCCACCTCCCCCCCCCCTCACACAACGGTTACCTATCAAATATCAATATGTTTAATTCGTTCAATTCAGACAATAATCATTGTGGATTTGTTTTTAATTAGAAAAATGGTGCATATGTTTTTACTCATACAACAACAATATGCCCCACCATTGGCATATGAGAGGGTTCTGTCGGGTGGGGGGGTTCCGCCCTGGGCGTCACATTGTTCTTTCTATTGAGGCGTGGTCGTGGTATTTCGGCCAACTGCGTAGGTTTTTTTTTTAATTTTGGAAGGAAGCGGGCAAGAATGTTGGGTCTCCCTGGGCGGCACTACCCTAGCTACGCCACTGAAACACTTAACAAATGAAGAAAATAGATGAGATCATGGGCGTAGCACAGGAGGGAAGGAACAAAATACCGCATCCCCCAGACAAAAATCGCACCTAAATATTTAGATAGTGAAAGTTTCACACGGGGTGCCGCCCCACGCTAGATGATTAGATGATCATATAATCCAGTAGATTAAAGATTATTATGACCAGATATAGAAACGATTTGACTGATGATATCAAGTAATTGGCTGTTTGACCTACTAAACACTGGGACTGGGTTCAACATGTCGATCATCCAATTATGCTAATTGATTCTTGCCGATGTGTCGAAATCTACCGTCCCAAATCTCACCAGCCTTCCCACAATTCCCTCCACCATCACGCAATTCCCCCCACCAAGTGGAGTGCGTCAGATCTCTGTGGAAGCTGTCGGGATGTAAGGGTTGACAAGCCGTACCCAGTATGCGTTCCATCAGTAGACATGGGTGCCATCATAGCACGACAGGCAGAGAACGGTTCGGTCTACAGCAAACTGGGGGCTTGTCTTGTCAAAACCAAGGACACAATGATGGACTGCCCCGAAGTGGACATCACACATTTAACTGGGAATGATTTGCACGTGGACACAGAGGACCACTGTGAGAGTGATGGAGATGACCGCTGGTCCGATGGTGGAGATGGTATTCTTGACTACAGCGCTTCGGACAATGACCAGTACGATGGGGATAGTGGCGGCCACTGTGGTCACGGAGAAGATTTGGACATGTCTACAATGAAAGAGGTCGCCAGGGGACATCCAAGTGGTATGTGGTGTGCTATATCACGTGAAGATTTGGCCACAATCACAGTGGCATATGTCACGTGACTGCTGTCCACTATCACTGTATCACTTGTCACTGATTGACCATTGTCACTGTAGCACTTGTCATTAAATTTCACTGGTTGATTATAGTGATTGTAAGAATAATCTTAAATGATTATTGTAAAACTAAATCTCAAACCAAATCATGCATGAGTCACATGGTCACAAATGAATTAACACCATCTGCCACCCTCCTCTTGCTCATGCGCGGATACTGCGAGTGGATAATGCGCGTGAATACGGCGTGTGGATGCTTCATGTGGGTTCTTTGTGTGGATGTTACGTGTTGATGATGTGACCTTTCAAAGGCTTTCTTGTTGATAAATTTAGATTGTTATATCTGGCTAATTTTCTGTTATCAAAATGGCTGCCTTGGTGATAACTTCAATTGTTATAAATTTCAAACTTTCTGTTATCAAATACGCTTGTTGGGTCATGTAAACTATTCTGAATTTAACAGTCATTGAAATGTATGTGTGTTGGTGTTTTGTTTGTATACCATTTTGATTTGGTTTGTTGGTGATCTATTGGTCAATCTTTGTACTGCATATTGTTTGTGGCCGTATTGTACGCCATTGTACATATGTTTAGCCGTTGGTGTATTTAGCAATTTAACGTCCTAACCATAACAGGAATGCCGTTATTTACACACAGACACACACACACACAGTGTACCTCTGAAATATTCCTTCTTACTATGTCTGTTTTATTCATCCTCTTTCGTTCCTCTTCTTTCATTCGTTCTCTCGTGCTGATCCACGCACATCCGGTTCACAGTTTTTTTTTTAAAAAATCGGGAATCCCCGCATGAGATCACAGTGCACAGCCAGACACACAACTGCATAAAAAGTGACATAGGTAAAACACACATTATCAAAAACACCAAAACATTGTGTGATCGCGCATCTTTCGCAACACCTTTAAATGATCGAACTTAACAATGAAAAGAAAATCAATTCAGGCATGCGTTTATTTCGCTACGCTTGGATTTATATTGGATTTTCTTTTATTAAATAACGACTTCTAACATTAAGTACATACGCATCAAGAACGACTTCTAGCACTGAGTACACAGGCACCAAGAATGACTTCTAGCACTGCGTACACATACACCAAGAACGACTTCTAGCACTGAGTACACAGACACCCAGAACGACTTCTAGCACTGAGTACACAGACAACAAGAACGACTTCTAGCACTGAGTACACAGACACCAAGAACGACTTCTAGCACTGAGTACACAGACACCCAGAACGACTTCTAGCACTGAGTACACAGACACCAAGAACGACTTCTAGCACTGAGTACGCAGACACCAATTACGACTTCTAGCACTGAGTACACAGACACCAAGAACGACTTATAGCACTGAGTACGCAGACACCAAGAACGACTTATAGCACTGAGTACGCAGACACCAAGAACGACTTCTAGCACTGAGTACACAGACACCAGTAACGACTTCTAGCACGGAGTACACAGACACCAATAACGACTTCTAGCACTGAGTACACAGACACCAAGAACGACTTCTAGCACTGAGTACATAGACACCAATAACGACTTCTAGCACTGAGTACACAGACACCAAGAACGACATCTACAACACTCACATATTCTATTTACTATTTCGCTTGCAAACTTTGGGAGTGTGTGTGCATGTGTGAGCGTGTATGTGTGTGTGTGTGGATGTTAGGGGAGGTAGGTGCTGTGGGGGGGGGGGGCTTCAGATAAGTTATTTTACTTTCTATAATTGTTTAGTTCACTCGGGTTTGTTCGATGAAGAAGGCTTTTCGTCGACACGACGTTTGTTTAATTTTCACTCCGCCCCCCCTCCCTTTCCAACCTTGTACTTCTAATTTGACAGATTTCGATCTATCTTCACCTGTGCTCAGTCTAAATTCTAAATCCTAAAATCGACTAGCAACACATGGCATATAGGTGCCTGCATATTCGAATTAGCCAGGTAAAAAGGGGGGGGGGGGCTTCGTGGCCGTGTGGACAGCTGACAGTCTCATTGTGAAGTTGACTGTCAAAGTCACCGTTATTGACTGTCAAAGTCACCGTTATTGACTGTCAAAGTCACCGTTTCAGATTTTTCTTTTTAAATTCTCATCTCATAACTTCGTTCCATTTTTCGGCGCTTCCCAAAATGTCAAGTTTGGCGGACCAGTGGACACGTATTGACATTGTTCAATGACCAGTGGACACGTATTGACATTGCACCAATGACCAGTGGACACGTGTTGACATTGTACCAATGACCAGTGGACACTTATTGACATTGCACCAATGACCAGTGGACACGTGTTGACATTGCACAAATGACCAGTGGAACGTGTTGACATTGCACCAATGACCAGTGGACATGTATTGACATTGCACCAATGACCAGTGGACACGTGTTGACATTGCACAAATGACCAGTGAACACGTGTTGACATTGCACCAATGACCAGTGGACACGTGTTGACATTGCACAAATGACCAGTGGACACGTATTGACATTGCACCAATGACCAGTGGACACGTGTTGACATTGCACCAATGACCAGTGGACACGTATTGACATTGCACCAATGACCAGTGGACACGTGTTGACATTGCTCCAATGACCAGTGGACACGTGTTGACATTGCACAAATGACCAGTGGACATGTGTTGACATTGCACCAATGACCAGTGGACACGTGTTGACATTGCACCAATGACCAGTGGACACGTGTTGACATTGCACCAATGACCAGTGGACACGTGTTGACATTGCACCAATGACCAGTGGACACGTGTTGACATTGCACCAATGACCAGTGGACACGTGTTGACATTGCACCAATGACCAGTGGACACGTGTTGACATTGCACCAATGACCAGTGGACACGTGTTGACATTGCACCAATGACCAGTGGACACGTGATGACATTGCACCAATGACCAGTGGACACGTGTTGACATTGCACCAATGACCAGTGGACACGTGTTGACATTGCACCAATGACCAGTGGACACGTGTTGACATTGCACCAATGACCAGTGGACACGTGTTGACATTGCACCAGGTACAAATGCCAGATTTATTAATGACATTTTCTTTTTATTCGACAAAAGTTGTTCTTACTGGCATCACATGGCTCATGGGCCCCAGACCACCATTTGAGAACACCTTGCCTATTTGAAGAAACTGGTGGTTACGCCATTGTTTTGTGTGTATGCACGTGTGTGTATGTTTGTGTGTGTGTAACCGTATTGATTTAAAAACAAAGCGCCGACATATTGTTGAACTTTGACCTTTTGGGTCAAACACCTAACGTATCTCCGGCTAAATTTTCCGGACAAAATAATTTGTCCGTCGGCCCCACCCCTCCCGGCCCCCACCTCTGGTCTTTCGTGATCACTCGCTCCCTGTTAAATCGGGCGCGCTTTGCTAATCTTCTTATGATTGGAATGGGGGGCGCCGGTGTGGTGGGGAGAAGGTTCGGGTGCTGACCCTTTGGGAAATAACATATTTCTTGGGGTCAATCTTGTGAGAGAAAGGTGACAAATTTCTCTGTAGGCAAGTCCAATCGTGAAAGGTCATGTCATGGTGTGAACATTGGTACAATGAGACCTGTACTTTAATTGGAGAGTACGGTCGTGAAAGGTCGTGTCATGGTGTGAACATTGGTACAATGAGACCTGTACTTTAATTGGAGAGTACGGTCGTGAAAGGTCATGTCATGGTGTGAACATTGGTACAATGAGACTTGTACTTTAATTGGAGAGTACGGTCGTGAAAGGCCATGTCATGGTGTGAACATTGGTACAATGAGACCTGTACTTTAATTGGAGAGTACGGTCGTGAAAGGTCATGTTTGATTGGTCATGGTCCGAGTATAGTGTTGACACGTCGACAGCTATAATCGTAATATCCAGAATAAGAACTTAGGACGTAGGGCGTAGTGCTTAGGATGTAGGGCTTAGGACGTAGGGTGTAGGACGTAGGACGTAGGGCTTAGGACGTAGGACTTAGGACGTAGGGCGTAGGGCTTAGGACGTAGGGCTTTGGACGTGGGGCTTATAGCGTAGGATTTTGGACGTGGGGCTTATAACGTAGGGCTTTGGACGTGGGGCTCATAGCTTAGGGCTTTGGACGTGGGGCTTATAGCGTAGGGCTTTGGACGTGGGGCTTATAGCGGAGGGCTTTTGACGTGGGGCTTATAGCGTAGGGCTTTGGAAGTGGGGCTCATAGCTTAGGGCTTTGGACGTGGGGCTTATAGCGTAGGGCTTTGGACGTGGGTCTCATAGCGTAGGGCTTTGGACGTGGGGCTTATAGCGGAGGGCTTTGGACGTGGGGATCATAGTGTAGGGCTTTGGACGTGGGGCTCATAGCGTAGGGCTTTGGACGTAGGGCTTATAGCGTAGGGCTTTGGACGTGGGGCTCATAGCGTAGGGCTTTGGACGTGGGGCTCATAGCGTAGGGCTTTGGACGTGGGGCTTATAGCGTAGTTATAGCGTAGGGCTTTGGATGTGGGGCTTTGTCATGATGTCAGTTGTTAACATTGACACCCTCTTGTCAGAAACACCCTACATCTATACACAAATACATTTTTTACACAAATACCTATATACACAAATACCTGCATACACAAATAACTTCATACACAAATAATTTCATACACAAATACATTCATACACAAATACATTAATACACAAATACATTCATACACAAATACATATATGCACAAATACCTTCATACACAAATAACTTCATACACAAATAATTCCATACACAAATACATTCATACACAAATACATTCATACACAAATACCTATATACACAAACACCTTCATACACAAATAAATTCATACACAAATAATTTCATACACAAATACATTCATAAACAAATACGTGTATACACAAAAACCTCCAGACACAAATACATTTATTCACAAATACATTCACACACAAATACCTTCATACACAAATACCTTTTTACACAAATACATTCATACACAAATACATTCATACACAAATACATTAATACACAAATACATTCATACACAAATACCTTTTTACACAAATACATTCATACACAAATACATTCATACACAAATACATTCATACACAAATACATTCATACACAAATACATTCATACACAAATGCATTCATACACAAATACGTGTATACACAAAAACCTCCAGACACAAATACATTTATTCACAAATACATTCACACACAAATACCTTCATACACAAATACCTTTTTACACAAATACATTCATACACAAATACATTCATACACAAATACATTTATACACAAATACATTCATACACAAATACCTTTTTACACAAATACATTCATACACAAATACATTCATACATTCATACACAAATACATTCATACACAAATACATTCATACACAAATACATTCATACACAAATGCATTCATACACAAATACGTGTATACACAATAACCTCCAGACACAAATACATTTATTCACAAATACCTTCACACACAAATACCTTCATACACAAAAAACTTTTTACACAAATACATTCATGCACAAATACCTTTTTACACAAATACCTTCATACCTTCAAATTGTAAAACTACGAATCATTGAAGAAAAGTCCATGGAACCCTCACCCCCTTGTATACATTTATTAATTACGAAAAGGCCTTGGACAGCTGGACATAAAAACCTTGTGGAAACCTCTCAGACATTATGGAGTACCAGGGAACCTAGTCTGGATCATGCAGGTGGAGTTATAGATGACATGTAGGGTGGTCCACGTAGGTGGAGTTACGGATGACATGTAGGGTTAAACACGTAGGTGGAGTTACAGATGACATGTAGGGTTGAACACGTAGGTGGAGTTACATATGACATGTAGGGTGGTACATGTATGTGGAGTTACAGATGACATGTAGGGGGTCCACGTAGGTGGAGTTATAGATGACATGTAAGGGTGGTACAGGTAGGTCGAGTTACAGATGGCATGTAGGGTTGAACACGTAGGTCGAGTTATAGATTACATGTAAGGGTGGTACAGGTAGGTCGAGTTACAGATGAAATGCAAGGTGGTACAGGTAAGTAGAGTTACAGATGACATGCAAGGTGGTACACGAAGGTAAAGTTACATATGACATGGAGGGTGGTACACGAAGGTAGAGTTACATATGACATGAATGGTAGTACACGAAGGTAGAGTTACATATGACATAAAGGGTGGTACAAGAAGGTAGAGTTACAGATGACATGCAGGGTGGTACACGAAAGAAGACTCACAAATGCCTCTAAATTGGAAACAGAAGTGAGACAAAAAGAGGAACGGGATACAGTGGATACTCTGGGAACAACTGAAGGACCTTATACTTTGCAGACGACATTGCACTTCTGTTCGACAACTAGCAACAAATGCAGAAAAAAGCCATGCACAGCCCCATTTGAGAACCCTTCTATTAAAACCACTACAGTCTCTAACTAACCTCACAGTCCTTATAACCAACTTATTCACTCTACATCAGCGGTTCTTTGAATGTCGAACGCCCCTTACAAAGGGGTCGACTAAGACCATCGGAAAACATATTTTTGACGTAGCAACGAAAATAATTTTATGGTTGGGGGTCACCACATCACGAAAGACTGTATTAAAGGGTCTCGGCATTAGGAATATTGAGAACCACTGCTCTACATTGCAAAGGTGACCGAGAAATCCGAGACAGACGTCGAGGGAGTTAGACAGGAAATGACATTTTCTTGAAATTTAAGAGGAAAAAAAATGAAATCTCCATTTTATAATTAATTTAATAAAAGTGCAACCTGCCCCCTTCCATAAACAGCGCCCCATTCAGGGAACCAAAGCCCCCCCCCCCCCCACCCCAGGCAAACCTGGCCTTATATATTATAATTAGCAAAACATACAGGAGTTATCGACCCATGCTTTCCCCAGGACCGTAGCAATACGATTCCTTGTTGTGACCCAGGGCCGTGTCAGTGGGATGTTATGTTGTGACCCAGGGCCGTGTCAGTGGGATGTTATGTTGTGATCCAGGGCCTGTTAGTGGGATGTTCTGTTGTGATCCAGGGCCGTGTCAGTGGGATGTTATGTCGTGATCCAGGGCCGTGTCAGTGGGATGTTCTGTTGTGATCCAGGGCCGTGTCAGTGCGATGTTCTGTTGTGATCCGGGGCCGTGTCAGTGCGATGTTCAGTTGTGATCCAGGGCCGTGTCAGTGCGATGTTCTGTTGTGATCCAGGGCCGTGTCAGTGCTATGTTCTGTTGTGATTCTACATCAGATACCTGCTGTACAAAGTAAATATTAGAGGATGTCCAGATGTTGTGATGGTCATGTCTACATCGTGTCCCACTGTACAAAGTAGCTGTCATTGGGAAATGCCCAGACATTAGCAGGTGTCCAGATATTAGCAGATGTCTAGAAATTAGCAGATGTCCAGATATTAGCAGATGTCTATAAATTAGCAAATGTCCAGATATTAGCAGATGTCCAGATATTGGATTATGTCCAGATATGGAAGATGTCCAGATATTGGAAGATTTCCAGAAATTGGCAGATGTCCAGATATTAGAAGATGTCCATGTATTGGAAGATGTCCAGATATTAGAAGATGTCCAGATATTGACAGATGTCCAGATATTGGACGATGTCCAGATATTGGAAGATGTCCAGATATTGGAAGATGTCCAGATATTGGAAGATGTCCAGATATTGGCAGATGTCCAGATATTTGCAGATGTCCAGATATTGGCAGATGTCCAGATATTGGAAGATGGCCAGATATTGGAAGATGTCCAGATATTGGAAGATGGCCAGATATTGTTTGATCATAAAGTAAATGAACTGTGAAAGCACATCACGTCAGTCGTGGACAAAAGGAGGGACATATCTATTGATTGGACTTCAGTCAGTTGATTCCACTACACCAGCCATTGCCATTAATTGACTCCAACATTCCACCCACGGGACTCCAACACTTCATCCACCTCACTATAAAATACCACACACTCCACTAACCTGTCTCCACCAAGCCAATGTTGTGAGGCTGTAGAATGGTTCACGTTGTCTCTGTAGAATGGTTCACGCTGCCTCTGTAGAATGGTTCACGTTGTCTCTGTAGAATGGTTCACGTTGTCTCTGTAGAATGGTTCACGTTGTCTCTGTAGAATTGTTCACGTTGTCTCTGTAGAATGGTTCACGCTGCCTCTGTAGAATGGTTCACGTTGTCTCTGTAGAATGGTTCACGTTGTCTCTGTAGAATGGTTCACGTTGTCTCTGTAGAATTGTTCACGTTGTCTCTGTAGAATGGTTCACGTTGTCTCTGTAGAATGGTTCACGCTGTCTCTGTAGAATGATTCACGCTGTCTCTGTAGAATGGTTCACGCTGTCTCTGTAGAATGGTTCACGTTGTCTCTGTAGAATTGTTCACGCTGTCTCTGTAGAATGATTCACGCTGTCTCTGTAGAATGGTTCACGTTGTCTCTGTAGAATGGTTCACGTTGTCTCTGTAGAATGGTTCACGTTGTCTCTGTAGAATGGTTCACGTTGTCTCTGTAGAATGGTTCACGTTGTCTCTGTAGAATGGTTCACGCTGTCTCTGTAGAATGGTTCACGTTGTCTCTGTAGAATGGTTCACGTTGTCTCTGTAGAATGGTTCACGTTGTCTCTGTAGAATGGTTCACGTTGTCTCTGTAGAATGGTTCACTTAGAGATATTTTCTCTTGTTAACTCTATATGTACATTATTCACTATGTTAAGTTGTGTCTTTCTCTAATTCGAACTACCATTACGCCCCCGCTTCTTAAGAACCCGTTGCACAAAGATCCGCCACTGTTAGAAGCTAGATAGGCCTTAAATACACCCTCAATAGAAGCTAGATAGGCCTTAGATACACCCTCAATAGAAGCTAGATAGGCCTTAGATACGCCCTCGATAGAAGCTTGGCCATAGATACGCCCTGCGGCCTTAATTAAACTCCTATTTTACCACAAAATCGATTGTTTTCCCCCTTTATGCCAGTATGGCTATTTTTTTTTTCAATGTGTTCACAAATCATTTGCGACACTGGGAAACTAATATCTGTGTCTGATACACATCACTGGGACACATGAGTCGACACATCAGTGACAGTCGACACATCAGTGACAGTCGACACATCAGTGACAGTTGAGACATCAGTGCCAGTCGAGACATCAGTGCCAGTTGAGACATCAGTGACAGTCGAGACATCAGTGCCAGTTGAGACATCAGTGACAGTCGACACGTCAGTGACAGTGGACACATACGTGTCAGTCAACACACCAGTGCCAGTCAACACACCAGTGCATCGCTAAAATGAGACAATTTTAAAGATGTGACTACTAACCCTCCCGCCCGATGACAAACATGTCATGACATGTCATGACTACACCAAAGACATACGAATAAGAAATGTTTTACCACAAGCAATTTGCCATACCATTCATTTTATGAGCATTGGATTGGGGGGGGGGGGGAGAGTCTTAACTTTCGACGTGGAGGACAGGGCAAAGGGTGAGGGGGAGAGAATGAGGAGGAGTCAACGAAGGAATGAGGAGGAATTTATGAGGAGAAGAGGAGGACAAAGTGGCAGGAGTATAGTGGTTGTAATGAGAGGACTGAACTCTGCTGTTGACCCACCGTTGACCCAACCTCCCCACCGTTGACCCAACCACCCCACCGTTGACTCAACCACCCCACCGTTGACCCAACCTCCCCACTGTTGACCCAACCACCCCACCGTTGACCCAACCTCCCCAGACAATCCACCTTAAAGTGACCAAGACAGTTGGACAAATAAGACGCTATAAATTCTACAACACAGGCCAAATTATCGACCCAGCTACTTTTCTTTTGCATTGAAAATGTTGAGTGAGGGGTGGGGGGGGGGGGGGGGCTTCAACCAAGAGGGCTCTGAGGGATGCAATGAGGAGGGTTGGGTGACATCGATCGCGTCCATGTCAAGAGGTGTGTGTTTCTGTAAATCTGTCTTTGTGGAAGGGGGGCGAGGGGCGCCAAATCGTGTAGGATTTCATTTAGAATGATTTTTTAAGGGGAGGGGACATCACTGGAGTTGTATGGTTGGTACACCGGACGGGTTGGTGGTCAGGGTGGGTTAGTGGGCTAGTGGTCAGGGTGGGTTGGTGGTCAGGATGGGTTGGTGGTCAGGGTGGGTTGGTGGTCAGGGTGGGTTAGTGGTCAAGGTGGGTTGGTGGTCAGGGTGGGTTGGTGATCAGGGTGGGTTAGTGGTCAGGGTGGGCTAGTGGTCAGGATCGGCTAGTGGTCCGTGTGGGTTCGTGGTCAGCGCGGGTTGGTACTCCTGGTGGGTTGGTGCTCCTGGTGGGTTGGTGCTCCTGGTGGGTTGGTGCTCCTGGTGGGTTGGTGCTCCTGGTGGGTTGGTGCTCCTGGTGGGTTGGTGCTCCTGGTGGGTTGGTGTTATGGGTTGTTAGTCAGGTTTCATGTATGCTTCGGTATTATTTACGCTTTTCTAGCGAGGGTGCTCAGGGAGGGGAGTTTGCCCGGTATGGGGGAATCCGGTAGGGGAGGGCAATAGGCGGGTGGCTCTATTGGGAGGGGCGGCTCTATTGGGAGGGGAGGCTCTATTGGGAGGGGGTGGGAGGGGCGGCTCTATAGGAAGGGCGGCTCTATTGGGAGGGGCTGAATGCAATAGGGCTGGGTCTACGGATGATGGGATGTGTAACTGTGTTGAGAAAATTGATTAGTGGGCAATTAGTGATGGGTGTTTTAAGTGGGTGGCTGTTTGTAGGTGGACATTTGGTGTTGTAGTAGGTGGACATTTGGTGTTGTAGTAGGTGGACATTTTGTGTTGTAGTAGGTGGACATTTGGTGTTGTAGTAGGTGGACATTTGGTGTTGTAGTAGGTGGACATTTGGTGTTGTAGTAGGTGGACATTTGGTGTTGTAGCAGGTGGACATTTGGTGTTGTAGCAGGTGGACATTTGGTTTTGTAGTAGGTGGACATTTGGTTTTGTAGTAGGTGGGCATTTTGCGCTGCATGAAAAGGTCGTTTTTTATTGAGGGGCTGGTGTGTTTTTGTCCACCCTCTGAATCGTCGGATTCTAATAGTGAATTAACATCATTTATTAGTTCACTTCATAATCACATCTCTACTGATAGACTAGTGTATTTACTCGCTGGAGTCTTTCATCTATAATCATCTGCAAATGCCTGGAACCAGACCGCACATGCCTGGCACCAGACTGCAAATGGCTGGCATCGGACCGCACATGCCTGGCACCAGACTGCAATTGGCTGGCATCAGACCGCACATGCCTGGCACCAGACTGCAATTGGCTGGCATCAGACCGCACATGCCTGGCACCAGACTGCAATTGGCTGGCATCAGACCGCACATGCCTGGCACCAGACTGCAATTGGCTGGCATCAGACCGCACATGCCTGGCGCCAGACTGCAATTGGCTGGCATCAGACCGCACATGCCTGGCACCTGACAAGTAATCGGCAGAAGCGGCACTGAGCACGAAACTCTTGGTTGCACATGCCTGGCACCAGACTACATATTCCACTTTGCAGATATTATTCGGTAAACAGTCTGTTTATTAGCGGTCTTGGCAGACACGCCTCCTCGGCAGACACGCCCCCTCAGCAGACACGCCTCCTCGGCAAACTGCCTCCTCGGAAAACACGCCTCCTCGGCAAACACGTATCCTCGGCAGACACGCCCAAAATAACTCAGTTGCCATTGTTATAAAACAACTTCTCTATATGAATGTATCTCTTTTTTTTTTTTGAATGGATGTTTTAATACCACAACTTAAGTCAATTGATGATTGTTTATGATTGTTTATGATTGCTTACAAAGAAGTTAAAGTGTTGATATTAAAAGCTAGGTTCTTCAGATATTGTACGCTTATTTTAATGTAATGAAGAGTAGACCTCTTGCGCCGCTAAATAGACAGGAAAATATACAGTTTGTTTCGGCCATCATGTAACACTAAACTATAGGAGCTAATCTGTCCATGTAACACTAAACTATAGTAGCTAATCTGTCCATGTAACACTAAACTATAGTAGCTAATCTGTCCATGTAACACTAAACTATAGTAGCTAATCTGTCCATGTAACACTAAACTATAGGAGCTAATATGTCCATGTAACACTAAACTATAGTAGCTAATCTGTCCATGTAACACTAAACTATAGGAGCTAATCTGTCCATGTAACACTAAACTATAGGAGCTAATCTGTCCATGTAACACTAAACTATAGGAGCTAATCTGACCATATAACACTAAACAATAGGAGCTCAGTTGACCATGTAACACTAAACTATATGAGCTCAGCTGACCATGTAACACTTAACTATATGAGCTCAGCTGACCATGTAACACTTAACTATATGAGCTCAGCTGACCATGTAACACTTAACTATATGAGCTCAGCTGACCATGTAACACTTAACTATATGAGCTCAGCTGACCATGCAACACTAAACTATATGAGCTCAGCTGACCATGTAACACTAAACTGATGCACTCATCACTCATCCAAATAGCACTCACTGATGCACTCATCACTCATCCAAATAGCACTCACTGATGCACTCATCACTCATCCAAATAGCACTCACTGATGCACTCATCACTCATCCAAATAGCACTCACTGATGCACTTATCACTCATCCAAATAGCACTCACTGATGTACTCATCACTCATCCAAATAGCACTCACTGATGCACTCATCACTCATACAAATAGCACTCACTGATGCACTCATCACTCATCCAAATAGCACTCACTGATGCACTTATCACTCATCCAAATAAGAACAATACATGTGAAGTTGAAATTATTTTCTTTTTCGTTAGCAATATCTCAAAACTCAGTTAACAAAGAAAGAGAAAGAGGGAGAGAGAGACAGGGAGAGAGAGACAGAGACAGAGAGAGAGATAGAGAAATGTCTGACATGTCTCCATAGTTACCTCACCTATTCGATCATGGAGACAATGTTGCCTGACCTAATTCTTAAATCCCTCATAGCTTACTTTCAAATATCACGTAGACCATAATATTGTCCTGATAATGTCCAATATTCAGCCCCCCCCCCCCCTGGCCAGACCTCATTGTGCACAGTAGACTATGTGAAACACAATATTGCCCTGGTAATGTCCAGTATTCCCCCCCTCCCCCCCCCCCCAACCAAGACAGCCTCGTGTACAATATGAAACACAATATCCTGAAAGTAAATATGCTGCGGAACCGCCGTCCAGGTATCGACCCTACTTGATGTCTGTAAGGCAACACATTCAAAACACCACTGATACAGCGGTTCTCATGTGGTGTCCACCTGTGGGCTATTATAAGGAATATGTCCAAGGCAAGATGCCATATATATCTTTATATATGTATATAATATATATATATATATATATATATATATATATATATATATATATATATATGTAAATATATATTAATTAATTAATTAATTTATTTATATATTGAGGTGGTATGGACAGTGTTGTCACCGCCATACTTCATAGCAAGGTCATGTCACTCTGATAATCACTGTCATCTCTCTGCCATCTCTCTGTCATGTCCTTTTATTGCACGATAATTATCTTGAAATAAAACATCGAACACCACAACCACCACCACAACCACAAAGACTCCCACAACCCCATCCACCTGTACCACAACCACCACCACAACCACAAAGACACCCACAATCACATCCACCAGTACCACCACCACAACCAACACAATCACAACCACCCCAACAACCACCAATATCACCACTACAAACACCATCCGGTGGATGGTACCATTTACAATATTTGAGAATCGCTCGGCTTGTAGAATATAATATTTAAGTTTGTATATTTTTACTACTCGCTGTTTCCATGGAAACAATGGGGCTTTGATTAAATTGACTGAGCTGGTGTATCGTTAACACAAAACATAGTGGAGTTGCAGGAGAGGGTGTGGGGGGATGGGGCGCAGCGGGAGTAGAGTGGACTCTAGTTGAAAGTGTGGACTAGGGACGCGTTAAGGAGTTGTGCGTGGGAAGAAGAAGGGCGCCTTAGGGTGCGTGTTCATTTGGAGGGTGAAGTTAGGGGGCCCCTAGCCGAGGATGCACAGTGCAAAAAGACAGACGGACAATCAAGACTGACACAGAGACGGACACACAATCACGACGGATACAGAGACGGACACACAATCACGACGGACACACAATCACGACGGACACAGAGACGGACACACAATCACGACGGGCACAGAGACGGACACACAATCACGACGGACACAGAGACGGACACAAAATCACGACGGACACAGAGACGGACACACACTCACGACAGTCAAGACGGACATAGAGACGGACACAATCAAGCGGTGCACGCAATCAAGGCGGACATGCGATCAAGACTGACACAGAGACGGACACACAATCACGACGGACACAGAGACGGACTAACAATCTGGAATTTAAAAATAAATAAATATAACAATAAAATCACAATTTAATTATCATGTAACAAACAGGGTTATACCATACGTCAATGACGTCACATTGCACAAAATTTTTGTTTGGAAATGTTCTCTTGACAAGCAAAGGGAAGTAATCGCTGTATTGTATTTATTATTAAAGTACAAAATGGGTTATCTACTGCTCCCATTAACCAGCGGTTCTCAACCTTTTATAGTGCCAGAAACCCTTACTGACATTTTCCAACCAGGATTATATCTTAAAACTGCAAAAACATGAGATAAGAAATGGGGTTGGTGCCATAGTTTGGATCGGGGGGTGGGGGGAAGCAAAATAAGACCAAGAGGGTTGGTGGTTTCTGTAGACGTGGGGGAGGGGAAGCTGTTTAAGCCTATCCCCAGAGTATCTTTGATAAATCACACATCCTTTTATAATTGTGTGTGGATGCTGCCCTGGTTACAGTTGTGTGTGGACGCTGCCCTGATTATAGTTCTGTGTGGAGGCTGCCATGGTTACAGTTGTGTGTGGACGCTGACCTGATTATAGTTGTGTGTGGATGTTGCCCTGGTTACAGTTGTGTGTGGATGCTGCCCTGGTTACAGTTGTGTGTGGACGCTGCCCTGGTTATAATTGTGTGTGGATGCTGCCCTGGTTACAGTTGTGTGTGGACGCTGCCCTGATTATAGTTCTGTGTGGAGGCTGCCATGGTTACAGTTGTGTGTGGACGCTGACCTGATTATAGTTCTGTGTGGATGTTGCCCTGGTTACAGTTGTGTGTGGATGCTGCCCTGGTTACAGTTGTGTGTGGACGCTGCCCTGGTTATAATTGTGTGTGGATGCTGCCCTGGTTACAGTTGTGTGTGGACGCTGCCCTGATTATAGTTCTGTGTGGAGGCTGCCATGGTTACAGTTGTGTGTGGACGCTGACCTGATTATAGTTCTGTGTGGATGTTGCCCTGGTTACAGTTGTGTGTGGATGCTGCCCTGGTTACAGTTGTGTGTGGACGCTGCCCTGGTTACAGTTGTGTATGGACGCTGCCCTGATTATAGTTCTGTGTGGATGTTGCCCTGGTTACAGTTGTGTGTGGATGCTGCCCTGGTTACAGTTGTGTGTGGACGCTGCCCTGATTATAGTTCTGTGTGGAGGCTGCCCTGGTTACAGTTGTGTGTGGACGCTGCCAACAGATAATAGAAAAAAGACTAGCACAAATTAAAATCATATTTGATGTTTCTAGGTTGTTGTTATGTCATGTTTGTCGAACTATTTTAACTAAAAAATTTGATCAAGTCGTAGCTGCGACCTATCCACTTGAAGTCGACTTTGTTTACGGCTATTCGGTGTTGATTGTGGAGTGTGGAGTAGTCATTTATACGAGAAGTCGGAGAACCGTTTTCTCACATGCTTTCACTTATGATCCATATGTCCATATACTCTAGTGTGTGTATGTCCCCGTAATCTAGTGTATATGTCCTCATACTATGGTGTATATTTCCCCATAATCTAGTGTATATGTCCCCATACTCTGGTGCATATCGGAAATACCCACTTTGACAATCCCGAAATAAGTGTACGACCTGTCCACTGTTACGACCTGTCCACTGTTACGACCTGTCCACTGCTACGACCTGTCCACTGTTACGACCTGTCCACTGTTACGACCTGTCCACTGTTACGACCTGTCCACTTTTACGACCTGTCCACTAGTATCTCCTGTCCACTGTTACGACCTGTCCACTGTTACGACCCGTCCACTGTTACGACCTGTCCACTGTTACGACCTGTCCACTGGTACGACCTGTCCACTGGTACGACCTGTCCACTGGTACGACCTGTCCACTGGTACGACCTGTCCACTTGTACTTCCTGTCCACTGGACCCGTCCACTGGTACTTCTTGTCCACTGCTGCCACTGTCATGTGAATATATTTGGTACTCTCTACTCAACATTTGATGCAAGGTATAAATTAATAGGAAATATTTCTCTTTACTCCCCTTGATGCTACTGACCAGTTGACTGCTCTCCACGCAACCACTATGTTTTCTATCAAACAGATCGATATTGGACTTAAGCCATCCTATTGTCTCTGGATCCCATATCAATTCGCAAACTATTTGTTGGCGCGAACATCGACTGTCTGATCATTGACTGTCTGATCATCGACTGTCTGATCATTGACTGTCTGATCGTCGACTGTCTAATCATCGATTGTCTAATCATTGACTGCCTGATCATTGACTGTCTGATCATTGACTCTCTGATCATCGACTGTCTGATCATTGAATGTCTGATCATAGTATGTTTATTATTATACTCTGAGGTTTCAGAAATCATGTAGAAATATGTCTTCAGGGGCGTGTCAGGATTCTGAAGGCGATTTCGGAGAAGGCCGGATAGGGTTGCTTTTATATTTAAACATATATTAAATTTTATTCACCCCCTTCCCCAAAATAGGTCAATATCGTCTGTCTCCGCCCTTGTGGTGTCGAGTCCGATGCCGCACTCTAATAATATAAGCGTCACAGTGCCGATCCTGTGACTGGGCATCCTACGGCCCTGATTGCTGTCTTAAGGTATTAGTCGGGTCTGAGGCCCAATGCCTGGCCTGTCGATGTGCTAGCATAGGAATTGTCCCCAAAACACAACGCGAGACAGCCATCTCGCATCAATTGATCCTGAATATTGCCGTCTCTATGTCTCCTCTGACCAAGTCCAACTGATACTTCTGTTGGTGTTATTTTTTTTTCTTGGTGTTATTTCTTCTCTTGGTGTTATTTCTTCTATTGGTGTTATTTCTTCTCTTAGTGTTATTTATTCTCCTGGTTTTATTTCTTCTGTTGGTGTTATTTCTTCTCTTAGTGTTATTTCTTCTCTTGGTGTTATTTCTTCTCTTGGTGTTATTTATTCTCTTGGTGTTATTTCTTCTCTTGGTGTTATTTCTTCTCTTGGTGTTATTGTAGCTTAAACTGTTGTCTTAAAGTAATCCCGGGGAGGAGGGACCTGATATTTCTATATCTACTCTAATGCAGTAAGGTCGTATTGGATCTATGTTTGGACAGTAACATGACTCTTGTCTTGATTGATTGATTGATTGACTGATTGATGACTGATTGATTGATTGATGACTGATTGATTGATTGATTTTTCTGTGTAAGCGTTTTTTTTAGTTTTAACATTAACAAGCACGACTTCTTTTAGTTTGGGGACTTGCCCTGGTGACCTTGACACGACACCATAAGATGACCCTCACACTACACCATAATATGACCCTGACACAACATCATAAGATGACCTTGATACAACACCATAACATGACCTTGACGCCACACCATTAGATGACCTTGACACCACACCTTAAGATGACCTTGACACAACACCATAAGATGACCTTGACACCACACCATTAGATGACCTTGACACCACACCTTTAGATGACCTTGACATAACACCATAATAGGACCTTGACACTACCCCAGAAGTGATAATCTTAAAATACTTGGGGGTGAGGCATCGCTGGAAGTGATAGTCTACAAATACTGGGGGGGGCCGCTGGAAGTGATAGTCTACAAATGTTTGGAAGAGGGGGGGGGGGGCGCTGGAAACAAATGAATTGCGTTTAGACAAGAAGAAATGATTACCGTCTGCTAGGTGGGCTTGGGGGCGACGCTGGGGATCGAGGGGGTGTTCGGGGTGGCTGCTCAAAATGACTTCCCATCCAATATTAATTTAAATTCATGTTTCCATTTTTCCCATGACAAATTCCAAGACATTGTGTACATCACTCTAAGGTCTATGTACACAAATGTCTAAATACCCCAAAGCATAAATACATATTGTCTCAATACCCGAATACCTCAACATAGATACCCGATCACACATCTCATAATGACGTGATCTTATGGTTAATACAGTCAGGGGGTGACTGATGACGTGATCTTATGGATGATACCGTCATGTGGTGACTGATGACGTGATCGTATGGATGATACAGTCATGTAGTTGGATGATTGTTGGATATGTGAACTATTGTTGGATTATTAGAATCAGCGCACATAAAACTAATTCTGTTTCGTTCGATTATTCAAGTTCAAGGTCGTGCCCATTGTGCCAACTCAATGGAATTGAAAACTCAACTTGTTTTCTAAAAATAGCATTCACTTCTGCGGGAATCACAACAATGGCGGCTTACCCATTCCTCCTCCACACTAGGCCCACGTCCTCACGTGATACTATGGTCATGACCTCGCGCGACACTAGGCTTGTCACCTCACGTGACACTAAGTTCATGACCTCGCGTGCCGCTAGGCTCATGACCTCGCGTGACTATAGGCTCATGACCTCGCGTGACTTGGCTAGTTACCTCACGTGACACTAGGCTCGTGATAACATGACGTTACACGAAAATGCCTCACATGACGTCACACAAGATGCCAAATAGAACAGCTCACATGACGTCACACAAGAGGCCACATAAAACAGTTCACATGACGTCACACAAGATGCCACATAGAACAGCTCACATGACGTCACACAAGAGGCCACATAAAACAGCTCACATGACGTCACACAAGAGGCCACATAAAACAGCTCACATGACGTCAACTATTATGTCTCGAATGACACTAAAAGTATGTCGTGTGACGTCTTTTCCAATATTGATACAAATTATTGTATCAATTTTTTTGTTCCCTTG
This sequence comes from Omphiscola glabra, assembly GCA_964017045.1. Taxonomy (NCBI): domain Eukaryota; kingdom Metazoa; phylum Mollusca; class Gastropoda; family Lymnaeidae; genus Omphiscola; species Omphiscola glabra. Next base: position 914,725 of record OZ024810.1, read on the forward strand.
CCACTTCCACAAATCTAATTTCTGACGTGACTTGATCGACTCCGACTCCAGAACTCTTGATCACTGTTCTCAAAGTTCATCTGACTTTTTAAATTTATGTCGTATCCGTCTTTATGTGGAACACGTAACTGCAAACCGGCGTCTACAACCTGGCATCTACAACCTGGCATCTACAACCTGGCATCTACAACCTGGTGTCTAGAACCTAGCATCTACAACCTGACATCTACAACATGGCGTCTACAACCTAGCATCTACAACCTGGCGTTTAGAACCTAGCATCTACAACCTGACATCTACAACATGGCGTCTACATCCTAGCATCTACAAACTGGCGTCTACAACCTAGCATCTACAACATGGCGTCTACTGCCTAGCATATACAACCTGGCGTCTACAACCTAGCATCTACAACCTGGGGTCTACACCCTGGCGTCTGGAATACCTGAATTAGTGCCTCTTCCCCCACCCCCTTTTTCCGCTTAAATTAAGCTTAATAATATGAACGTAATAAACCTCCCCAACCCCCCCCCCCCCAATAAATTGCTTGCCTGCATATAGCCCCTTAATAGCCCCTATATGCAACCGTCTAGCCCCAGTAGCCCCTACACCCACCCGTTTCTCCCTTAATTAGCCCCCCCCAACCAACCCACCCCCTCACTCCCGTCCATTTGTCGCGCGGCTGTACATGCTGTTCCGTTTCTTCCAATGATGGCCACAATCACTTCTGGCCAAAACATTCCCGTCCCACCGCCATCCCTTCGTCACACCGCAATCCCGTCGACCCACCCTCTCCCCCTCGGTCCCAACCACGTCTGTATCTCCGCCAGCGTCCCCCACCCCCAAACTCCAAATTCCAGAATGAAAAGCGGCACTCTCTCCGGCCATCCATGCCAAGTACTCGCGAGTGAGCGATGCCTTTTTTTAGCAAGGGAAAATGAAGTCAAGGTAGACAGACGGGACTGTCCGCAGGGGAGGGAACCATTTTCCCCCTTTCTTTCAGGGGACATCCACCAAAATACAATAGTTCCAGATAACGTGCGCCTCATTCGTTTGGGATTTTCATCTGTTCAAAAGAACACCATCGCCCAGCCTGTTGCAACGGTCTCAGTTCAATTCGTGTGTTAGTGATTTGTTGACCATTGGATAGAGACCACGAGTGTCGTAGCTGGTGTCCGACACATGTGTGAGGGCTGGTGTTTTTAACGAGTTAAAGAATTGTTTCTTTTTGTTTTTTATTTGTTTCTTTTCTTCCCATTTTTTCTTTCAAACAGCCGATGGATTTCTTTCATCCAGTGTGGATATCGTTCGATAGAAAATCGTGTTGAGAAAGTTAGATTTTTTGTTGTTTATTGATTGCTTTAAAAGTTTAAGGTGTTATGCAACGCTGGGTTGTGTTTGACCAAAGTTTGATTGTATTATGCTCCGCTGGGTTGTGTTTGACCAAAGCTTGTCATACACTGTTCTAAAACCAGATCACGTCTTATTGATGACGTTTACATTTCCATCGGTAATTTCCGATTTTTTTTCCGGCCCATTTATACGTTATTCAATATGTTCTTTCAACAACTTGATGCCCCGCCCGTAAGCACCCACCCACCCACCCATTCACGCCCTTTTCTAGTGTTTCCGCGTGTTGTAAAACAATGAGTGTTGACATTGGCAGTCCTGATTGACTGCTCGCATTGTTCACACCCACGTTGTTGACATTGACAGTCCTGATTGACTGCTCGCATTGTTGACACCCACGTTGTTGACATTGACAGTCCTGATTGACTGCTCGCATTGTTCACACCCGCGTTGTTGACATTGACAGGGACTGACGTAGACAGACGACACCACGTGCCATCAGTGACAAGCGTGGCTCACCGTCTTGGCGTCTGTGTAGAACTGTTGAGTGTCGTGTGCTGTGGGGGGGGGGGGGTGACGTGGTTCGGGAGGGGGATCAGTGGTGTAGAGGGGTTCTCACACCAACCTGTGAATGTGTGAAAGGTTTAGAAATAACGTTATAACCCATTTCTTAATTTAAAATTGTCTTGACATGTGATTGTGTGGTTTGGTGGTGTGGTTGTTTGGTGTAGTGGTTGTTTGGTGTAGTTGGGTGGTGTACTTTGGTGGTGTGGTAAAGTTTGGTGGTGTGGTTTGGTGCAGTACCTCCAGTCTTTAAAAAAGTACTGCCAATAAGTGTAATTCAATGTCTGTGATAATACATGTGAGAGACTGCAGCCAGGCTGGATAGACAGAAATATGTTAACCACGGTATTGAAAAACTACAAACTACACTTCGGTTAAGTCTTGATTTCAATGTTTGTAAATTAGTGTTACTCGTTGTTTGTTCGCTGAAGAAGGCTTCCTGTCGACACGCTCGTTGTTTGTTCGCTGAAGAAGGCTTCCTGTCGACACGCTCGTTGTTTGTTCGCTGAAGAAGGCTTCCTGTCGACACGCTCGTTGTTTTAATACTTTTTTTTTTGTTGCCCTGATTCTCACGTTTCTTTTTTCACATATTTTAATTCAAAATCTTTTAACCAATATTAGTGAACGGACTACTACACATTAAATGTCTTTAACTCATCATTCACTGACAGGGGCGTAGCTAGTGTTAGTGGCGCATGGGGAGGTCCCAGAATGGAACCGCCATTTGTCAACGAAATTAAACAAAATAACTCAGCATTTAGCCCCTCCGTTAAAAGAAAAAAAAGTGCTCCCCCGGGTCGGACTCCCCGATACGCACCCCCTTCCTCCGCCACCACAGCCCGCTGACGTCATGGAGTCTTCAGACGCAGATGTCATTGAGTACTTGAACCACCATGACTTATTCTCACCGGTGGGATTCTTTCAATGTGTTTCTGTTCTAAGCTGATCTTAATCTCTCCATTCCACTTCGTTCATCTTCTCCCTGTCATTAAGTTGGCTGGCACAATACACAAACAAATATCATAATGCTACATAGATACACAAACAAATATCACAATGCTACATAGATACACAAACAAATATCACAATGCTACATAGATACACAAACAAATATCACAATGCTACATAGATACACAAACAAATATCACAATGCTACATAGATACACAAACAAATATCACAATACTGCATAGAAATGTACCAAAGTCCATGCATATGGCATCACAAAATCTCGTCTCGCCGGTCACATTAGCGAACGCCACGAACCGGAAATGAACTTTACAAATTATTTTTTACCGTGGTAATATCTCTTCGAATGACGTAATCAACGTCTGTGGCTTATTACACCAGATGTTTGTAATGACGTCATCAACAGCAAATCTCCGGCGCTGCCGTGAACTATGAGTTTCATTTAATTACAGAACAACATTATGTCTCCGAGCCCGTAGAAAATATGGGACCGGGAATGGACAGAGTGGGACTTGGCGTAGACAGGGTGGGGCTGGGTGTAGAAAGAGTGGGCTGGGTGTATAAAGAGTGGGGCCGGGTGTAGACAGGGTACTGTATTTGTTGTATGTTGTATTGCATGTTGTTTATTTTGTTGAATGGCGTGTACTGCGCCTTAAGGATAATTGAATGTCGTGGCGTAACTATGGATAATGCCGCCCCGAAAGGGGGAGGGGACAAGATTTGCGCCACCCTGCTTAGAGATACAAAGCCTGCATTTGGCTGAAAATGTTGACACCCGGGGCGGACAGAGACTAAGACCGAAACGTGCCCCCCTCTTCATTACACCGTGCCCCCCTCTTCATTACACCGTGCCCCCCTTTTCATTACACCGCCCTCCCCTCTTCATTACACCGTGCTCCCCTCTTCATTACAACGTGCTCCCCTCTTCATTACACCGTGCTCCCCTCTTCATTACACCGTGCTCCCCTCTTCATTACAACGTGCTCCCCTCTTCATTACAACGTGCTCCCCTCTTCATTACAACGTGCCCCCTTCTTCATTACAACGTGCCCCCCTCTTCATTACACCGTGCTCCCCTCTTCATTACACCGTGCTCCCCTCTTCATTACACCGTTCTCCCCTCTTCATTACAACGTGCTCCCCTCTTCATTACAACGTGCTCCCCTCTTCATTACACAATGCTCACCTCTTCATTACACCGTGCTCCCCTCTTCATTACACCGTGCTCCCCTCTTCATTACACCGTGCTCCCCTCTTCATTACACCGTGCCCCCCTCTTCATTACACAGTGCTCCCTTCTTCATTACACCGTGCTCTCATCTTCATTACACCGTGCTCCCCTCTTTATTACACCGTGCCCCCTCTTCATTACACCGTGCCCCCTCTTCATTACACCGTGCTCCCTTCTTCATTACACCGTGCCCCCCTCTTCATTACACCGTGCTCCCTTCTTCATTACACCGTGCTCCCTTCTTCATTACACCATGCTCCCTTCTTCATTACACCATGCTCCCCTCTTCATTACACAGTGTCCCCCTCTTCATTACACAGTGCTCCCTTCTTCATTACACCGTGCTCTCATCTTCATTACACCGTGCTCCCCTCTTTATTACACCGTGCCCCCTCTTCATTACACCGTGCTCCCTTCTTCATTACACCATGCTCCCCTCTTCATTACACCGTGCCCCCCTCTTCATTACACCGCTTGTTGTTTGATCTCCAATGTACACTTCTTGAGGATACATCGCTGCTCGTTAACAGAAACAACTTAACAAACTACTACACTATACACATAGTGTACACTATACACATAGTGTACACCTTGACATTGTTGTCGTTGTCCTCATACCCTGACCATATCAATGTTCATCTGACCTTATCAACGTACAACTGACCTCATTATCAATGTACACCTGACCTTCTTATCAAAATACACCTGCCCTATTTATTAATGTACACCTGACCTGCTTATCAATGGACACATGACCTACTTGTCAAGACCCACTAATACACTATTGTGCCCAAATTAAAATCACTACACTATTTTTAAAAAAAAATTGTGTTGTTGTTTTGTTCACTGTAATAAAATGTGAACATTGCAAGAAAGGTTTCGATCACAAAACATCCAAACAAAAGATCCCAACAAAAGATATATTGATAACACAATCCAAACCGAGGCGTGATTGAGTGTTTATTGATTTGTCCGAGTCAGTGGGAATGGAGATTTATATGTTCGTCCTTAAGACTGTCCCTTTCCCAACACTGTCTCCTTCCCAAGACGGTCTTCTCCCCAAGACGGCCTCCTTTCCAAGACGGCCTCGTCCCCAAGACGGTCTCCTTCCCAAGACGGCCTCCTCCCCTAATTGGTCACATCCCCAAGACGGCCTCATCCCCAAGATGGCCTCATCCCCAAGACGGCCTCCTCCCCAAGACGGCCTCATTCCCAAGACGGCCTCATCCTCAAGACGGTCTCCTTCCCAAGACGGCCTCGTCCCCAAAATAGCCTCCTCCCCAAATTGGTCTCATCCCCAAGACGGTCTCCTCCGCAAAATGGTCTCATCCCCGTAGACTGCCTCGCCTACTTTAATTTCAAAAGCAGTTGTTGTGATTAAATGATTACACCAGTGGGTTGGAATGTGTGGTTGTGATGAAATGATTACACCAGTGGGTTGGAATGTGTGGTTGTGATGTTATGATTACACCAGTGGGTTGGAATGTGTGGTTGTGATGAAATGATTACACCAGTGGGTTGGAATGTGTGGTTGTGATGTTATGATTGCACCAGTCGGTTGGATTGTGCGGTTGTGATGTTATGATTACACCAGTGGGTTGGAATGTGTGGTTGTAATGTCATGATTACACCAGTGTGTTACGTGTGTTAAAAATCTTCTCTCAGCTTTTGTTTACATTACATCTGGCGTTAATTGCTGTGCCTGTTAGACTTAACCCCCTCCCCTTTTCATTACCCCGGGTCATCTCAACAATGGTTCTCAAACGACTACCGAAAGGCTGATGTATAGTTATAATTTGCATACCTCAAAACCCAGGCCTGATCAGAGTTAAAACTTAGCCCTTGTCAGAGTTAACACCAAGTGTATTCAGAGTTAACACCATGTGTAGTCAGAGTTAGCACCATGTGTAGTCAGAGTTAACACCGGGCTGATCAGAGTTAAAACTTAGCCCTTGTCAGAGTTAACACCATGTGTAGTCAGCGTTAACATCATACGTTGGCAGAGTTAATTAACACCAAGCGTTAGCAGAGCTAACACCAGGCGTTGGCAGAGTTAACACCAGGCGTTGGCACAGTTAACACCAGGCGTTGGCAGAGCTAACACCAAGTGTATGACTATTTATCTTTCAACTACATTGGTGTTTCATTTAAAAAAAAAAAAATTGTTGTTATTATTATTTTAATCTTATCTGACACCTTGTTAAGAGTAGATTTTTTTTTCTTTTCTGTACTTTTCTTTAAATTTCTCTACACTACTGTACATTTATGTACACTTATGTACATTTCTGTAATTTTCTGTACAATTCTGTACATTACTGCACGTTTCTGTACATGTATGTACTTGCCGTGTGCTAATGACTGTGCTCTTAAAATTAAAAGACACCCGCCGTACCTTTGGAATTCATCTTGCATCCGTGCAGAGCAACACGTGTCGGGTCAGCGAGTGTGCTTCTTATGACGTAGTCACGGCGTGTGCACATGATCGGGGAAGCCCGCACCGTTTAAAAACAAATCAATTCGTCCATTATTTGGATTATACCTTGTGTTATTCCAATAGCTATTACCAAGACCTATAATGTGAACCAGATTTACACAAACGCTTAAATGAAGTGAATAGTGCCGTGTGAGCAGCACCAGCTTACTAACTCTTATATCAGTCAGGGAGCGATGGATTTTCCTTTACCGTCGGGCCGACTGCGGAAGATGAGAAATCACTGTAAGTATACAATTCAAAATTGAGTTTCTTTTGATTTCTCAAATTTTGTACTCGTCTTATCGATTGTAGGAAATAAAGCCACTGGAAAAAAGTCACAGAAAAAAGTCACAAGAATGAAAAGTCACATAAAAAAAGTCACAACAATACTTTTCAGTGTGTATGAAATTCTATTTGTAAGTCCGTACATGGCCAGTGTTTATTTACTGAAAAAGAGTAAATAGAAAATGGCTATAGCTTATTCGGATCGTGTTTTGATAATCGTTGGGGATTAAATAAGTGTTTCTTACTGATATTATAGATACCCATTATAATTCATACATTTAATCATATGATTTATGATTACTCAGTTAAACATGCGTGTGTGTTTTATTTGTATTATGTATAAATATCACAATGACACATTCAATTCTATGTTTTATTGCAAAAGTAGTGTCATTGTGATTCTTGGAGCCAATACTAACGCATATTAGAGATGAATAACAATAAATGGCAGTAAGCGATTGGGTCAGAGATGAAGCTCTCGTCCAAAAGGATTGTCATTGGATTCTCACGTCTGATCTGACAGACACATCTGACATTGTCAAGGAATCGAAGCAAAGCAAAGGACATTGCATTGTAGTGACAAGTTTAGTGACAACTCTATCAAAGTCCTCAATTGTAGTGACAAGTTTAGTGACAACTCTATCAAAGTCCTCAATTGTAGTGACAAGTTTAGTGATTACTCTATCAAAGGCCTCAATTGTAGTGACAAGTTTAGTGATAACTCTATCAAAGGCCTCAATTGTAGTGACAAGTTTAGTGATAACTCTATCAAAGGCCTCAATTGTAGTGACAAGTTTAGTGATAACTCTATCAAAGTCCTCAATTGTAGTGACAAGTTAGTGATAACTCTATCAACGGCCTCAATTGTAGTGACAAGTTTAGTGATAACTCTATCAAAGGCCTCAATTGTAGTGACATGTTTAGTGATAACTCTATAAAGGTCTCAATTATAGTGACCAGTTTAGTGATAACTCTAACAAAGTCATCAATGTGGTCAATGTTGTCAAGGCGGCTTTGAGAGAGAGAAATAAAAATTATTTTGTTCCCCAATCTTGTCAGATTTTACCAATGTGCCCCCCCCCCCCCCCCAGGTGTTGTAAAATCACAAACCTGTAATCACACTGAAACTCATTATTGTCACCAAGGGAGTGTGGTCGGACCGAAAGATATACTAATTCATTTGTTCCCCAACCTTGTCAGAATTTATTTATGATATCTGATATCTGATGCTTCTGTGACTTTTTTCCGTGAATTTTGTTTCCGCTCACCGACTAGTCATAGCGCAACGTCCCCCGCGCCCACACCCCTTTTCCCCAAGCTCAGGGGGCGCCTGAACACCCGTCTTAGACGTTTTCATGTCTCATGATCTGATATACGCCACTGCCCTTCCCACCCCAACTAAATGCACTGATTCGCCCCTGATTGTATGGATGTAGATAGAGTGCGGGTCCTGATTTATCCAGATGGTAGTTTATTAATAAATGCTATACATATTCAAGATGTGTTCTAAATCAACTACTTAACAGGGTCATTGTACTGCTACCTGGTAGTGGTAGTACTACTTAAAAGGATAATTATAGTACCACATAACAGGGTAATTAATTACAGTACCACATAACAGGGTAATTATAGTGCCACATAACAGGGTAATTATAGTACCACTTAATCGGGTAATTGTAGTACCACTTAATTGGGTAATTATACTACCACTTAACAAGGTAATGATAGTACCACTTAACAAGGTAATGATAGTACCACTTAACAAGGTAATTATAGTACCACTTAACAAGTTAATTATAGTACCACTTAACAAGGTAATTATAGTACCACATAACAAGGTAATTATAGTACCACTTAACAAAGTAATTATAGTTCTACATAACAGGGTAATTATAGTATCACTTAACAGGGTAATTATACAGAGATAATGTATTGAGATCTATTCGTTATAGACAACGACGTATCCTGTAGGATTGTTAAAGCTGGGGGAGAGGGGGTAACAGGTGATGAAAACAACGTCAGGTGACAGAACCATGAAGGCAGTCCTATGGACAATGGCCAGCACTGTCACAAATGTTTGCAACTGAAGTTCATGGAACTTTTGTCATGACGTGATCATTACACTTTGATAAATTCTGCCTTGTTGAATGCCTCGCCCCACCACCACTACCACCGCCGCCACCACCACCACCACTGCCGCCACCACCACCACCACTACCACCACCACTACCACCACCAAGTTACTTTCTTTCAAAGTGATGCCTTAGTTTGATACCAAGAGACACTCTGTAATAGCATTCAACGCTGCTATTGAGCCAACAATCAGTGACCCTGGGGGCCAACAATGAGTGACCCTGGGGGCCAACAATGAGTGACCCTGGGGGCCAACAAAGAGTGACCCCCCTCGTCCGGAATTAATAATGTAACACCTGGTTCACCCCACCCTTGCCACCCAGTCGTCCCTCCCCCACGCCCCCCCAGCCTTTTATCATTGATTTATGTTCGATCTGCTGCCGTCGATTGGACGCCGATAATGAGGTCAGCTCTGTCGTTCTTATTGTTTGCGACAATTAGACCGTGTCGTTAATTAAACATTGAACGGCTGGAAACTGTCACTTGTTTCAGTCGCAAGCATCGTACCATCACCCCCACCCCCACAACCCCCCTCTTGCTTGGTGCTGGATGACGTCATTAAGACTGCAGTCGTAGTGGAGCACCTTCTCTTCAGTGGACACCAAATATGGCGATGTTGAAGTTGTTGAATGCAGGTAGGTGTAGGGAGACAATGAGACAAAATAGTCCAGGTGTAGGGAGACAATGAGACAAAATAGTCCAGGTGTAGGGAGACAATGGGACAAAATAGTCCAGGTGTAGGGAGACAATGGGACAAAATAGTCCAGCTGTAGGGAGACAATGGGACAAAATAGTCCAGGTGTAGGGAGACAATGGGACAAAATATTCCAGGTGTAGGGAGACAATCGGACAAAATAGTCCAGGTGTAGGGAGACAATGGGACAAAATAGTCCAGGTGTAGTGAGACAATGGGAAAAATAGTCCAGGTGTAGGGAGACAATGTGACAAAATAGTCCAGGTGTAGGGAGACAATGGGACAAAATAGTCCAGGTTAGGGAGACAATGAGACAAAATAGTCCAGGTGTAGGGAGACAATGAGACAAAATAGTCCAGGTGTAGGGAGACAATGGGACAAAATAGTCCAGGTGTAGGGAGACAATGGGACAAAATAGTCCAGCTGTAGGGAGACAATGGGACAAAATAGTCCAGGTGTAGGGAGACAATGGGACAAAATAGTCCAGGTGTAGGGAGACAATCGGACAAAATAGTCCAGGTGTAGGGAGACAATGGGACAAAATAGTCCAGGTGTAGGGAGACAATGGGAAAAAATAGTCCAGGTGTAGGGAGACAATGTGACAAAATAGTCCAGGTGTAGTGAGACAATGGGACAAAATAGTCCAGGTGTAGGGAGACAATGAGACAAAATAGTCCAGGTGTAGGGAGACAATGGGACAAAATAACCCAGGTGTATGGAGACAATGGGAAAAAATAATCCAGGTGTAGGGAGACAATGGGACAAAATAGTCCAGGTGTAGGGAGACAATGGGACAAAATAGTCCAGGTGTAGGGAGACAATGAGACAAAATAGTACAGGTGTAGGGAGACAGGTGGACAAAATAGTCCAGGTGTAGGGAGACAATGGGACAAAATAGTTCAGGCGTAGGGAGACAATGGGACAAATAGTCCAGGTGTAAGGAGACAATGGGACAAAATAGTCCAGGTGTAGGGAGACAATGAGACAAAAAAATCCAGGTGTAGGGAGACAATGTGACAAAATAGTTCAGGTGTAGTGAGACAATGTGACAAAATAGTCCAGGTGTAGGGAGACAATTTGAAAAAACAGTCTTGGGTCCAGCGACAGTTTGTTGGTGCAATGTTTCCCAATGACAACAAAATGTATATGGACTGAACAACTTACAACAACCAACAACTGGAGATGATGAATGGATCTTGATTTAGACCATGTATCCAGAGAAATGCCGTTATCGGTCTACTTTCTAGTTGATACATGAACGTCTGGACGCGGGCATTAACGTCGGGACACAGGTTTTCCCGTCGGGACACAGACATTACCGTCGGGACACAGACATTACCGTCGGAACAGGACGTTCGATTATGCCGAATCATTTGCGGTCAGCATGGTCAAGCCATTATTACCCCGCCCCTACGTCCCCTCCCCACCTCCCATTTCACCTTTTTTCTATCGTTCCATACCCCTAATCCTCCTCTTCTCCCCTTAAACCCCCCCCCCCCCCCTTTTGTATCATTATTTATGATTATTCTTTAAGCCCCACCGAATATGTATAGGAACTCGACAAGGCCGAATCCTAGCACCGAATATGTGTAGGAACTCGACAAGGCCGAATCCTAGCACCGAATATGTATAGGAACTCGACAAGGCCGAATCCTAGCACCGAATATGTATAGGAACTCGACTAGGCCGAATCCTAGCACCGAATATGTATAGGAACTCGACTAGGCCGAATCCTAGCACCGAATATGTATAGGAACTCGACAAGGCCGAATCCTAGCACCGATTATGTATAGGAACTCAACTAGGTTGAATCCTAGCACCGAATATGTATAGGAACTCTCCAGCCCCACCCCTTCAGTCCCACCCCTCCAGCCCCACCACTTGCCCCACCCCATTAGCCCAACCCCTCCAGCCCCACCCCTTCAGCCCCCCACCTTTTCCCCAAACCTTGGCAATGGAAGGCATACATCACCAGAAGCTTTTTTGTTTTCTTTTGTTTTGTACGGGCCAAGTCCTGCCTACATGACAAGGCGGCATAAACCATCGGCAGCCAGTCTCAGCGCCCACTCGCTGTTGGGCAAGGATGACAGTTGCGTGCGAAAGCGATATCAGCCATTTTGTGTGATTGGGGTAAGCAATCTCTCAAGTCCTTTATGGGGCCGCCTTTATGGGGGCTGCCTGTGTGTCCGCAGTGTCGCTTACATTACAGGGGTAATTAAGAAATTAGGGCCACTGGCTCAATGGCTCTGCGTTCCCTATTGTTTCATTCTCATTTTCTCCCCCCCCCTCCTTTCTTCCCCCCCCCTCCTTTCTCCCCCTTCCATTACTTTGTTGTTGTGCTGCAGGGGCTTTTCACGGCGGTTTTGTCGGAGCGCTTCTCAAACCGTTGGTGCTCGCCATACATTTATAGTTATTAAATCCTCACCCCCCCCCCAAACCGCCCCCAATATCCGCCGCTGGTTTTTATATAAACAAAATTAAATTTAACAAAAACATAAAATAGTAAACATTGGTAAATGTATCAAATCATAATTGATCATCTTAAAGCACGCTTACGTGTGTAGTTTTCATCAACACACACATTCACATATAAACAACATATAAACAAAGTGTTTAGGTCTCTAGATGGCCGGTGCCGACACGGCCAAGGGAACATTCAGCTCTTGATGGCCGGTGCCGACACGGCCAAGGGAACATTCAGCTCTTAATGGCCGGTGCCTACACGGCCAAGGGATCATTCAGCTCTAGATGGCCGGTGCCGTAACGGCCAAGGGAACATTCAGCTCTAGATGGCCGGTGCCGACACGGCCAAGGGAACATTCAGCTCTAGATGGCCGGTGCCGTAACGGCCAAGGGAACATTCAGCTCTAGATGGCCGGTGCCGACACGGCCAAGGGAACATTCAACATAACTATTTAGGTGACAATCATCCTGTGAGATGCGTTACACATTTTTGAAGTGGCAGATGTTAGTTGTATAGAATCCCAGGGATTCTTAATATTTGCCCTCTTTCAACATGTCATGGAGGGAGGGGGGTAAGATTTGCTGTGTGCTTACAGTCTTCCAATCAATGTTGAGCGCATGGGGGGGGGGGGGGTGTTAAGACATGGGTCTTCAGAGAGGGATCTTCAGACAGGGGTCTTCAGAGAGGGGTCTTGTGACAGGGATCTTCGGAGAGGGCTCTTGTGACAGGGATCTTCAGAGATGTTTCTTGTGACAGGGATCTTCAGAGAGGGATCTTGTGACAGAGATCTTCAGAGAGGTTTTTTTGTGACAGGGATCTTCAGAGAGGGGTCTTTAAATGTGTATAGGGTTGTATCGTCTACAAACACGTGACATATCTTTTATAAACAAGTATTTAGTATTCGATTAGTAGTGGAATCGATAAAGGGATCTAATTACAAATATAATTATGGCATTGGAAGTAGACTGGGGGGGGGGGGTCCTTCTCCCCCCACCCACAATCCTCACCGAGTCCTGTTATCGATACAATTGTAAATTAATCTCTATCCGGAGATTTTGGTTTTTGGAATCCAGTAATCGATGCTAACAAAACCAATGTTCTGTTAATATATTTGTTGAGTTCATGTGGATAGTGGTACTAATGTGTTGGGTGCATTTTGTAACATTTCGGACTGCATTTCATGCAACGGTCTAACTCAGAGGTTCTCAACAAGTGACACATGACCGATTCAGAAAACTCCTAACACTATTAACTTGTAAAAAATGGTTACACCTAAAGGTCTCTCTCATGTAAAATAAATGTGCCTCAACGCACTGTAAACTTTGGGGGCGGGGGGGTTCGTCCGTAAAGAATGTTTCTCACTCACGTGCTCGCCAGCGACACTACGCACTTAACATTGCACATTACACATTGCACACTACACTAATACACATTGCACACTACACATTGCACACTACACACTGCTTCTACGCCGCCTTCGTCCCTACACGCCATATGTTTAAACTTTCTTATCGTTTTCAGCTTCTCGACTTTGTAAACATCAAGAGGGACTACCCTCGCCAACCCCCCCCCCACTCCTCGCTCTAATGGACAACCCTCTTCTGAAGACGAGCGTTCCCATAGCGTAGTTATCTCCCTTTTATCATCACTTGGTTATCTTTGGTGAGAGTTGCGTCCCCCCGTTCCTTTACCGCTCAACTATCGAGTACGTCTTAAGTTCCCATGAATTCTGCATGACCAGTCAAAGACCGCAACCAGGGCAAGTCATAGAACGCAATCATAGCAAGTCATAGAACGCAACCAGGGCAAGTCATAGAACGCAACCAGGGCAAGTCATAGAACGCAATCATAGCAAGTCATAGAACGCAACCAGGGCAAGTCATAGAACGCAACCAGGGCAAGTCATAGAACGCAACCAGGCCAAGTCATAGAACGCAACCAGGGCAAGTCATAGAACGCAATCATAGCAAGTCATAGAACGCAACCAGGGCAAGTCATAGAACGCAACCAGGCTATGTGAGTGTGTGTATGTGTACGTTTGTGCGTGTGTGTGGGGGGGGGGGAGAAGTCTCATTCTCCAAGCAAGTCTCATTCTTCAAGCAAGTCTCATTCTCCAAGAAAGTCTCATTCTCCAAGAAAGTCTCATTCTCCAAGAAAGTCTCATTCTCCAAGAAAGTCTCATTCTCCAAGAAAGTCTCATTCTCCAAGCAAGTCTAATTCTCCAAGCAAGTCTCATTCTCCAAGAAAGTTTCATTCGCCAAGCAAGTCTCATTCTCCAAGCAAGTCTCATTCTCCAAGCAAGTCTCATTCTCCAAGAAAGTTTCATTCGCCAAGCAAGTCTCATTCTCCAAGCAAGTCTCATTCTCCAAACAAGTCTCATTCTCCAAGAAAGTCTCATTATCCAAGAAAGTCTCATTCTCCAAGCAAGTCTCATTCTCCAAACGGTCACACACTTGATTGACGCTTTTATCGACAGCTGTGTCCAGACTTGTCGACGTCACTACCACTGTTCCGGTCAAAGCTGACGTCATCTACACGCCAGTGTCAGCTAGTCTCCTTCAAGACGACATGTAGACTAGCCTCTACACCTCTGTTACTATAAATAAAGACCCCCCCCCCCTCTCTCTCTTTTAGGCCCTGGTTTGCTTCTCAAAGTCCAATTTAAAGCATTGCATCATTAGAAAAGTCATGTGCATAGGGTGAAGTCTTTCTTTTACCATCTAAAAAACAGAGGTTCCCAATCTTTTTGACTGGCGGAGCCCTTTTAAAAATCAGTTTGTATGGAGGAACCCTTTAGTCTCAACCTATGTTTATAGTGCTTAGGGGTTTCCTGGAGTGGCCGCCCTTGAGTGGCCGATGAGCCCCTCAGACACTGGGAAACCACTGCTCCTTAACCGTTTTCCACCCCCACCTTCAAGTACCCACAGAGCTACTACGTTATGTCCAATTCGATGACAACAGTGCTGTCGTCATCCTAAGTCATTTAATTGGTATGTCAACTTCACATCATTATGTGTGTTGTCATTTCAGAAAAATGGAACGTGCGTGTGCATGAACTTTAGGATGATTTGTAACATATGGGTTCATGAACTTTAGGATGATATGTACCATATGGGTTCATGAACTTTAGGATGATGTGTAACATATGGGTTCATGAACTTTAGGATGATGTGTATCATATGGGTTCATGAACTTTAGGATGATGTGTATCATATGGGTTCATGAACTTTAGGATGATGTGTAACATATGGGTTCATGAACTTTAGGATGATGTGTAACATATGGGTTCATGAACTTTAGGATGATATGTACCATATGGGTTCATGAACTTTAGGATGATGTGTAACATATGGGTTCATGAACTTTAGGATGATGTGTATCATATGGGTTCATGAACTTTAGGATGATGTGTATCATATGGGTTCATGAACTTTAGGATGATGTGTAACATATGGGTTCATGAACTTTAGGATGATGTGTATCATATGGGTTCATGAACTTTAGGATGATGTTAGAGCAGGCACCAAAGAATGGACATGTTGAAAGACTGGATATGTTAAAAGACTGGATATGTTGAAAGACTGGACATGTTGAAAGACTGGATATGTTGAAAGACTGGATATGTTGAAAGACTGGATATGTTGAAAGACTGGACATGTTGAAAGACTGGACATGTTGAAAGACTGGACATGTTGAAAGACTGGACATGTTGAAAGACTGGACATGTTGAAAGACGGGATATGTTGAAAGACTGGATATGTTGAAAGACTGGATATGTTGAAAAACTGGATATGTTGAAAGACTGGACATGTTGAAAGACTGGATATGTTTAAAGACTGGATATGTTGAAAGATTGGATATGTTGATAGACTGGACATTTTGATAGACTGGACATGTTGATAGACTGGACATGTTGATAGACTGGACATGTTGAAAGACTGGATATGTTGAAAGACTGGATATGTTGATAGACTGGACATGTTGATAGACTGGACATGTTGATAGACTGGACATGTTGAAAGACTGGATATGTTGAAAGACTGGATATGTTGAAAGACTGGATATGTTGAAAGACTGGATATGTTGATAGACTGGACATGTTGAAAGACTGGATATGTTGATAGACTGGACATGTTGAAAGACTGGACATTGATGTAGATGTAAATAAGCTATGGAAAGGGTCATGTACGGTCGGCCATGTTAAAATGGGCGTGTAATCTTCTATGTAAGAATGGGAGCATATAAATACGATTCTTGTTTATTGGTCATGTAATTGCGGGCGTGTAATAGTGGGCAGTTTGAAGGTCTTGTAGAGCAATATGTGTCATTTGAAGGTCATTTAAAGCAATAGAAGATCATTATAAAACAATATATGTTATTTGAAGGCCATTTAAAAGAATGTATGTTATTAAAAAGTCATAAAAAACAATATGTTATTTGAAGGTCATATAAAACAATATATGTTATTTGAAGGTCATATAAAACAATATATGTTATTTGAAGGTCATATAAAACAATATATGTTATTTGAAGGTCATATAAAACAATATATGTTATTTGAAGGTCATATAAAACAATATTTGCTATTTGAAGGTCATATAAAACAATATATGTTATTTGAAGGTCATATAAAACAATATTTGCTATTTGAAGGTCATATAAAACAATATATGTTAAAATGGACTTATGGAAAATTGAACTCAACAACGAAAATCTCGAAAGGTCTACAAAATGGCTACATGATATTTGAAAGTAGAACGTTGAATGGACAAGGAACGTTTAAGACAGTCTGTCAAATCGTATGTCCCACTCAAGGTCAGCTCATATGTCCTACCCAAGATCATCTGTATTTGTGATAATCATAATGTCTCATGCTCAAACTAAATCATCTCATGCTCGCGAACATCCCCTCCCCCCCCCCCACCGCGCCCCCGCCGCCCGGCCCAAGATTATGTATGATGATGGCGACAGCATTTGTGTCTGTTTTTTTTAAATTTTAAATGTTTCTTATTAGATCGCAGCTTCTAACTGCCTCTCCCTCCCACACCGTAGCTGCGACACGCACACGTACACAATCACACATACACACATGCACACACTCGCTCACACAACCACACGACCACCCACTCAGTAGCACACTCCTGCATTCCAAATTGTCGAATATTCTTGCAAATCTAGCTCCGCCGCTGCCATTCATTCCAGTTGTCAAATTCTTTGCCTCTTCTCCTCAACCTCTTCAAAGTCTGTCACACCCTCCACTGCCCCTACATCCAACTTCTCAACCTCCGTACTCCCCCATCCCCACTCGGCCGTGCATCGCATTTCTCGTCAACCCACTTATCAACCATTTGTGATTAATATTTTTTTCTTTTCTTACACCCCATCCTTTCCTTCTGCGACATCTCACACTTCAGACAATCTCTTTCCTTTCTACTCGCCAACACCCATACACCCCACGCCCCACTTTTCCCACTCCCGCTCCACGTCGGGGGCCAGACCAGCTTTGTGTGAGCGTGTATTATTAATTTGACTGATTTATGACGTAGGTGGGCCGAGGAACGAGGCAAAGACGAGGGCCCCTAAGAAAGCGTCCGGGAAGTGTGCTGGGACTTTTTGTTTGTAACTGTTTGAGAATGTTTGTCTTCTGTTTGGTCTGACTGCCTCGTACGAGGAAGTTAAGGAGTTGGGGGATGAGGGATAATATCACAAGCAGACCTAGGATAAGTCCACTGGTGTTAGAATGTTTTCTATTTTTAAGGGTAAGGCATGAAAACAATCGACACAGTCAGCACAATCATTATATTTCCAGGATAGCCACACTATCTCAATCACAACTGCTATTATCCACACCAATCACCACAATCACCGACAGTCTTCTCATAGTGATACACCAACATTACTTGACTGACCCCAATCGCCAAAGTCACCACGATCATTTTAAACATGAAATTGTTCCCAGTACATGCGCCAAGTCAATATTCCCAGTCAATGTTCCCAGTCAATGTTCCCATTCAGTGCTCCCTGTCAGTGCTTCCAATCAGTGCTCCCAGTCTGTACTTCCAGTCAGTACTCACAGTCAGTGCTTCCAGTCAGTGCTCCCAGTCAGCACTCCCTGTCAGTGGTCCCTGTCAGTGCTCCCAGTCAGTGCTCACAGTTAATGCCCCCGTCAGTGCTCCCAGTCAGTGCTCCCAGTTAGTGCTCCCAGTCAGTGCTCCCTAACCGCTAGGGCTAAGTAAGTATTGGGTATAGTCAGTCATGAAAAATGTGTGTGTGTGGGGGGGGGGGGTGATTGTGATTGTAGAGGGGCGTTCAATCAATTTGGTTTACGCCATTTCTCATTCTTTGCCAAGGCGCAACTTTTCTTTCACACAGTCTTAGACATAACATTTTGTGATCCTAAAATTTAGAACTAGAAGTCACCGTAACATAATTGTGTGGACCCAGTTTTTAGGGCAATCTTCTGATTTAGACCAGACTCAGCCAGTCATTTGAAGCGTTATTATTATCTTATCGGAAATACCCGTAAATTTCTTCGGGCTTTCCCATTCCTCCTGCTGCAGTGCTGATCAGGATTAAACGAAAGATGGCAAGAGTTCTTATCCCTAGGGCGACCGCATCTATGTGGGATGCGATCTTTCTAAATTTAGACATGAGCACAGAAATGTACACTGTTACAAGCGCGCAATGTTACAAGCGCACAATAAAGCGCAATAAAGCGGGCTTATCAAAAGCTGACATATGGGTTCCAATAGCGCCATTTTGACTTTATAGGTAAAAGAAATAGGCTTCCTTAGATTAGACAAAAAACGATGAGGTGGGGGGGGGAGTCGAACTGGTCAGTTTGGGGGCGCTGTGAACCTAGTGGATGCGGGAGGAGGGGGTGACGTTGTATGCGATGTAGGGGCGCCTAAGGATAATATATATATATGCACACAGTCATGGCCAATGTTTGGCGGGTTATAACTAGGGAAATACAAACAATATTAAACGATGTGAGTGTGGTTGTTTCACAAACATCTTACCTCTAGGCAAGGTGATACCCCTAGGCAAGGTGATACCCCTAGGCAAGGTGATACCCCTAGGCAAGGTGATACCTCTAGGCAAGGTGATACCCCTAGGCCAGGTGATACCTCTAGGCAAGGTGATACCCCTATTGCAGGGTGATACCTCTAGGCAAGTGATACCTCTAGGCAAGGTGATACCTCTAGGCAAGATGATACCTCTAGGCAAAGTGATACCCCTAGGCAAGGTGATAGAAAATCAACCCAAGGAGGTATGATGGAAAGAAAAGAAAGAACGGAAGAGAAAAGATGGAAGGAAATGGCATGTAAACAATGGAAGGGACGGAAAACAAGCCAGTGAAGAAATTATTAAACCCCCTCCACCCACCTTCATTCGGGTGCCCCCCCCCCCCCATTCAATCGATTGAATTGCCGTCTTAGGCTTTTTTTCATAGGCCGAGCGGGAAGTCGAGGATCTCAAAGTGCGCCTCGCGCTACTGCCCCGATTATCTCCACTTATCATACTCTATAAGGATACTTGCCTGATTATGTCCACTTATCATGCTGTATAAGGATACTTACCCGATTATCTCCACTTATGCTGTATAAGGATACTTACCAGATTATCTCCACTTATCATGCTGTATAAGGATACTCACTAGATCACGTGCTAATCGATTTGAACATGTTTTTAAACGTTTTTAAAATAAAATAACAACCCCCCCCCCGCCCCCTCTTTAAAACAGAAAAATATCAGACAAACATCAGACCAATTCCGAAATCAGATAACTAGTAGACCATTATTAGGCCAACATCAGACAAACGTCAGACACACTTAGCATTAACATCAGACAAACATCACAGAAGCGGCCTTGCAAAATTTACCGAATTATAAACAAACCATGAATGGATAAGATAGTACTAGGAGAAAGCTATCCACTCAGTAAACATACCATGAATGGATAAGATAGTACTAGGACAAAGCTATCCACTCAGTAAACATACCATGAATGGATAAGATAGTATTAGGACAAAGCTATCCACTCAGTAAACATACCATGAATGGATAAGATAGTACTAGGACAAAGCTATCCACTCAGTAAACATACCATGAATGGATAAGATAGTACTAGGACAAAGCTATCGACATCTATCGAAGGCTTCAAGGCTGCCCTGGCATCTGCTAGGAGCCAGTATATGGATGGCAGCATCGCTTCCCCAACCGTTGCACATATGCCAGTATATGGATGGCAGCATCGCTTCCCCAACCGTTGCACATATGCCAGTATATGGATGGCAGCATCGCTTCCCCAACCGTTGCACATATGCCAGTATATGGATGGCAGCATCGCTTCCCCAACCGTTGCACATATGCCAGTATATGGATGGCAGCATCGCTTCCCCAACCGTTGCACATATGCCAGTATATGGATGGCAGCATCGCTTCCCCAACCGTTGCACATATGCCAGTATATGGATGGCAGCATCGCTTCCCCAACCGTTGCACATATGCCAGTATATGGATGCAGCAACGTACCGAACCAGAACCAGAACTATCCAAACAAAAAAGAGTCATGCCATAACAAATGACAGTACCTTGTCAACCCTTATCCCATGACAGTTCCTTGTCACATCTTTTACAGTGACAGCACATTGTGACAGCGTATCTACTGACAGCAATTTTTCACAGCTTATCCAAGGACATTGTCTTGTTACAGAGTATTTTCACAAATTTTCTTTGACAGATCCCTTTCACACCTCAATAACTAGCAGAGTCTTGTCACACTTACTTACCTAATATTGACTGTTATCGATAGAGAGAGAGAGAGAGAGAGAGAGAGAGAGAGAGAGAGAGAGAGAGAGAGAGAGAGAGAGAGAGAGAGAGAGAGAGAGAGAGAGAGAGAGAGAGAGAGAGAGAGAGAGAGAGAGAGAGAGAGAGAGAGAGAGAGAGAGAGAGAGATAGAGAGAGAGAGAGAGAGAGAGAGAGAGAGAGAGAGAAGAGAGAGAGAGAGAGAGAGAGAGAGAGAGAGAGAGAGAGAGAGAGAGAGAGAGAGAGAGAGAGAGAGAGAGAGAGAGAGAGAGAGAGAGAGAGAGAGAGAGAGAGAGAGAGAGAGAGAGAGAGAGAGAGAGAGAGAGAGAGAGAGAGAGAGACAGAGAGACAGAGAGACAGAGAGAGGAGGAGAGAGAGAGAGAGAGACAGAGAGACAGAGAGACAGAGAGACAGAGAGACCAGCAGAGACAGAGAGAC